>CM069450.1:37349693-37949693 GCA_035610835.1 Ophiura sarsii | reverse complement strand
TATCTTTAATTACTGAATAAAGGAGCACGCTAGGAGCATGGGTCTAAATGAACATCTACAGTATATGTGCATGATTTATTTAATCACTGGTTCAGTGGATAAGAGCATTAAAGGGGCACACTCTACTCTACTCGATTACAAGTCTCTGTACATAACTTACTTATCTTTAATTACTGATTAAAGGGGCACACTCTATAATCTATGCATGATTTATGTAATCACTGGTTCAGATGATGAGAGCATTAAAGGGGCACACTCTACTCTAGTCGATTACAAGTCTCTGCACATAACTTATCTTTAATTACTGATGAGCATGATTTATTTAATCACCGGTTCAGTGGATGAGAGAGTTAAAGGGGCACATTTTATTTTATAAGCAATAAACAGTCTCTGTACAGAATACATACTTTCACTCATCTAGATATGTAAAGGGGCATTAAGAGATCCTTCATGGAGGGAGCCCTCAATTTTTTCAGAAGTTGGGTTTTTCACATATTCGTAATGCTTATACGTACTACTACTAATTTGCAGTATTTCATGTGAAATTCATGGATTTGATAGGATTTTGAGTTTCGATGTGATCATATAGAAACTACCCAAATTCGTCTAAAAGGCCAAAGATGGCTTCTTACTAATTTGTTTTATGTTTGTTCAAAATAACCTTGAAGACTACCTATGGCTTGTTACGTGATGCTTAGTCAGGACCTCCCTGATACAATTGGTGGTGACTTTTAACCAAAATACAAAAAAAGTGAAAAGCACTAATATACCTTCAGAAATGCTGAGAAAATTTCTTTAATTATTCTTCATTTTGACTGATTTTTTTTGAAGAAAGTTTCTATGTACACCTAGCACATAAAGTCCCTGACCAGGTGCTTTGAGGTTAACAACAGCAAAGTTGCACTAGGTATTCATTGAATTGTGTGTGATTACTGTCATAACTGTCACACAAATCAATGATTTCCTATACCTAGTGCAACTTTGATGTTGTTATGCGCGGTCATTGAAATCGCCATAACTTTTAAAGTATCCATTCGATTTTGTTGAATGAGGTATCAAACTGCGGAGAAGAAATTTGCTCATTTAAAGTATATCTCAGATTTTTGGTACCGATTATATATTTTGAATTAGCTAACCTAAAAGCACCTGGTCAGGGACTTTATGTGCTAGGTGTATATTATCTATCTAAACAAGGTGAAAATATTGATTTTTTTTGAGAAATCTCTAACTGGTTCATAGGAGATAAGTAGGCAATGTCTGCTTTTAACCACCATTAAGGAGGAAGCTTATAAATGCTTTTTACACAACTTTAATACAGCGCACAGACTTATTCTGTGACTTCATGGGTGAAAGTACCAGATGATGCTGATAAGTACTTGAAGGGGCTTATAATAGTCGGTCTCTGTTAATGACTTATCTATCATATGCACTGGATCTGTAGATTATTAACACTTTTTACGCAGCAGGCGTCTGCAGACGACATTCCAAAATTTAAAATGTCAAAATTATTGAATTTCATTACCATATTTGAAATCACCATGAGAAGTGCATTGAAATAAGTACAAACATGCATAGTATTGGTTCAGTATTCCTTGAGATAGACTTGAAAGTTGGGAAAGGTTAAGATCATTTATTAAAAGGGACACACATGTTCTCTATTGGATTATCGGTGCTTTTTGTGGGGGGTTTTATTGTTTGATTTATTTTCTTACTACTCGCATAAATAATGCATAGATAAGACAAAGAGGTGCAAAATGACAAATGAAATTTTGAATAACCAAACAGTATATCTTTTTGCTGCTATAAGCAGCCCGTATTTTGTTTATGTTTGATGATATGAGTACAAAATTACTCTTCATCTTCACCAACCATGTAAATATCTATCCACCCCCCCCCCCCCTTCACAGACTATACTATTTACCAACCATGTAAATACATGTATCCACCACCCTCCACAGACTAAA
This sequence comes from Ophiura sarsii, assembly GCA_035610835.1. NCBI lineage: Eukaryota > Metazoa > Echinodermata > Ophiuroidea > Amphilepidida > Ophiuridae > Ophiura > Ophiura sarsii. Next base: position 37,947,729 of record CM069450.1, on the reverse strand, counting down.
TTGAACTTGCATATCTTGACTGTTGTGTATCTGTAAATAAAAATCCATCTAATTTAAAATGAATCCTTTTGAGTTTCTGCACGCATGAATGATAGGAAGCCATCAAGCCATGCTTTATCATCAGTGAAAGTATAATTAGTAGTGCATAATTCAGCAGCTCCGCACAGGCTAACACTCATCACACCTTTTAAATCTTTCAAACGATGTGAATGTATATAATTTAACACACCTCAAAAAAATTAATTTCTCAAATAATTTAAAACTTATAATAGTTTCCTATCAGGCTATGAAACAGGTTTAACACTACTGCATTTCAAATGATTCTGAATATTTTTAATTTCCTGAAAATAACTATTAATAAGGGAATTTTTCAATAAAGCGCTATGTTCTTTAACGTTTATTTTAATTTGATCACTTAAGACTTGTTGGACAACATTTTTTTTTACATTTTTTTTTAGTAAGCTTATTATTATTTTGTCGATCTTATATTTTTGGGTTTCGGGAAGGTGATTTTTTGTCCCGGGACTAGACATTTTCGGGCGAGACATGATTTCCCGAGACTCGCTCCCACCCTTACATTAAAAAACAGCACTCAGTTGAGTCCAATTGCCCAAGCACAGTCAGTCAACATAAGCTGGTTGATATAAAAATTGAATTACATTTCCATACAAGTCTAGTATCAACACGTGACCTGAATCAATATTAAATGCACCAATCCAATAAATTATCACGGATCACTTGTCGAGCTATTTGTACAAATATTTTATGAAAAATAAGATTTGTGCGACATCCGCAACGCCGACCCGGTACTGTAGTCTGCTGTTGCTGCACATCAAAGCAAAGCAATGCATGCTGAGATGCCATTATTGCTAATATGACAATGAGGTGGCGGATATTGGCGGCTATTAACCGGCTGAATGGCTCCGACTTGTGTCGGATTAATATTGATTAATGTCGATGATTCAATTTGAAAGACAATTTAAACAAAAGAGAAGTATTTTTAGTCATTAGCTTCTATTAAATAAAGGGTGATTCAAAATAATATTACAATAGTATCAGTTAAAACATTTGTCTGAATATAAAAACATTTGTTTTTAGTTTCAGTTATTAAGTAAATTGTTTAAGTCAAAATGTTGTCTTATAGGACTAATTAGGTGAAATTACTAACTTAATTTTACAGTGAATGATTTACTTAAATATTGTAATGTACGATTATGAAACCATATTCTTTTTGGGTCATTGGTAATTTATTTTTTCAACTGTGGATTTTAGTTCATGGTAAATTCAATAGCACTGAAAATAATTGCTGTATTGAGTAAAAGGATATGAGCTATCTTCAGTAGATAGCAACATTAAACAAATTGTGGGTGGCAAATTATAACGCTCAAATATGAGCTATTTTTAGTAGATAAGCTGTGGGTAGCAAATCATAATGCTCAAATATGAGCTATCTTCAGTAGATAGCTTTTTTTTTGGGGGGGGGGGGTAAATTTGATGAATATGGTCTTATTGTACATCATTTTTTCATTTTTGGTTGATCATTATATCTTGGAGATCACAACTTGAAAACTATAAACAGCACATTCAGTAGAGATGGCATATGACAACATTATATTATAACCAAGCTGCAGAAAGCAAATAATAAAAACACAAATATGAGCTATCATCAGTAGACAGCATCATTATTAGGTACATTTGATGAATATGGTCTTATACTTCATTTTTGATGATGACATTTTGAAGATCACAACTTGAAAATATGCTTACCTGGGACAGCAAAATTCATTTCACTTTCATTTCACCCCCTTACATTAAATTGTACCGGTTGCATCATTTGAATAACATCCTGACTTCAATAAATGTGGGCGCCTGACTGTCAATTATTCATAAGAACATTTCCGTCAGATTTCTTTTTTAATTGCATCGTAGAATGTCAGGTTTTTGAATACAGCTAAGTATAACTTAGGCATTGGTTATTGACATAGTTGCATGCAATCACATGAATTTTATGTTTGATTAAACAGTCTATGTATGTTATTTCAGCAGTACAGGTTGTCTCAAAAAAAGTTTCCCATGTGAAACACAATTTTTTTGGGGGGCCATGAACAAACATTGTTTGCGAAATACTAGTAATCATATTCAGCAATCTTTAATGTGCCATAAGGCCTAACAATTGTTTTTGTTTGATTGGCGTAACCCGACCTACCCTATTTTTACCGCCGACCCTAAACATTTTTGTGTGTGTGTGTGAGAAAAAGAAGAAAAAAACCACCCAAAAAACATTTGATTATGTCTGTATGGTATATGTGTGCTGGTATATAAAATTTCATAGACGTTTTATAGATTTTATAATTTTTTTTAAACAAAAATCCGACCTTCCTACCCTATTTTTTTTCTCTATGTTACGCCAATCAAACCTTTTTTTTTAGGCCTAAGATATTTTTTCAATTCATTTTGGAGATTCCGTTATCAAACTATAGCCAATCTACTCGGGCATGTTCAAAATCACTTCTGGCCACTTTTTGTGTGAAGAGAGCTCTTTTAACTCATGGGGTACTTTTTTGAGACACTCTGTATTGTTGGATTTACGTAGAACTGTCATTTTGAAGCAAAATTTTGGATACCTATCAGGGTCATCATACATGTACATCTCTGAACATGGTTAATTTTTCAATAACTAAAAACACTGACAAATAATCAATACTTGTTACTATTTGTTGAACAAATTACGCATAAACTGTGCACTTCAAAAAACCATGAGTAATATGTTCTCAATTCATGTGTTAACATTACACTCCCTAACAGTAGCGCAACAAATCACTACAGCATCTATATTGATTTCATTAATCATGCGCAATCATGGAAGGATGGGTACAATACTTTAAATAAAAAAATCACAGTTCCACCCATGGGTATGACCCGAGTTCAATTCCCAACACAGACATACAGTATACCTGACCCCCTCCTCTGCCTGCCCCCACATACGCTCCATTTGCCCCCTTTTTAATTAATTTATTCCCAAAACCACCATCAAAGAGGACAGTGCAACCAAACTGTGAGATATAATATATTGTGTCCAGAAACCAACAGGTCAATAATTCTCAATACATAAGGTACATGGGTTATTGAACTGTGCCCAAAGGACAGTGTGGTGCCACAGTCAGATTGTGCAACGATTAATGAAGTAGACTGAGGAAACCAGTGTTACCAGCATAGAGATAGTGTGTATATGAAGAGGTATTTTGCAAAAGGGCCTACATCCACTTTGGCTCTTATTGAGAAAAAGTCAAACAAGGCGGTTCTCGAACGGCGCGTCTCGCCTGTTCATCAAAAGTGACTTGAAAGAAATGATGATGAAACATATGATACAATGTAGCACTGTCACAGAGGTATGCATTGTAGTTAATGCAAGGGATGTAATACCTTGAAAAATTTAATCAACAAAAAGAACACACCAACCCCCTTCCCTACACCAAATCACATCAAGATAGGCCTTACAGATCTTATTTGACCCCAGATGACCTCTGATGACCTTGAAGATTTAATCAGCAAAAAGAACACACCAACCCCCTTCCCTCCACCAAATCACATCAAGATAGACCTTACGGATCTTATTTGACCCCAGATGACCTCTGATGACCTCGACAAATTAATCAACAAAAAGAACACACCATCCCTCTTCCGTCCACCAAATCCCATCAAGATAGGCCTTACGGATCTTATTTGACCCCAGATGACCTTGAATGACCTCCGATGACCTTGAAAATTTAATCAGCAAAAAGAATACACCACCCCCTTCCCTCCACCAAATCCAATCAAGATAGGCCTTACTGATCTATTTGACCCCATATTTGACCCCCGATGACCCCGAAAAATTAATCAACAAAAAGAACACACCACCCCCCTTCCCTCCACCAAATCCCATCAAGATAGGCCTTACTGATCTATTTGACCCCATATTTGACCCCGATGACCCCGAAAAATTAATCAACACAAAGAACACACCATCCCTCTTCCGTCCACCAAATCCCATCAAGATAGGCCTTACTGATCTATTTGACCCCATATTTGACCCCCGATGACCCCGAAAAATTAATCAACAAAAAGAACACACCATCCCTCTTCCGTCCACCGAATCCCATCAAGATAGGCCTTACTGATCTATTTGACCCCATATTTGACCCCCGATGACCCCGAAAAATTAATCAACAAAAAGAACACACCACCCCCCTTCCCTCCACCAAATCCCATCAAGATAGGCCTTACTGATCTATTTGACCCCATATTTGACCCCCGATGACCCCAAAAAATTAATCAACAAAAAGAACACACCATCCCTCCTCCGTCCACCAAATCCCATCAAGATAGGCCTTACTGATCTATTTGACCCCATATTTGACCCCCGATGACCCCGAAAAAATAATCAACAAAAAGAACACCCCATCCCTCTTCCGTCCACCAAATCCCATCAAGATAGGCCTTACTGATCTATTTGACCCCATATTTGACCCCGATGACCCCGAAAAATTAATCAACAAAAAGAACACACCATCCCTCTTCCGTCCACCAAATCCCATCAAGATAGGCCTTACTGATCTATTTGACCCCATATTTTACCCCCGATGACCCCGAAAAATTAATCAACAAAAAGAACACACCCCCCCTTCCCTCCACCAAATCCCATCAAGATAGGCCTTACTGATCTATTTGACCCCATATTTGACCCCTGATGACCCCGAAAAATTAAGAACAAAAAGAACACACCATCCCCCTTCCCTCCACCAAATCCAATCAAGATAGGCCTTATGGATCTTATTTGACCCCCGATGACCTTGAATGACCTCTGATGACCTTGAAAATGTATTCAGCTAAAAGAACACACCACTCCCCTTCCCTCCACCAAATCTCATCAATATAGGCCTTACTGATCTATTTGACCCCATATTTGACCCCGATGACCTCTGGTGACCTTGAAAATTTAATCAGCAAAAAGAACACACCACCCCCCTTCCCTCCACCAAATCCCATCAAGATAGGCCTTACTGATCTATTTGACCCCATATTTGACCCCCGATGACCTTGAATGACCTCCGATGACCTTGAAAATTTAATCAGCAAAAAGAACACACCACCCCCTTCCCTCCACCAAATCCCATCAAGATCGGCCTTACGGATCTTATTTGACCCCATATTTGACCCCGATGACCTTGAATGACCTCCAATGACCTTGAAAATCTGATCAGCAAAAGAACACCCCACCCCCTTCTCTGACATCAAGTCCCATCAAGATAGGCCTTACGGATCTCTAGATATCGCGTCACAACGCGTCTCAAAAGTTTTAAGCATATTTGACCCCGATGACCTTGTATGACCCCCGATGACCTTGAAAAATCAATCAGCAACAGAACGCACCAACCCCCTTCCCTCCACCAAGTCTCATCACGATAGGCCTTACGGATCTCCAGATATCGCGTCACAAAGGTATTTCTTAGCACACGGCATACGGCATACGGCGGACGCCGGACAGAAATAGTGATAACATAGTCTCTTTCTGATTACATCAGGCGAGACAAAAACTGTTTCTAAATATTCAAGTTGAGCAATTGAAAAACTGAATGGATTATGAAAGAGGTACACTACATACTAATTGAAATTGAAATAAATTTTAAATGTGCTAGTTTTAATTTTTTTTAAAATCATGTTTACATTTTTTGAAAATTTGGATGTAGGCCCTTTTGCAACAAAACTCCATCTGTTTGTACATAAAGAAAAAATACCACACACAAAAAATCATTTATTTTAATCATTGAAAATAAATAAGTTTGATATTGAAATGTATAGGTCACAATCATATGTTTCAAGGAAATAAAGTCATTTTTTTCAAAAATACCTACATCTCATTGTAAACAGCCATTTAAGTTGTTGTTTTGTTGCAAAAGGGCCTGTATCCCGATTTAATTCTGGATACAGGCCCTTTTGCAACAAAACAACAATTTCAATGGCTGTTTACAATGAGATGTAGGTCTTTTTGAAAAAAAATGACTTTGTTTCCTTGAAACATATGATTTTTCCCTATACATTTCTATATCAAACTCATTTTTTGAAAAAATGCACCATAGCCCTTTTGCAAAATACCTCTTCATATGTAGTGATTGTAGAGCTAGCTAGAGGGTGTTAGCTAGGGTTAATATATGAATGGAGAACATTTTTCTCATGTGTTATTTATTTCAAAATATAAATATGCTATATTCAAAAACCCATAGGTCAATGTTTTCTAAACACTTGTGTATCATAGCAAGACAATAAGATTCAACATACTGTGCCCGGAGGTCAAAGTTCCAATACATTATGTTAGGGTAAATGGGTCTTTAAACCATGCCCTACAGAGAGTGCAACAAGGCTGTAAGTACCTAGGTACCCCAAAACCACATAGGTCAGTGTTCTCAATAAATTAGGGTATGTGGATCATGCCCAACGGATAGTGCAGCGAGACAGTCAGATCAGCACACTGTGCCCAGAAACCTGTAGGTCAAAATTCTTAATATATACATAGGGTAAATGTATCACTGAACTGTGCCCTAACAAAGATTGCAGTGAGATTGAGATTTCAATACACAGTGCACAAAAAACATAGGTCAATGTTTTCAATAAATTAGGGTTTATGGGCCATTGAACTTCACCCACAGGACAGTGTAAAGCAACACTGTTTTAGATCCAATACTTGGTACCCAGAACCCACAGGTCCATGTTTTTTAATAGTATAACGGAACTGTGCCCAAAGGACAATGCATTGAGACTGCAACCTTTCATGCTCAATCCCATACAATCCACTAAACTACACATGTTTCATTTACACATACTATAATGGCGGTGCAATTTCGCCCGGCGCATAACACGACCGCGTAAATACATATATATGGTAAATGGCATCCATTCGGCGCAGTGCACGTTGTGTCCAAATTAAATTTCTTTCGGCCCTGGGGCATTTCAATACATATCAAGTCACATTATCGCAAATTACTTTACAGGAATATATTTTATTTTTCTAAATTGAGTTCCTCTAAACGAAAAAGGTGAGTGGAGCTGTTGTATTCTCCCCCATTTGAATTGATGAACCCCAGGAAGTCATTAATATCAAATGCATTTTATAGCGATCAATAGCGTGTATTACTACGCTGACAACATTCGTACCTAATGTGCCTTGTTATACACTCGGTCATATTAATTTCGTGCCAGCCATGTAGAGTGCTAGCCATGTATCCGGTTATTAAGTTAAAAACGTAATGGATTAGAGTGTGGATACAACTTGGCTTGCTCCGTCAAGATGCCATCATCATTAATTACAATTTTCATTTACCACTCTACCATTCTAGATAAGACCTCTGGTAGTGATCATGTGGATTTTTTTAATTTGATAACTTTGGTTGACAGTATTTGGTATAATGGTATGTAGTGTTGTTTCTTGTTCTGTTGTATTTTTAATTGGGACTCAGACTAAGGACCTGCTGGGTGCCATGATTCCAAATATCGTATCAATTTCTGGAGTTGGGACACATCTTTAATAATATTTTAGGGTTGCCTCCTACAGTAGGGCCCCAATCCAATTTTATGCGAAAACTGTCTATTTAGACAAATTCGCATCCCATCTTATAGGAGAGCTTTCACGCTTTTTAGGGCATTTTTATCATAACATGAGTTTGAGAGATTTATACCATTGATAACTAGAACACTTAATTAATACAACAGTGTCAATACATTAGATTTGATATCAAATCATTTTTTCCACATTTAAGAATATTTTTGTTTTTGGTTAAGTGGGAATCTTTATGCGGTCCACTCAATTTGGGCGATCAGTATACTCTGCTCCTGACGTGAATGATCGATTACAGCTTGTTATAGTTTGATCAGTTCCAAATTGGCAAGTCACATTACAGCAGCGAATTAATACAAAAGGGTGAAGGAGTACTTAAACGCAGCAAGTGCATTGTGCTGTTGTGCATCGAACTTGTGACGCGTGTGTCGGAAAAAAAATCATGTGCGCAAGGCCAAAAATTCATGCATACGCTTGGATTACTTTTGCACACGAAGAGATAAAAACCTACTATTTCTCGCCAATTTGGAACTGATTGAACTATAGAAACCACCATTATTCTTGTGTTCACCTAAAGGTCATCTCCGAAATGACATTTATATAATTTTGAGAAATTTGGTTTATTAAAGCAAATGAAATTCAAATAAATAGCAATTTACATCATTTTTAGAGAAAAGAGTTCCTACTGTCATTTCACTTACCTCATACAAATTGTCAAACACCCACCACTTTTGATATTCACCTTTTACTTTGGAGTGATAAATGTTGGAAATCACCATGACTGCTTTAAACAATGCATTAGCATAGCTAGGATTATGATGTTGGGGGCCATATTTTGTCATGAACCGACAAAGCTAGTGACCTTGCAAACAGAGTGAACGAAGTGAGCGGAGCGAATAACGGATGGATTTCGGGGGTACCGCCTTGGGGCTCTTGGTGGGGTCCAGGGGATGTATACCCTGGAAGCTCTCGCACTTAAGTTATAGCCTATTTAGATGCCACAGGAGGGCTTAGAATTTAAGCTATGTGGAATGTAGGTATAACTAACTGTGTGTGTTAAATTAATGGAAATATTATAATGCAAAATGATATGTATCTCGTCTTCTACCGACGGATATCAATATTTGGGGGAGGGGGGGGGGGGGGGGGGTGGGAGGGGGGGGACTAGCACTGCTACCAAACAAAATTGCCAATTGCCATTTTCCAATTCCAGTTAATTTACAAATAAGAATTTAATACTTTGGGATCTCAGTATCAGAGAATATTGGGTGATCCATCCGATGTGTTCAGGTCATTTAATACAAATTACATTCCGCCACAGCCAGTGAACTGGGACAGTATTTTCGGTATTGATATACATACATTGCACATGTAATGAGTGAATATTGTCGGATCAGGTAGGGGTCGGGTTAGGAAGGGAGGTTTGCAAAAAAGATGCTAATCTGAATAATGTAATAATGACATGATCAAGCGAAATGAGTCGCATGTCGGCAGTTTTTATATTTGTCCATCATTTAAATGCAGGTGAAAAATTCTTCAGTAGGGTCCAAACCCCTACTAAAATCAAACTTCTAGTTTTTAAGTTACAAACAATTTACCAACTGAGAAAACGAAGTAAAACATACGAATTTGTGACTTCTTTTGACCTATAACTCAAAATCAATATTCCCAATCAAAATTGGGCAACCCAGATTGACAATTAAAAAAATTGAGAATTAAAAAGTTAACAAACACTAAAAAAAATGTTTCATCTCAAAGTTTAGGAGCTGGATATTAGGGAATGAACGGAATGCAGCCAATGCACTACACAAATTATGCGCCTATACAAATTTACACAATATCCGTTAGTTCCACAAGGGCACTGGCTGGCGATGTACTGGCTAGATTTTGATATTTATTATTCACAAATAAAGTCATGGGTCCAAAGGTTTGTATTTATCGGAAGTCCCAAATAAATACTTTCTTTTATCTAAATATTTACCTTTTGACTACAAAGGGCACTGACATGATGCCTTAATAATTACATTAACAAAAAATACTTAAGACAAAAACCGTTGTCCAAAAATATGAAGAGTGGTCCAAAACGTGTCGATTTTAAAGGATTATGCAGGTGTTGTTATGTTGGTGGTTAGCTTAAACTACCTAGCTATGCCACAAGCATTTACCAACAAGTTGTTTCAGCTGGCAGGAGAGAAGTGGGAGGTGGGGGGGGGGGGGGGGGGGGGGGGGCCTTCAAATATTTTCACCTCACTTTTAAATTTGTGTCCAATGATTGTTTTATCTAATTCTGGTTATGTGTGTTGGATGTTGTGAGTTGCACCCTCACCCCTCTGTCATGGTCTGTGTGCTCTTTCCTTTGTCCTCCAGTGTCATAGCTAGATTTGCCCTTTTAAACTCATTTTGCTATTATGATTGAGGTACAGTTTGACTTTAAACAAGCTAAAAATAAATAAAAAAATTGGGTGGGGGGCACGTGCGGGTCGGGCGCACTGCACAAAAAAAGGCCATCTTTGTACTAATTTGACTGTCATAATTCCATGATTCCCCTTGTGCCAATCTCAACCCACCAACTCAAATATGCCCACTGGCACAGGCTGAAAAGTAGGCAATACGGAAAGCTCCTTGCAGGGAAATTTGAGCATTTGGAGGGAAATTTTGGCATTTGGAGGGAAATGTTACTCTTTCATGAAGAAACGCATTCCATTTTAGAGGAAAATTTGGAATCGCTTGCCGGAAAAAATACATTTTTTCAGGCCTTGCCCACTGGCTTCACCACTGTATTTGTCCTCTGTTGTTTATACATGTAGGCCTATTTTTATTGTGATTTGTTTACTAAAGGTTGGGTTTCACAAGTCTGAAGCCAATGATAGTAAAACTACATGGTAGAACAATAACATTTATTTTACAAACACTGTTGTATTTTTTATTTTCTTCATCATATTCACATGTAAAGTATGTTTTACGGTTTTTACCATGTATGTATGAATAATAATTTATTTTTCCTATTCCTCGCAACACTTAAATGTGACATATAAGAAACTCCTTCCCCCCGCCCCCTTCACAAATACCTTACTACTCAAGCAAGAGTTGAATCATCCATTTCCAGATATTCACACCATTTAAAAGTGAACACTTGTTTGGTTTGATGATTAATAACTATGAAAAGTTATAATATCGTCAGTGATTAGTGAATGCCCTTTTTGGCCTTAAAGCAATTATTTAGTGACCAAATACATTTATAATCACATTTTTATCAATGGCTGTCGATAAATGTCAATTTACTTATCTTGATACAAATAATGGTAAACACATGCTCAAGTTCACAAACCAGGTTATTGTGTGCAATAAATTAACTCCTCAAAAAAAGTTTGACAGTTTTTGTCATGCTAATTCTTAGGACTTTTCATGATATACATTGTATTCATATCAATGAAAAGATGATCCTCTTTCCAATGATACCACATTCATAGCAACCGCTTCCTTTAGTGTTCAGCCACTTGCTTCAAGAGAATGTTGGGAGGTCTCAATTAAATGTGTACCAAATCCATCACTATTTTGAGCTCAACAAATTCTCTGCTTGTCTGTTTCAATAAAGTGTTGCATTGACAACTACAGTGTAGAGTGATGCTCCATTGACTTATACAATGTTTGAGCATATATAGTGATTTTGGTACATTCCGATTGATACCCCCCATCCCTATTTCTCAAGCAAGTTTGCTGAGCACTGAAATCAGTGATTAGTACAAATTTGGTATCATTGGAAAAATAAACATCAGCTTTTATTATGTTCAGCATACTAATACTACGAACATAACGAAAACACAAAATATTGGATACAATTTCAACTTTGTGAGGCATTTAGACTTATATCATGGGCTCTAAAGCTTTCACCCTCATTGTCATAGCATACAAACTTCCATTGGAAATGTCTACATTAAGGCCTAGTCCACAACTTTGGAAAAACGGCTGAAGTCGCAGCTGACTTGATTGCATTCGAATGACTACCAAATAATGTAAATTACATCATCGTGAACGACCAGGATCGCAAAGTGACCTTAGTATGTAATCAGCATTAGAAATGACGGTTTCAACACAGGAGCCTCACACCCCAGTCCAAGCATAATTCAATAAAAAGTGTGTATTTAAAACAACATTGAAAGTAAATTAATCTTAAAAATTATAATGTCTTTAACATATAATTCAACTTTTTCAACAATGAGTGATTTTCATGGTAGTCCAAACAATTTCCTTGAACCAATGAATTCAACATTGATTAGAACACTTGAAATTGAGTTTTCAGAAGCAATTTTAGAAGGAAACTTACGAAGAAATATATATAGTGATAATACCTTACCCAATGACAACCCAACAAAGGAAGGTTTTTATCCACTGAAACTGTAACAGGGATGGTCTCCATAATTCTTTCTTGCATAATTTGACAAATATTGCACATTGTACATGACTGTATACACATAAAGTTTGATTGAGGTAAAAAGCTTGTAAAGGATTTATTCAACCCAGTACCAAGTACCAAGTCTAATGCTGATGAAAGGTCGCTGAACGATCCAGGTCGTTCCCGATGATGAGTTTTACTTTATTTGTTCTTCAAACGTTTCCACTTTTAGTCAACAGTGACTTCATGACAACTTACCAAAAGTTGGGACAGATCGCACCAGGTCGCTAGGTCTGAAACGCTGCAGTTGACTTCAATGAAGTCCAAAAGTTGGGACAGGTCACCAGGCCTGGTGATTCGCTGCAGTTGACTTCAATCCAACTTGTCCACAACTTGTCATTCGATCTTGAGTTGCTGTGAGCGATCTGTGTTTCATAGTCCATTCAAGCAACTCCAAATCGTCACGAAATCAACTGAAGAACAACTGCTGCTACTTAATCATCTGTATTCCATATTTGGAGACCTATTATTATTAATTATTTATACATTGAATGGGTGTGTGTGATGTGATACAAGAATATTTTTACATCGAGTACAAAATATTCTTGTGTCACATGAAAATAAGACTTTCAATATTAATTCATTTGTATTTACCATGGGACTGCTACAGTTTGAAAAGGAATTAATTTGTTTGCCCAAAGGCAAACTGGTCCTTTAAATCTCATCGCAAGTGACACACCACACCAAAATGTACCAGTGCGCATTTTCTACACCTACACTGTACATCTTCTGCGCTATTTTCCAAGCTGACTCCATGGCATGATCAGTAAAGCGCTCAGCATACTCCACAACGCTTGAACTCTTTGCGCTCTCACACTTCTTGCATACATTTATGATTTAGTAGCTCCACCACAACATAATGATGCAACGGTTGTCAACGCTTGCGCTCAGCGTTGGGGAGTATGCTGACTGCTGAGCCCTTTCAGGACTTCGACATAGCAGGCGACACTGGTTCGATTCCCAGACTCCCAGTGCCGGCCCCGGTGCCGGCACAGCCGGACTTTCCCCCAAATATTTGCAAATTTGACTCAATTTTCTGCACTGATGGATGAGTGATGTGATAATTATATTTTTAATTCCCTAAAACACACCTGGGTTTGGGTTAGGGTTAATACTAGGGTAAATGGGCTATATCTTGCCTCGCGTCCCGTACGGAATAAACCGTATAGCTACAACGTAGTTTTAATTGGTTTGAGCATGCGCACTTGAGTTACGGGACGTCTAACCAGACATTGCCGGTAAATGTGTGTTTACCTTGCCCTTGCCCTGTCCTCTTCCCGGGTCCTCATCTGCTCTGCTTGGCCGCTTTTTATAAAGCTTACGATACGATTGTAATCATTTGTATCACCACACAACAACACAATATAGCCTATACAATACAATACTTACCAGACACGAAAACGATCCGAGGAGGAAGAGACGAGAGTGTCAGGCGGAATTTGACAAATTACAGCGTTTGTTCTTGAAGTTCGGAACCAAATTTAGGGTGTTTTCCAATGAAAAACCTGACAAAAATCGCTATCGAAGTAGAAGTCTTGAAAGAAAAGTCGAGACGGGCTAATAAACGGTCGCCCTCAGTTTTGACGATTTCGTCGCCCGTATCGAAAAATGACCTTTGACATTTAAAAGAGTCCCGCTAAGATATCAAAAAATATTTTAATTGATATGTCGCTCAATTAAACTTAAAAAATCATTGAAACAGTTATAAATATACAACAAACTATCTATCTAAGAAGATCTTACCCCAAAATGGTAGCTATATTATGTCTTCCTGCCGTTGAATCGTTTGTATTTTGAAGGGAAATAAATCCAAAAATATATTTCCTGGAAGCTAGGTGGTCTTTACCATCAAAACCAAAACATTAATTTTTCGGTGTCAGCTGATTACCTCCTCCGAATCAAGACTATTTTATCACTCTCACACTCACTCAGTGCAAGTGAATTGATTCCAATCTTCAAGTGTCAATCTATCATTGGCTTATTTCACCAAGGGTGTGAAGAACCGGAAATGCGTAATGCTAGGACGTGATAAAACAAACAATAACAGTCTGACCGTACGATTTCTTGATTACACAATCAATCAATCATGCAAAAATGACGTAGACTACGACCAATATGATGATGATCATGACATTGACATGATGATGTGACTTCTGATTTCATGAATGAATTCCACATGGAGTTGCCCAATAACTATCTTATCAGTAAATAGATATATATAGCCTACAGTGTACACATAGCTGGCTGCGGTTAGTTTGTAAGTTACAACTTTTAGACAGGAAGTATTAAAAAAGTTAGTAATCTTCACAAAAAGAAATGATCCAGTTTTTATTGAGGCTGTCACTTGTATTGTAGTTGAACTTGTAGTGCATGTATTAACTATTATCATGATTATTTAATTGTAGCTGCAGTGTTTCATATTGGGGGGAGGCAATAATTGAAATTAAATCGACAAGAATTTGCAGACGAAATAAATTGCGCGCATAGCGTACCAACATTTTCGACTATACATTTGACCTGATGAGACTATACCTAAAGTATATTAGTCTCAGTATTGACAAATGATGTTTGTGCATGACTGAGCTACATTACTGGCAATATCCTCAAAAAGGTCTTACACATGGAATTTTTGATTTACATTGTAAAAATGATAGCTGCCTTGTTCTTTATTCCGTGTGTAAGACCTATTTGAGGATATTGCCACATTACTTAGACCCAATGGTGGCTATACTATCGTTCATGCTTCACTATACTATAGCCACAACACCCTCTATAGACACACGACGTCGCGAAAATCAAATTTTTAATTCAAGATTTTCACATCAAATATAATTTAAATCAATCAAAATGCGCTCACATGTTGTTCCTAGAACTCTTAGTAATACATTGAGTTAATTAATTTTGATCAAGCATCCTCATTTTGGGGAAAATATTGAGGTGAAAAATCGGCAGTGCTGACACTCAATGTGAATTTCGCGACGTGAACAGTCAATAGGGAGTTATGTGACCCTAGGTAGCCAGCTACCTAGGACAGGTCACTATTGGGACTACACATTACTTAGTGCTTTGAAAAGCTTCTACCAAAAAAATATTCAATTTTTGTGACACATGCACGCATAGCGCGCACATTTTCCCCCGTCTGTGTCATGTGTAGGCCTACTTTTGACCATCAAAGTACAATGATTCCTCTTGTCAAATAACCGACAGTACCAATCTCAACCGACAGACAGTCAATATTGGGGGGGGGGGGGATCCCCCCTCTGGTTACGCCACTGAATTGTAGTGTAGAGGAAATTTGAATCGCATAACTGAAGCCTCCTATAATATATATGAGGGCGCTATCTTGACAACACTATGATTGACAGCACGAAAGTCCTTTTAAGGGACATTGACTCAATGATTGAGATGCGCAATGTAACTCTTAAAATGGGGGCGCTAGCACACTAGAGGTTGCTAGAGGCTTCAATCTCGGCAATGGGAAGTCTGTATAACAGTGGCACTGGACTGGCCTGGTATTACTATTATATAGCCTTTATTAAAGTTTAATTAATAATAAAACAATTGCTGAATAGTACAAGTACTACAAGCAGCACGTATTGCGTATGCTGCATTCAATGCATACACTCCTCACTCTGTTGCTGTATGCTGCGTAAACCCAAAAATAGGCACAAGTCTCCGCGATAGTATAGTGCTACGAAAACAAGCATAGACAGTCGGCGTCATTTTTAGGTCGTCCGTAGGAAGAGACCTTATGGCAGCATCCTTCGTCAGTCTGTGTTGTCTGTGTAGTCTGTCAACAATTTGGTATACACTTTTTGTTTTGTCCATTTCTTTTCCATACAATAACCAATTGCAATTAAACTTCAGTCATAGATGCAACATGGAAACCTTCATATGTTAATGAGGTCAACGGTCACATACCAAGGTCAAAGGACAAGGTCATCTGAGGTCAAGATGTAAAAGTGGCTGCATGTAAAATTGATTATGTTTGTCCATTTCTTTTTCATACAATGACCAATTGCAACCAAACTTCGGTCATATATGCATCATGGAAACCTTCATACGTTAATGAGGTCAAAGGTCACATACCAAGGTCAAAGGTCATCTGAGGTCAAGATGTAAAAGTGGCTGCATGTGTAAAATTGATTACATTTGTCCATTTCTTTTCCATACAATGACCAATTGCAACCAAACTCGGGTCATAGATGCAACATGAAAACCTTCATAT
This sequence comes from Ophiura sarsii, assembly GCA_035610835.1. NCBI lineage: Eukaryota > Metazoa > Echinodermata > Ophiuroidea > Amphilepidida > Ophiuridae > Ophiura > Ophiura sarsii. The sequence goes on along the minus strand of CM069450.1, from coordinate 37,931,457 downwards.
ATTAATGAGGTCAAAGGTCACATACCAAGGTCAAAGGTCATCTGAGGTCAAGATGTAAAATTGGCTGTATATGTAAAATTGATTACATTTAAACAGGTGAAGTACAATTGTAACCAAACTCCAGGATGTTTATTTATTTACATTATAATGTTTACTTATTATGTCTTTAACAGGGAGGCTATTATACCATGTCCTCTTTCTTTCTAGTTGCCTGTGGTTTGAGAGCCACCTTGTTTTAATCTATCCATATAAACGGACGACCTATTTGGGACCGATGTCCCTATTTTTTTACTGTAGCGGGAATAATAGGGTGATCCAAATTTAAGCCAGTTACCAGTATTTCTCGGAAATAGAAACAGGTTGAGATATTCAACCAAGGCATACATATTATTTGAACATGATATTTGAAGCAAAAGTTTGACTAATTTTAAATTCAGGGTTATGGCGCTGGCTGGGCAGACTTGGTCAAAGTGGACCATTTTCCAAAATAGGGACCTTTTTACCATTTATGAGCCAGTTCTGCTGCACACACACACACAGTGGCGTATCTACATGTAGGGGGGCCCAGCCAGTTACCAGTATTTCTCGGAAATAGAAACAGGTTGAGATATTCAACCAAGGCATACATATTATTTGAACATGATATTTGAAGCAAAAGTTTGACTAATTTTAAATTCAGGGTTATGGCGCTGGCCGGGCAGATTTGGTCAAAGTGGACCATTTTCCAAAATAGGGACCTTTTTACCATTTATGAGCCAGTTCTGCTGCACACACACACACAGTGGCGTATCTACATGTAGGGGGGCCCAGCAGGCCATGCCCCCCCCCCCCCCCCCCCCCCCCCCATTGACAAAAGAGTTAAAAAAGGGAGAGGAGAAGGAGGAAGAGGGAGGAGGAGGAAGGGTAGGGGCATAGGCGGTGCAAATGGTGGGGGTGGGGTTACGGGGTCAAGTACTCAAGTACCCATAATTTTTATATGGGTGATGTTAAAAACGTTATACTGGACCTTTTTAGTGTTCAAAATGCCAATTTTTTCGTGCATTAGTTTCAATATTTCATTATTCAAGCTCAACAAGATGGCTTCAGCCATGGAATGTTTTTCTGGACCATAAACAAACAAACAAAATTGCGCGCTATGCGTACAGTTTTGTACATGTTTCAACATGATAATGGGACTAGAACCACCTTAAATATTCTAAAGTTTATGTGGAGGATGTTAAAAAAGTCATACTGGACCTTTTAAGCTTTAAAAATGCCAATTTGTGCACGTTTCTCGCATATTAGGATCAATGTTTCATTATTTAAGCTTAACAAGATGGCTTCAGGAAAGTTTTTTTGTGGAACATTTTTTAGTTCAAAAACTTGAGGGTTTTTTTGCGTGCTTCATGCACATTTTTTTACAGGTTTTGACAATATAAGGGGTCTCGAACCACCCTAGATATTTTAAATATTATGTAGAGGACGTTCAGAACGTCATACTAAACCTTTTTAGCGTTAAAATTGCCCATGTTTGCGCGTATTAATAGTTTCACTGTTTAAATATCTAATCTTAACAAGATGGCTTCAGGAAAACAATTCTGGACCATTGAAGTTCATAACATTTTTGCACACTTCGCACACATTCTTTCTACAGGTTTGAACATTAAAATGGGTCTCGAACCACCATACTTATTTGTGCTTCAAAATGCTGAATCTTTGCCTTAAAATGCCTTAAATCCAGGAGCTTCAAGTCAGCCCTAACTTGGTGTGGATGTTGTTTAAGTTAAAATTTGAATGTGCACACTGTGTTTGGATTTTACCCCTGTTACCTAATAGTAATACCTATATCATGCAAGAATAATTGTTTTTTAGTAAGTAGGCATGCGGTGAGAAAATGCCAGAATTACTGCTTCAGAATGCTGAATCTTTGTCTTAAAAATGCCGAAAACCCAGAAGCATCTAGGGGCGAGTGGACCCCATCCGCTGGTCGCTCCACTTGCTTCGCTGACAGGGATACCAAATTTAGCCCCCCCCCCCCCATCAGTACAGTCCTGGATACGCCCTTGCACACAGAGAGACTGCTTAGATGACCTCCGCCCCACCCTTGGGCAAAAAAAAAAGAAAGTTGACTTGCCTTTTCAGGGTCAAAGTCAGGGTCGGACGGTCTGATTCTTTTTCGGGTTTTTTTTGAAAATTTAAATTTACTGCACAAAAACTAATTTTAAAGATTTTTTTTTTGATTTTTTGATTTTTTAAAATTTTTAAACAAGCAGATACTACTCAAAAACACGTTTTCATCTTTCTTTATTGTTATGTGCTTTCAACAACAAAAATAGCGACCCTATATTTCCGAAAATTCGGGTCGGTCGGAAAGGGCAAGTCAACTCTATTTTTTTTTAGGCCTTGGGGTTATGATCTTTTAAAAGTCAGAGTTGAACCATAATTAAAAGCCATTTACATTATACCCATCCGTTGAGTACTGTACCAATATGCAAATAAACAGGACAGCTATACCCAGGGCTCAAAATGGTGAAGGCTAAGGGTGATTAGCCCCCGAATTGGACAAAATAGCCCCCGAAATAAATATCAATAAATGCCAAAAAGTACACACAGCGGCTACTTTTTATCAATTCTGTTTAAAATAGCCTCCCCCCATAATGAAAAAAGTATATTGAGCCCTGGAAGACCGATCTATCATAGATTTTAATCCAAAACTTCATCAATTTGTTTCATTTTTGTGCAGGACTACATATACAATGGAGTATTCAAATCAAGATTCTCCACCTGGCCCCTTAGTCATAGACAGTGCCAACGACACACAAAAAACCACTGGTGCTAAAAACTCTGCTGCCGGTTCAAGTACTAGCAAAAAGGATACCAAAGAGCCCCCTCCAAGGGCCAAACAGACTATGAAGTTGAGAAGATGCAGCTTTGAAGAAGGCTGCGATGCAACGGTGATGCGGGGAAAGTCAGGGCCGTGGATGTGCAAATACCATAGAAATAAGACTTATAAGGAGACGTATAAAAAGAAGAAAGGCAAATATATTAACCCGATGACCACGCAACAAAGGAAGGTTGGTATATCCATGCGTTAGTTGGCCCCCTCCCTAATCACGATCCTTGTCCCCCACTTTCCCCGCCCCAGTCAGCTCAAGCACCACCCCACTTTGCCCCCAAAACAATCAGAAAATGTTGACTTTTAATGTCAAATTAGCTTTAACTTGGTCTGAAATGTCTAATTTCAGACCAAGGTTAAGCTAATTTCTGGCAATTTTTTTCATTAAAACTAAAAGCCACATTATTTTCTTTTTCGCACATCTTACCCCCCATCTTTTCTTTCCCCAGATTTTTTTCTTGTCCCATTCCCCTCCCCTCTCCCCCAAATGACTCTGCTACTAGGGTCAGTCCTAACATGTATCACACACCACACGACTATAGAAGAAGGAACACTCAGGTAGTTCAAATTTAAAGTACCTGATGCAAATCCATGGTCCTATGATCGTTTCTCAGGTAGCTGTTGCGATTAAAGGTATATGTTTCGATCACTTTTTGGGGGCTATGATTTTTTTCTTCACATCAAGATATTTTTATATCAGAAGAATCCCCATACTTTTCTCATTATGTCTGTAAAATCTTAGGGGCCAGAAATGTTTCATTTGAATATTATAGGCTAAAATGTGGCAAATTACTGCCAAAGGTGGTTAACCACCAACCAGTTAGTGTACTACTCAATGGGCCAATGTGTTTTGACCTTGTGCTTCTAAAAATAGAACCATTGGAGACTTGGAGTTATGCAACTCAAACTTTGGAATGCAACAATTTTAAGGATGACCTTTCATGTAAAATAGAAAACATCAAGTTGAAAATCGGGCCAGCAATCGGAACATCTACCTTTAAATGATCGATAATGTCACCACCGCTTAGCCAATGAACATCCTCATAACAGATGACGTGTACTCTGGACAAAGTAATGATCCTGTGTATTCGCTATTTTTCAAAACAAGATCTCATTGAAAATAACAGGGGAGTCTAACTATCGAAGGGATCAACCAAAGTAAACACAATAGAATTGAAAATATTTGTGTATATCTGAACAACTTGTTGTTTTTCAATATCCCGAAAAAATAATATTGTTTCAAAATCTTTGAATTTACCTTGAAGAAATGCCTGTCATATGTCACTCAAGAGTCACTCATAACTGCCACCCACTATATATAGGTGTGATCTAGCTAATTCAATCAACTTGATTTCTGTAAAAACTTCCTCTTTAGATTACCTGATAAGTGACGCATGGTCAAAATTAGTACACATACTTGTACGCTCAAGGTTGTGATTTCAGCTCTAGAGACACTTTGTTTACAGTGGAAATATTGGCCATATTCAGCTTGTACATGAAAAATGTACCTGTGTTGATATCAAAACGGGCACTTCATGGAATACCCTACCCACTCACAAACAATCCTCATTCAATTTATACCAGAGGAATTAAATGACAGGGTAATTATAAACTTAGCCAGATAAACCCCCAGACAAGGACCAGACCAGTGATGACAGATATGTCTGGGCCAATTATCCTCTACACACTTAGCCCAACTGAAACAAGGGCTAAATATGACACTTTTCCAGTTAAGTGTGTATTTATTATGGTTTGTAAGTTAATACCAGCCTGTTTTTGTATGTTGGTATTAAAATCATAACAACTCTATGAGCCCTCATTAATCAAGTTTGACACAGTGGGACTATTGGCTGGGTAGGGTACAAGTAAAATGTTCCATTCGTGCCCTCACGGGCACTCATGGAACAACTTATACATGTAGACCTATAGCTTGATGACTGTACATACCTGAATTGTGTAGAAATGGAAAGGGGGAGTTACACAACTTTCATGTTGGTATAAGTTTGCAGCGCCCAGTCTGAGGAACTGACTGTGAAAGGTTGAATTTGGGTTCTTGGAAACTGAATTCTTGTTCTACATTTTACCTTGGACAATGAATTTTTCCCATGAGCATAGGCGTGCGCAGGATTTTTTTACCCGGGGGGGGGGGGGGGCTTAAAAACAAATTTCCTTGAGTACCGTAAAATGGGGTGAATAGGGACAAGGGGTGAACATGGTGAATAGGGACAAAAATGGGAAAGGTTTTTGAAATCTAAATTTTTTGAATTTGACATACATGTATACTTTTTGTTTTCTTTTTGCAAATATTGAAAGAGCTATATATAAGTGTTCAGAAAATGATTCAATGGATGGGAAAAAAACAAATGTGGAGCCCAGCTGACCAGGGTTTTGAAAATAAAGGTGTCTGAAAAAACACTGACAAATGATGTTGTCAAAACTGTCCTAATTCTAACTGCATAATTTGAGCAAATTAGCTGGAAATGCACCAGGACCTATAACTGTAAAGCTCCTACAGCAATTTCAAGCTTTTTTGCATTTCATACTTAAAATTATTAAAAAATGAAAATATACACCCACATATATTTATTTATAGAGCAGTTTTAAGGCTTATTATCTATAATACGGAGTCGCTAATTCTTGTACAGAGATGTTCTCCCCTTTCCGCACCTTCGTTCGCTTGACATGAAAGTCGTTCTGTGAGTGCGTATATGGAAGCATAAGTGTGTCATTTAATCCAATCACAAAATGTGAATTGAATTTACAATGGTTTCTAAATAATATATAATTGAGTCTATTGTGTATGGTTTAAAGTGTATTTTAATGATGATTAATGTGGGTTTTTTTTAAATATTAAAATGCCCAGCGTGATACTCTGTGCAACAATAGAAGCCATTGCCAAATAATATTGCCAAATGAAATTTGTATGAAAGCAATTTTAGGCCTAAATAATTGATATCCCAGGGCATCTGTCATAACAATTGAAACCATTATAACGGTGTACTGCCACTTGAAATTGATATGAAAGCAATTTTAGACCTAAACTAAACCTAACAGGGTTTTTTTTCTGATAATTATCACGGAACAATCGTATAACATTTTTAACCCTAACCCCACTATGGCTTACTAACATTGGCCAGCAGCACTATGCAGGAATACCCCCGGGTATATATAGTCACCAAACATTTAGCCTGGGTAGTCCAATGCTCGTGACGTGGTGGTTGACTCGCTCACCTGCCAGTCTAGCAACCTGGGTTCAATTCCTTCGGGCCATGGATCTTTCTCTTTTTTTGGCCACCCTTCCTCCCCCCCCCCCCCCCCCCCCCCCCCCCCCCTCTCCCCCTACTTCGGTCCATCGCCACTGAATCACTGGGGTTATAGTACCGCAACATAATGAAATATTATAAACAAATTACTTAATAAAAAGCCTTTTTTTTAGTGGGGTTTTTCACTTTTATGAATAATATATAGACTTGGACAAACTTTTTTGTTTTGTTGGTGAAATTAACTATATGTTCAATAGTGCACAGGGGCGGGTGCTTTGGGAATCAGGTTTGAAAAAAAACACACCCCCAATTATGATCAATAAAGAAGCCACTGTAGTTTGAACCAGGGGTCACATCACTTGAAAATTAAAGATTCATCTTAAGAAGAGTGATTCTTCCTAATTGTTCAACTATTCTTAAGAAGATTGTTTAAGAATTCATGAGTTTATCTTCATGATATTGGCCTCAGGTTTAACTTTGGAACTTGTCATCTTCATAAAAATCAACTTATGAAGAATAAAAAAGGATTCTTAAATACTCTTTTTAGCATGGCTTAATTAAAAATAACTGTTTCTAAGTTCCCTTACAATTAATCCTAACCCTGGTCCCAATGAAGTGACAGTCCAAGCCCCTTACCACCACGCCATGTCAGTGATGCTCCACAAAACAAGTTTTTCGTCATAGCCTGCAAAATTCTACAATAAAATGTGGCAAAAGAAGACTTCAAATTGAAAATGGAGGTGGGGTGTGGGAGAATTGTACTATAGAATTTGAGTGGTCATTATAATTCTTATGTTTTTGTTTTTTCTTCTCTTCTCTTCTATTGCAGCTCATGAGTAGTGTGCATGGTGGTGATACTCCAAGTTCTAGCCTGGGTAATTTATTAGGAGGATCTAGTGAACAGAGGGGAGAACACATGTTAATGTTGTCCCAGGTGCTAAACGACAAGAAATTGGTATGTATCGATATTTGGGGGGGGGGGGGGGGGAGGGGGTTACGAAGAGATTATTTAAAATGGTTCTTTGACACACATCTTTAATTATTAAGACCATCATACTTCCACTAGGGGTACTTAAAATATATTATTAACTCTAACTACCTGTGTGTGTTTTTCTGAATTAAACTATCAGGGGAGAAAAACGGGTCAAATTTGAGGGGAAAATCAGTCTCCGCACGCGCCGCGGATCGAACCCGGGCCGCGTGCGTGCAAGTCTTTTTAACAAGTTGAACCACGCGCTGGGCATGGCACAAGATTGATGGGGCCGCCACGCCGTACAAGATTGTAGCACTGTAGGGTTTTGCCCGGGGGGCACTGACATTGGAAAAGGGTATAAGTATGTGCCGCGCTGAAGACCCACTTTTTCACCCTCTGCTGCTAGTTCTTATGACCGCCCCTTTTGAGCCTGCATTAGTTCTTACGACCCCAATTTTATTGAAAATTCAAAAATCGCAACATTTTGCGTTCCAAAGCCCAAATTCCTCAAAAACTTTAGTTCTAAAACCAAAAAAGCACAACAATTTGCATTCTTGCTAATCAAAATTCAAGTATAGGCCAGTTCTCAAGATGAGTGCCCCTCCCCCGGGGGGGTTTTGTAAGGTCCAGGAAGGTTAAGGTTAAGTGGTGGATACCAATGTTTATGATCCCATAGTAAAATCCCACTAAACAGATTTATTATGCATCATTAATAGCATTAATTTTCCAGTGCCCCAGTAGAAACACGCGATATGGTTAGTCAGAAAATTCAGAAAAGAACCTTGGCATCAATACTGATCATAATCAAGAATGTTTAATTTATTCACACATTGAATATTATCCAAAACCAGTATTGTTCTCCCATGCATTACCATACTAATATACATAAATATGATAGAGGGAGCTATTTAATATATTAGATAGAGACAGGTAGTGCCTGATATGGAATTGATTGAATTCAGTTGATTCAGGATAATAAAAATAAAAATTTGAACATTAACTTAATGATCATGGACATTTGGAAAATGCTCTACACCAAAAATATTTTTTAAATAAAAGCATTAGATTTGCAAGTATGAACTGAAAAACTTGATGTTGAATTTATGTGAATTATATCATAATAAAACTAAAACTTACGGTGTCTGATGTTTTGATCCAAGCAGAATTTATTTAATGCACAAACTTTATTTAACCCTAACCACCGAGGCACCTTTTCCAAAGAATATTTTTCGCGGCCAAATAGCCAGGGGCAAAAGTGCCCCGGGGCTCGAATCCCGGACCTCTGGGTTCAGAGGCAGACGATCTACCGCTAGGCCACAGGGGGGAAACCATACATGGCGGAGTATATTCCGCCATGTATATACCCTGGGGCCATTATTTCATCGAAAAATTGCCAAGCCGGGTGACACAAGCACACTGCATCGTAGTAATTCGTAGTACTAAAGAGTGTTAGGGTTAATGCACAAACTTTGTCAAATGGAAGTAAAGCATTTGCAGTAAATATAAATAAAATAAAACGTTTTCCTATCACAAACAGCAACAGCTAACTAAATCTCTTTTGCATTTTTGTATTCTTTGTTGACAGGCCTTGATGAAATCTCCCATGGTGCAAGCGTTTCTGCAGGAACAGCAACAGACTTTGTGCAATAAAAGACAACAGACATTGGGACTACCAAATACCCAGATGATGTAACAACTATTCCTGCTTGAGGGTCATGGGGACCACAAATATTTTTATAAGACATTTGCAGGGCCGAATTACTCTGGTTTTCTTAAATGTATGTTTTATTTTAGTTGGGGCTGTTAGGGCATCACAGGGGAGGTTTGGTTCATTTTCTTCTAAAAGCACCAATGTTGGCCCATATGTTGACCATACCATACTCTTTTGATTTTTGATGGATGCCAACATTTTAGCCTTTTGGGACTGCCATATTGGCCAATTCCAATATGGCCGCCATACTGGGGGATCAAAAAATCAAATTGCTTCAATTAAGCTGAGAAGCATACCAAATTGTTTATCTGAGCACAAGGATTCAAAAAATGTATAGTTTGCCCCACTTCCGATGTGTGTTTACTGAGATATTGAGCAAAACTTGAAAAGGTCGTTGACCTTTGCTTTTGGGGTCAAAATTTGAACATGTTCCGATTTTGACAAAAGATATGTCAAATTGTTCGTCAGATCAAAAGGGTTCAAGAAATGGTAGTTTCTACATGTACCACCTGGAGCCGTTATTGTGCCTTGTAAAATTGTATAGGCGTATAGGGATTGTATAGGCGTCTATAGGGATTGTGACCTTTTGACCCTGTATAAGGCACACAAACGATTCCAGGTGGTAAAAACTACCATTTCTTGAAAACTCTACTCAGCCATAACCAGATTGTTCCTAGTGATTGTGTGAGGCCGTATAAGCAACTGTTGTTTACATCAACAAACGGCATGTGACGTCACCCAGGGCCGACCTATTGGCAAAATAGAGGGCGCATACTTGCATATTATTCATGAGTTGTTGAATCTTTTATGGATCTAGGCCAATGACACTCTTAATAGTGTCAGGGTACTGATGAGGTCATCTGTCTCTATTAGCTCTCCCAACAGGAAGTTCAGAAGATCAATCTGTAGGTATGCTGGTAGTTGTTCGCCTGCAATGTCCAACAGACTTTAGATTGAACCAATCAGAAAGCAGACAAATTAAATACTCAGAATGCATTGAAAATAGCTAATCACTTTGTTTTAATCTGTTGTTCAGTACCGGTTTGCCGATTTTTACTGCTGGAAGCAAACTTGATAAAATATTGATATTTGTTATTAATTAAAGAGATTCAATGTATGCACAAAATTGTGAATTTTGATTTGTATTGTGTCGTGAATGAATTAGGTCAATACATGCATATGTTTTGTTTCTTAAACAATTGCAAACAAATACTTGCGCTTATGTTTATATGTTCACAATAGCACTCCCCCTGCGGGATCGTGCCATTGTTCACACATCAACATCAGCGCACGTGCATGGATTTGTCTATATAATTTTTCCCGAAACAAAACATACGCATTTATTGACCTATAATAAAGAAACCACTTAGAGTGGATAGATTTCAAGAAGATTAAGCGTTCCGTGGACAGCTACAAAAAGGGTCTCTTTTATTAAAACAGGCATACCTCCTTATATAATTGATCGATTTCAATGATTCCTTTTGTCATATAAGCGGAATAAGTTGTTCTTTGAAAACGGGCGTCATTGGTCTGTCAAATTTGTTTGGTATATTTTTAAACAAATATTCATTCTCGTACAACTTCTTTTTGACTCGCCCTGTATATGCCATGATATACAGCCGCTTCACGGTACCCATGAGTTTTCATCCAGTTGGGCTACTTTTTGTTGTGGGCCGCGGCCTAGATGGCATGTGCCCTGCGGTTTGTGAGAAATTTCAGTTTGCCACACGGTACACACATTTTGTCACTGTGCAGTGCACAATAAGCATCGTTGTCCATATGATCTTTTTATTAGAGTTGCTACAAATATACAAACTTTATCAAACGTTCTTATATACTGGTTGAAGCTTTGGATGTCAACAGGCAAATTGATTTGTTTTCGGCCATATATAGTTTGGGGCGCGGCTAAATTCATACCTTCAGTGCGTATTGTCATAGCGTTAAGATGTTCAAGCGTGCCCTACATACACAACGTTGCCGGCATATGCGTTGTGTTTTTATAACGCAGAGATGCCGTGTGTGATAAGAACACAATTATTTGAAGCAGTCAAGTTGGTAAACAACTCACTGGATTTGGGGAAATTTGTTATTGTTTGATTATAAAAGATATTATTTTTGTTGGCGTCTATGGTCGCCTACTTGACTCTAAATATAGTTCAGCCTATACATTATGAGACCAATGTATAGGCTATAGCATAATAGCTGCAAACTATGTTTTATTCTTTGATTATGGATAGCATCACGTAAATTTAACTTGTATCCCATGACTTTTTTTAAAAATAATTGATTAATAATAGATGCCTTTTTTTAGTCTCGAAGCTTTCGATGTCATCTCAACATCACTCTGCTGAGGAAGATGACATGATGACATCGCAAGTTCTGATGCTCAAGAAATATTATTCCAAATATGTGACCAGTCACATCAAAAAGGACATGTTGTCAGCAAACACAGTTTTGAGATAGAGGCCAATTTATTTGGCGAAATATAAAGAAAATAATAGAAATGTATATAAAGTGGCGGTTCCAGGATTCAAATTTACGGGGGGCTGACCAAGGTTTTTTTAATTGGTAACTATTGGAAACTATCATCGATCTGAAAAGATGCACTCATTGTCTTTTGAGTTGTGGGTTGGAGTTTAGGTGTAATAAAACACTGAGTGAAACAGATGTGTAAAATACTTTTAAACATCGTTACATCAATCACGTCGGTCAATTCATGCAATAATTTTAGTTGTTCAACATTTTTGAAGGATTTCAATTTCCACCCACGCATTTTTTCTAAAGATGAGAGACAATTTGTTGTCGCAACAGACTACTACTACCTTTGTTGAATACTGGTCTTTTCAAACCTGCGAGTCATACAGGTGCGAGCGAGAAAGACATAGCACACATTTTCTTCCAAATTTCAATAGAGACGATAATCCCTTCTTTTGATTATCTCTGATGCAACAAATATCTAATCCTTTAATTTAGGAGTATATGGCAGTCAAGATTCAGATTCTTCAGTTTGAAGTATAACCATATACTGTTACATCAACAAAATTAAAATCTCAAATTGGTAGTGTACGGACAGAGAAAGGCAAATTATCTGTACATGGACAGAAAGTTGAATAAAGAGAACTTTGTATCAATATTTGTGTTTGTTACATGTATCGATTCTGCATTTTAGTCTGTTTGTCTGTGTACCTAAAGAACCCCTAAAGAAAGGTTTTCGATGACAAAATCAACCGAGCCCATAAAGTAGCTGAGGGTCGTAGCTTAGTGGGAGGGACGATGGACCGGCATGCAGATTTCACACCACTAAATGGTTTCCCTATACATTTATATACATGTTAAACAGGTGTTACAAAAAGCCCATTTTCTTGCTTATAAAGTGACTGTATTTTTTAAATTTGACATTTTCCTTAAATTTCATGTTATCTTTAATTATTTAATCAAACAATTATATATGGTAACCCTGAAAGTTACAATAAATTAGCCCCAGAGTTGGACAACTGGTGTAGTGGCCTCATTTATCAGAAATGTTGCCACAACCTACAAAATGCATTGTAAATATTTCTTTTTGCACTGTGGTATTACTCAAATCAGGATTAAATTACAACTTTTATAATTTGGGAGCAATAAGTACCATTTCTGATTAATTCTAATATCACAGGATGCCAGCTGACAAAAAAAGTTTTGATTGTCATCTACAAGGACTGAAATTATTTACTGGTGTGGAATCTGCAGAGTGTCTCCGGATCGAATCCCAGCCGGTCGCTGGCGATTTTGTTGGTGTTTTCTGTTCAAAAATTGAGATTAAATCTCGGTTAAAAACCCGGTCAGGGTTATGGTATAATAAAAAAAAAACATTTGCGTTTTATTAACCCTAACCCCCCTGAGAGAACTAAAAAAATACTACTTGTAATAGTAATGCACTTATTAATTGCAAGCCCGGCCCGGGGGACCCTGGGACTAGCGGGCCGGGACGTACAAATTGCCATAAGGCCCTCGCAGGGCGGGGTGCCATTTTTTGTATGTCCCCACTACAGTCCCGCCCCCCCCTCTTAGACGGAACACAGTGTACGTCCCGGCTACAGTCCCGGCCCCCAATAACCGGGACATAGTGTGTCATGCCCGACTACAGCCATTATTAAGTGAAGAACATTTAGAAATCTGAAAGAATCAAGTCTTCAGTGTTATCCTTTGAACTCATTTGAACTTAGTCCTCTAGTGCTAACTCATAATAGTCGCCAGGTTAATACTTCCCCCGACTCATTTTTATTCAGTGATGTTCGTCCCCGCTACATCCCGGCTAGCCGGGGCACACTTTTTACGTCCCCTGTACACTCCCCCGAATAGCCGGGCAACATTTGTGTACGTCCGCGTACAGTCCCTGCATGGTCCCTGCCATGTCCCGAGTCCCCGGGCTGGGGTAGCTATTAATAAGTGCATAAGCCTAACTCCAAGCACAAGTGCATACGGTTTTCGATGACGTAATAAACCGAGCCCATGTAGTGAGCACAGTATACTGTGCAAACGAGTAGCTGATGAGGGTCATGGCTTAGTGGGAGGTAGCGGCATGTGGAGGGTCCCTGGATCGACACATTTGGTTGGTGTTTTCTGTTCAAAAATTGAGATCCTGGGAACAAACCGGAGGGGGTTAGGGATAAGTTACAACAAGAAGCACAATTTTTAATTCATGTCTCATTCTAATCTTATGATTATTAATCATATCTGGGTTCAGGATAAAAGCCCCAAAAGTGCTATTTTGATCTGTTTCCACTCTGAATATTGCAAACTACACACATTTATGCTGGTCTCATCCCCAAATTTCAATTTGGATTCCCAGATATGACTTACAGGATAAGGATTCAACAGGATTTCAAAATTGCACCGCTCTCAATGGGGTTTTTTATTTGGAAAAATAGTTTTACATTTTCCTGGAATGGGAAGTAGTGAATCAATTATGGGGCACAGTGCCTTCCAATGCATCTTACATATGATGTACCTATCAAAAATAGGTAAAATTATCTTGAGAGGCACCAAAAACGCTACAATTTTATCATGTTTTACACAAAATGCACTCGAAAAAATGGTCCATGTAAGTTGTCATACTACTACTACTACTACTTACTACTTATGTCGTTCTCGAACGGTCTTCGTGATGGCTCGCCAAACTACTCTGTCCCTCATGCATGCTTTCATCTCCTCATCATTCTTCAGTCCTGTGTCTTTCGCCAAGGTGTCCAAATATGTTAAGGCTGGGCGGCCGACAGATGCGTGTCCGTGTTTGGGTTTCCATAGCAGCAGATCAGATACAATCTCATTTTCTCTTCTCATGCAATGCCCTGCAAATCTCATCCTTCGATCTGTGATGTTTTCTGATACCTTTTGTAAGTTTCCATACAGGTCATTGTTTGGTATCTTATCTTTCCAACTAATGTTGAGTGCAGTTCTCAGCATTCTAGTGTAGCATCCATCTAGAGATTTCTTCAGTCTGTTGGTGATGGTCCATGTCTCAGCTCCATACAGTAGAACACTTTGAACAGTAGCTTGGAAAAGTCTGATTTTGATTTTTCGACAGAGGCTGGATTTCCACACTTTGTCCAGAGCATTGCAGGCCTTCCAAGCAAGTGCTTTACATACTTTTATGTCATGCTGGCTACTACCAACCCAAGCTCCCAGGTACTTGAAGTCCTCTACGTTGTCTAGGTTACTTCCATCAGAGGTTTTTAGCTGTACCGCTTGTGCTTGGTGGAATGCCATGCATTTGGTCTTCTTGGCATTCATGTGGAGCCCAGTTTTGAGTGCTGCTTCCTCAACATATTTCAGCAGCTTCTGTGCCTGCTCCTTAGTGTCAGAAAGTAACGCTATGTCATCTGCAAAGTCAAGATCAGTGACGTTCTTTGGCCCTATTCTTCGACTTTGTCTAGGCTTGATGGTGAATCCTAGTTCCTGTTCTCTCCCACTGATAGCTATTCTTAAGCAGTAATCAAGGATGATTATGAATAGGTAGGGGGCAAGGGTATCTCCTTGGAGTACTCCTGCTAGGATGTCGAACAGTTCCGTGTCGCCATCAGGTGATATGACTTTGGCTCTTGTGTTTCTGTAAGTTTCATCAATTGCATCTGTTATAACCTGTGGGACATCGTATGCTTTGAGTATCTTGATCATTTTCCCACAATGTATGGTGTCGAATGCCTTTTTGAAGTCAATGAATGTTATGACTGCAGAGAGATTATTGGAATGTATACCTTCGATGATTCTCCTGATCCCCAGAATGTGTGAGGTAGTGCCTCTTCCCTCGCGGAAGCCATTCTGGTTAGTTCGAAGTAATTCATTTAGGTGAGGTCTTATTCTGTTGAGAATCATTCTTTATATGTCTTGGCCACAATAGAGTTCAGACATATGCCTGTGTAGTTTCCTGCTTGACTTAGGTCACCAGATTTAGGGACTGGTATCAGGTTCAATATTGCCCACTGGTCAGGTTTTTGTTTTTCTAGGAGGGCCTTAGTACAGATGTCCAGTATTAAATCATCAATATTGCATCTTGTCAGTAGTTCAGGTGGAATGTTGTCCTCTCCAAAACTTTTCCCCTCTTTGATAGATTTCTTGGCTTTCTGGTACTCAGTGTTATTGAAGGCAGTACACTTAATTAGTTGTCATAATGCCTATATTATACACACTACATCCAGAGAATGGGGCAGGGGTACAATAAATGGGCGGGTAGGGAGGACAGTTAATAAGGAATTGATTTCAAGTCTACTATATTGAATGTATCAAGTATGCAACCTATACATGCCCCAGGGGCAGTCCCATATGTGGGATATAGGCTACATATATGGAAAGCTGTTAATACACCCCCCCCCCCCCCCCCCCCCCCCACCAACATAGCTCTAGCTCAATTACCCAATACCTTACCCCAAAGACCCCTATTTTCTGGACATTTAGCAAAATTGTTATCACCCAAAGACTCCTTTTCTATAGAAAATCTTGCACATTTTACACCAAAGACCCCCTTTTCTTAGAACCAGTACCAAAAGACCCCTTTTCTTAGAAAAACTTGCAAATGTGTCACCCAAAGACCCTTTTCTTAAAAACATCTTGTAAATTTGTCACCCAAAGACCCCTTTTGAGGCATTTTGGTAACCTTGGTCTTATATACAGACAACCCTTTTTCTCAGGCTTCCCCCACTGCATCAGGTTTCAAAAGTGCCAGCCTTAGAACACATATATCCATTTCCAGTAGCGGCGCTCTGCCCCCACCCCCCCCCCCCCCCCCCCCCCCATTTTCCCCAAAAAATATTTCAATTCAGTTCAAGAAAATCTTGATCAAAATGTGCACCAAATTCACCACTACTTTGCTCAGGTGCACATTTGGCAACACATGTCATGCATTTATAGTGTAAAAGTGTGCTTTTAAAAAAGGTAAATATTGTCATATTTTGACACTGGAACATCACTTCAAGTAAGGGATTTCTTGTGCCTAGTATTTATTATGCATCACTTTTTCAACAAAAACACTTTTTATATCAATTCAAAAAATATTGTGGACACTTTTTACATTTTTCTTGATTCAACTTTGCTTAAATCGAAACACAGTAACGCTCCCTGACAATGGGCAGATGACTGTTGTTCTGAATGAAGTGGTCAGTCACTTGTATTTATTTACACCCATTCCTATGGTTATTATCTGTGGTCACTATCTATGAACTCTTAATTAGTTGTCCTTTGCTTAACAAATCAAATAATGAAATTAAGGCCATCAAATTGTTTGCTTGTTCTCCATACCACTCACGAGGAGTAGACGGGCATTTATTTTTTTAATTGTTGTTGAATGATGGATACCCGGTGTTCTCTTTTCGTATTCAGAGGGGTAACACATGATTGTTCCAGGATCTTGAAATACCCTATTTGATGGTGTTTTGCGGACTATTTGGCTAATTTGACCTCCCTTTTTGGCCCTAAAGCGTGGACATTTTGTCTGACAATAACCCCCTTTTTCACAATTTCAAGGACACTTTCTAAGAAATCCCTCTTTTTGCGCAAAAAATAGAGGACATATTTGGTTAAAAATACCCCTTTTTCCTATTCCCGGGACAATTTAATATAATTATGACACAACTCTCATTCTAATATTTTTTCTTTCTTTTTCGCAGACATAGCCTCCAAAAAACACCCCTAATTTGTTGAAATCGCAAACATAGGTTCCAAAATGACCCCTATTTTGTTGAAATCATGGACAAAGCTTCCAAAAACACCCTAATTTGGGGACATGGTACGACACCCCCGCCCCCCCCCCCCCCCCCCTTTCTGTGATTTTTAGAACGATCATGCATACCCAAAGTCCAAATTCTGAAAAGTTATAAAAAATGGCCATGTTTTACAATACCCTGCTATTTTGTTTGTTCCGGGGGGTTGGGGGGGGGCACTCAACTTTTTTTGTTAGGGGTGTGCAGCCCAGGGTCTCAAAAAGGGGGGCTTCGGAACTGAAGGGAGAGAATTTTATGATGAAAAATAGGGTCTTTTAAGAAAGAACTTGAAAGAGTAGGTCTTAAGGACTGGGTGGTTTTTTTAATTTGATATAGTAAGAACTCAAATTTTCCCCAAAAATGGGGCTTTAGAATGAAGATTTTTGTGATTTTTGAATTTTCAATAAAATGGGGGTCTTAAGAGCTGATACAGGCTCAAAAGGGGGTCTTAAGAGCTAGCAGAAGCGGGTGAAAAGGGTGTCTTCAGGGTTTGTTCTCTCTGTATGCATTATTATGTACAGTTTCCATTTAATACACAGGTCAATTTAAAGATACCCCTCCCCCCATCCTGGTAAATGATAGTAGGTATTAATAGATATCACATTGTGTACTAAAAGAAACCTCCCCTTAAACTTATAACCCCCAAAATTGTTTTTACTTTGGAAATTTTGGAAGGTTTCTTGTGTACAGTAAGCATTCAATTAGAAATCCAAATTTTAAGAATGATGAGTGGGCAGTGAGGACAACCAAACAATGTATTTATTTTGGCCAAATAAATATAGGTATGTATTTGGCAGATAAAAACAACTTGAAGATACTTGACACACCTATGGAGTTGTACATTGATGAGCATCTAGCTGATGGGTGTGAAACTAAACCAAGATTTTACTTGTGACAGTTTGGATTTATGGTGGAAAAAAGTTGGGTAAGTGTTTTATAGTCCCAGGTTTTTTGTTCGAAATAAAGTATTTAGATTTGTAATGTAATTTTCTTCATTCTCATATACGACTCTACACAAAATAGCCAAAAGGATAAAAGATGAAAAACTGGACACTGAATTACCATCTTCACATTTGGCAGAGGCTGTTTGAAAGAATTTGCTCTGATTTTTGTAGAAAAATAGAAGCTTATGAAATAATCTAGTTTTTCTTAAATGTCTATCTTGAGAAAATTGGTTTAGTCCACCAAACAAAAATACGCTACGAGAGAAGACTGCAATATATTGCCTTACTTCAGTTTGGGAGACGACGTTGTTTTGAAAATTGTGCTATTATTTTGTAGTAAAATTAGGGTCTTATGAAATAACTTGTTAATATTACATGGTTAATATTTTAATGCAAATATTTGTGGTATTTGAGAATTCTTTCTTAAATGAGGGACCTTCAGAAGCCCATCTGATTGATTTTTTCTGATTGATATTTTCTGATGTGTTCGTATTGTGTTAATTGCAAGAATGGAAATCTGATGTGGTCAACCCATTATACAAAATGGTTGGCAATTTCTTGTTTCAGAAAGAAATAGAAAATAGCAAAAAAGGGTTATGTTGATGCTTCAACATAGTATTGGTGGAAGACATAAACATCACATCCATATATTGACATTGATGTTAACCTAAAATTCTCTTATCTCTCCAGATGATATAGCAACGGAAGAAATCCTCTTTTCTACGCTGAATTTCCAGATCACTATTGTATAAAATGGCAAAGTTACTACTCTCCATCTCCACTCTCTCTTACTTAATCTTAATGTTTATATCTCCGCTGGTGCAATGTGGACAAATAATTATCGACGAAGATGGCGTCGAAGTAGAGCTTATCACGATAATTGTTACAGAACCATATGATATTATCACAGATGCCATTACCGAAGAATCAAGCTCGTCAAGAGTAACAACCATTAAGCCAGTAACTACCTCCAATGCAGGAACTGAACCAGGTCTACTGAGTACTACAAACCCCACCACTGCATCGTCTGGAGACAGTAGTCCACTCAGCGCAGGTGCCATCGCGGGCATTGTTGTTGGAAGCATTGTTGGGGCTGTTCTAATTGGAGGTGCCATATTTGGTGTTATATATTACTTTAAAAGGAAATCTAGTATCCAGCCTGGTGATGGCAGCCCTATTCTAAAGGATGACGTTGCCGATTTAGGGGAAAGTGGGATCGAGATGAGATCTGAAGTGGATATTATTCAAGAGGAGCTTTAAAGTGTATAATATGCACTGATCAGCAGCAAACACTATGTAGAGTAGTGATAATATCTGGTATTTATACCGGCGATTTTAGCTATTGGCCGGTCATAAATTCTCCAAATTCCAGATTAGGCAGGCCAGTGGCCATGCTCTAAAGCACTGTTTTGATGTAAATCCTACATGTACACATATCCTTTGTTTAGTCAACAATGGTAGCAGACTAACAGCCTGAAAAACAGAAACTTATGACCTCAGGATCTTTGGTCTGTAATAAAGAAGTGATTTAACACTTAGCAGTTGAATGCCACCGGTGTGTAAAAGCTTAAAGCTGTCAAATATGTGGAATTCTCATTACATGTTGAGAGAGCTAGAAACCAATATGATGTTCTGTATTCTCCACTGGATATCTAAAAAGTAGCACTAGAGTAGCACTAGAGTAACACTATCTCTAGCAACCGAATGGAATGAAGAAAGCTTATCGCTGACCTGCTGTAACGCTGAAATGATTATGAAAAAATAAGGAGGAATGGTACAGATTCCAGTAATTGACATTCATGTTTAGAGATACTCTGTTATCGGTAGCTGGTATGAGGGTTCTACCTATAAGTAAGCTTTCACGAATAAATCTAGTGTAAAGACTTCAATCGTATGCATTATATAGATTTATTCCGTAATATACATACATACTTACTCTTTTGTAGGATTAAAATCGGTACCAACAGCCTATCTGGTCTAGTGGTTATGACATTCACTTTGGGACTATAAATGGACCTGGGCTCAGACACCTGGGCCCAGTATCATAAGATTTTATGTAAAATCTTTGGTTTCAATTCATTTATCTAAAAATGGGGACAAAGTTTCTAAGTCAGAAGACTTATGACTATATTCAGCGTCATGCTATGGACATAATTCCAACAATGCGTGCATTCTTGCGTGTGCGTGCGAAAACCCAGAAGTGCATACCAGATGCTTTCAAAAATTGACCGCACGTTCTGATTGGTCAATCGTGAAATCTTCAAGTGCATACATGCATAGTTGTTCGCGCATTTCATGAATCTGGATATCCCAGTTCCGCAAACAACAAGACACGCACGCATGAATTTTGTCCATAGCATTTATGACAGTGACTATATAGGCTTAAAAAAAAAGTGATATAGCTTACGGTGATCACACTGGTATGAGATTGGCTAATGGCACATTTCCTCTTCTGATATTTGAAGAGGGTATTGGTTTGTTCTCAACAGATATCAGTGATAAAGCAAAGTCTGTTGAAGAGACATTAAAACGTTGTCACGGTTTTATCGTAATTTGAAGGAAAACTGTCAAAATAGAAGATTTCCAATGCCTTCTTGCTAAAAAACGTACTGTGGGCCATGCTTGTTTTTTCTTTATCAGTCAAGCCTAGTAAAAGATGTGGCCGCCCACAGTACAAATAAATACAATCAGTCGGTTAATATCGGTATAGACTTGCGTGCAAAATACAATTAGCCATGTCACCGTTTTAGAAATATCCCTGTAAAATCCCACAAAAATGTAGTAACAAAACAAAACGATGTCCTTCCCCCCTCCCCCTGCAGCAGAGAGTCGCCATTCTTGTCAAGAACATTAAATTGTGATGGCGATGTGACAACAAATATGCACTTTGCTAAAATGCCAATAGAGGCTCACAATTACATGTGAAAATGTGTATGTGAAGAAAATTGGTATAGTACTTGTAATAATATCTGCAATTGTGGACTCGAACCTCAGGGTATTCCTATAGTTTAATCAGTTCCAAATTGGCGAGATATAGTCGGTCATTATCTCTCCTCGCACACAAATAATCCTGAAGCATACATGCGCTATTATCAATGATTATGGCCTATGCACATGGTTTTTGCCGCACAATGCATAGTGCGCTTATTGCCTTCATGCACGTCCACCTGTATTAATTCGTTGCTGTTATGAGACTTCACCAATTTGGAACTGATCAAACTACACCATACCTAACATGGACATACCGCCAACCAATGATGTCTATCATTTTCTGATATGTCCTTTGGGCTCTAGAGGGGGTAAACACTCTATTTGAAATGATGTATCATGTAATGAATTGACAAATGGTGTATTGGTTATTAGTAAGAATGTAGTAACGGCTCTCAATTGTCCCTGGATTGGCCAGGGAAGGTAAGAGGTTCGATGAATAGAGCTAAGAGACTGTGGGGAGGGTAGTGTATAAACAGATAAATACTAATAAACTTAAAGCAATATTATGCGATTTTTTTTTTCTTCTTCAATTCCACTTAACGCGAACGCTGGCGGTCATTTTCTTTGGTAGGGGGTGGGGTCCCAAATATGTCATTTACCGTCATCATTCTTTTATGACCGCCCCTTAAACTAAAGCGATTATTTTTATGACCCCCTACTTGATGTTGATTATTTTATAACCCCCCTAAACATACACAAATCTACAATGTTTATGAATAATTTTGACCCCCTATAATGGTATTAATTTTATGACCCCCATATTGTCCTTGTTAATAAAATTTGAATACAGGATATCTGGGACACCCATACCCATACCCATACCAAAGAAATTAACAGCCCCATAACTGCAAATGCTTAGTTGAGAATAGTGCTTATCTATGATATTTAGAAATACTTGGGGAAAAAAGTGGGGAAAGAAAGAGTTAGTCTATTGCTTGAAATTACCATTTTCACATATACTTTAATAAAATATCATCACCATAGATATTATATACAACAATTATTATGCCAACAAAATTCAACTGCCAACAAAATTTATATTTACACTATTTGTATTTAGAATAGTTACAAACATTACTAAATCAATCACTACTAGATGCCACAAAAAAGCTTCTAAAGCAATAGTATGATAATAATGGCATAATAATGGTATACTACTTGTTACCTATTGAATCTGAAACAAACGTTTATGTCTTAACAAAACAATGAGAGGTTTTATAATAAAGGCCTTTTTTATTGACTGAAATTAATTAAATCAGTGTTTTTATCAAAAGGTTACACTCCTCATTGAATATTTGCACATACTGTTGAGAGTGTAAGACCTGAGTCTTTTAAATCAGTAGAAAACTGTATATTTATTTCCATGATATCTTTGTAAGTATTAGATTTAAATATACACAGCCATTTTCTGCATTATGGTTACTCTGCTGCCTGTACCTATACCCGGGGGGGGGGGGGGGGGGGGGGGGGGGCACTGACATTGGAAAAGGGTATAGGTATGTGCCACGCTGAAGACCCCCTTTTTCACCCTCTGCTGCTAGCTCTTATGACCCCCTTTTGAGCCTGCATCAGTTCTTAAAGACCCCAATTTTATTGAAAATTCAAAAATCATGAAATTTTGCGTTCCAAAGCCCCAATTCTTCGAAAATTTTGCGTTCTAAAACCAAAAAAAGAAAATTTGCGTTATTGCTATTCAAAATTGAACTATAGGCCAGTTCTCAAGACCTCTACTTTTTTGAAAAAATCAGTTCCTAAGACCCTATTTTTCGTCATAAAATCCACTCAGTTCAGTTCTGTAGCCCCCCTTTTTGAGACCCTGGGCGGCACACCCCTACCCCAAAAAAGGTTGAGTGCCCCTGGGTACCTGTATGGGTACCGTATGCTAAGTGCCCATATCAATATGGTTAAAGTACCTGTGTAGTACGGTAGTACCACAGAAGTAGCTGCACAGTCTCAGTATAACCCTGTTACCGTACAACTACTTTGGTTGTACTGCACAGGTACCTTACAGTTCCCATACAGGTACGAGGCATACAATACATGTAGGGGTGCTGACAGATGAGTAGTAATGCAGATATAAGAAAATGGCTGTGTATAAACCTATTTTACTGACTGATGTTTCATAAATATAACTCCAAACATTGTAAAAATGCTGTCTAAAACTTTTAAACATATGGAGTTGTTCAAATACCCTGCTGTTTAAGCAGGGTAGAACAACCCTGGTTATTTAAAACTTTCAAATAACCCTTTTCTGCAGTATGAAGGATGGTCACAACATGTGGGTGTTCTGTCAAAACCTTGTATCTCCATCCGGTCCTTCAGCATTTATAAAGTAATACTTCCTATGTATAATCTTTGGGCAATCTGCTCTAAACATGTTCAAGGGCCAAATACAAATCTATCAGCTCTTGCCCCTGAACATGTGTAAAGCAACACTTCCTATGCATAACAGTTGGACAGTTTTACTTTATACATGCTAATTTATTTTTCTTAATCTATTCCAATCTCAGATTATGGCTATTACACTATGAACAATGGTTGATCAATAAATAACTATTAAAATACTGATACATACAATTAATGTGTCTCTTGATTTATGAGTTGCGATTTTCCAATAAAACCTCACCAACCATATAGATTGTATCAGTAGACATGTTTAGCGTATCGTGGTTCATAAGTCACATAGAAATGGTGGTCCCTTGTATTAGAAGAGCAATACCTGACATGCCACACACTCCTTTGTAAGGGGTGCACAGCAGTGTTGACAAATTATTTTTATATAATTTACTTCAGAATTCAAGATAGTAAAGGGGTGCACAGCAGTGTTGACAAATTATTTTTATATAATTTACTTCAGAATTCAAGATAGTAATGTTTGCTGTAAAATACAGACAAACTTGATTAATATAATGTTTAAAAATGTTGGAATATTATTGCAATTTATTGAAACTGTTAATATTTTTTTTAGCTTCATTTGATCTGCAAACAGCTTTATACTAAATAAATCGCACCCTCTGTAAGACTATTGTGGAATACTTCCATGTCCCTGGGAAAGAATATTTGAAAAGATGTTTTGTGGTACAAAGCGCTTGGGTTGATTTTCCTTAGTTCATACATACAGGATGAGTAAAAAAACTGCAATAGGGGATAGAAGCCATCTTGTTTTCAAAACCAAGTTGAAGTTTGAAACTTTAAATGTTGCAAGAATTGTATAGTTGTTTACTAACTTCATGTGAAAAAAAATGATCAAGTCAATCACATTTCTGTTTGTCTTTGGTGAATTGTTTTACTGCACAACCCAATGTATGTGTTTGTCCATGAAACATATTGATTTTCACATCACTAACAACCCATGGAATAATTTCATATTTGTATTCAAATTGAGAACATCATATGCAATTCATAGCATGGGTAAGTTAAATTGATTATGTTACTCCCATGTAAAAATAAAGGATGCATTAAAATACAATTACGGCACACATTTGCTCAGGCTTTCAGATTTGAATGAGAGAGCCATTTTCCAATCTAATACATGTTTTGGGTGCCTTGTGGACAAACATGTGAAACGGGTGCATCGTTACAAAGGCTCACCAAAGGCAAATGGAAAAATGCTATTATTAAAATGTAGAAATCCCTGTTTTGATCAAAATTGAGGGCGCAGCCTCCATCTCATCTCTGAGTACCCCTTTAAAGACAGACTAGGGATCATCCCAAATCTATATCTGTCTGTACATACATTACCATAAGATTACAGGGATTATTGCACGATACCAATCATGAAATAGTGAATATGTATAGAAAGATATGTATTCATAAGACTTTCTTGATGCCCTTTCTAAATTTAGATTCAGATGGACCACACTATAACTAGGGGCGAGGTGGCGCAGTCGGTTAGAGCGTCGTACACTGCTGCGCACCGTAGTTCTGTTGGTGGATCGTTTATGAGTGAGAGTTCAAAAACGATACACCAACACAGCCTCGTCCCCATGCCTCCTTCAGACCGTGCAGACTGAAGTTGGCATGTTCATGGCGCATCGTGCTTCGGAAGGTACGTAGAAATGTTGGTCCCGTGTATCGGAAGAGCTATCCCCGAGCACGTTAAAAGGTCACAGACTCCTTCGTAAAGAGTAGGGGATCATCCCGGTCTGTGTCTGTACACACATTTAGGTTAGGTTAAGTTGTCGGGAGTGGATCGTGACGGACCACTGAGTTTATTACTCTAATTGTCAAAGCGCAACTTGAGCGGAAAGCAATAGTTGCGAGCGTAATGGCAACATAGCCGGAAAGCGTAGATGATGATGATGACACTATAACTTGGTTTATAGTCTGCCATTTAGTTGAACCACACCAATGCTGATGCAATATCAAAAATGACACATTATGACACATTGCTTCACAATAATATGGAGAACAGTTTCCTTCATGTCTGCAGTGTATGAAGACTTTGTATTTGTCCATTGCGCTATAAAGTATACCCAAACAATCCTAAGTTCACATTCTATCTGCACCTTTGAATGCAGGTCGCTGAACTTCACCAGGACACATGAGGCTTTTTTAACAGTGTCAATACAATTGTTGTTGCCATGGCATCTTGGTGTAGGCCTACCAACACAAGATCGTTACAAGGTTATAATAGATATAGAGTACAAAGTCCATTGTCAATGTAATCATAAAAGTTCTCCTAGCAGCGGTAAATAGTATTGTCATGGTAACAGCGGCGTGGTTGAAGTTGTCATTGACTGGGTTACAGCATCTGTACATAGTGAAAAGTAAAAAGATTTGGACATTGAATAAATAGACATACATGTATGAATGAAAAGGGTACTACTTTTAATAGAACAATGACTATATCACTAAATACTATGTAAAGGCATCTTAACCCTAACCCCGTGAGTACTAAAAAATGCTACAAGCCTATCTATCTCCAAGCGCATTTGGGGACGGTTTTCGATGACATAATCAACTGAGCCTATACAGAGTGAATCAAAAAACATTGTGCATGATTTGAAATGGCAATTTGACCTTGATGAGTGCATTGAACCATGGATTCTCTGTTATCAGTATGAAGAGTTGTTGATCTAGTTTATCCTCCCAAAAAAATGAAAGTCCTGTCTACATTCAGTGGGTACAACTCAGAGGAGTTTATGGAAATAATTAAATAGCTATCAATTTTACTTGCATTCTATTTTCTATGGATATGGGGAGGGGTCTTATTACAACCAAATTACACCAACCCCAAACCCAATTTTACTTGCATTCTATGGTCTATGGGTATGGGGAGGGGTCTTAATACAACCCAATTACACCAACCCCAAACCCAATTATACTTGTATTCTATGGTCTATGGGTATGGGGAGGGGTCTTATTACAACCCAATTACACCAACCCCAAAACCCAATTATACTTGCATTATATGGTATGTGGGTATGGGGAGGGGTCTTATTACAACCCAAACACACCAACCCCAAACCCAATTTTACTTGCAATTGATTTTATGAATGGGGGACTGCCGCGGAGATACACTATGATCTAGCACCGGGAATTCTCGGTTGTCGGAAGTTGATCGCAGCGGGTGTTATGAATGGGAAATCAACCGATTTTTGAGTCCGTGGTATGAAAAGAACTGCCAAAGATGTGTATATTAACGGTAGTGCAAAGTTAGTATTTATGATAAAAGTATGTATGATTGGAAAGAAGAGATGTTAAGCTTTGTAAATATATAGGTTGATTACAGCAAAGGTATAACGTGAATGAGTTGTGAGTTCACAAACGCTGGCATACGTACAAAGCCCCTATACCACGTTAGTGTGATGATGTGCGTGTATGCTCGTATACGTGCAGGATGTCCTCAACTTATTGTAATGATGGGTATGGGGAGGGGTCTTATTACAACCCAAACACACCAACCGCAAACCCAATTTTACTTGCATTCTATGGTCTATGGGTATGGGAAGGGGTCTTATTACAACCCAATTACACCAACCCCAAACCCAATTATACTTGTATTCTATGGTCTATGGGTATGGGGAGGGGTCTTATTACAACCCAAACACACCAACCCCAAACCCAATTATACTTGCATTCTATGGTACATGGGTATGAGGAGGGGTCTTATTACAACACAAATACACCAACCCCAAACCCAATTTGAATTATACTTGCATTCTTTGGTCTATGGGTATGGAAAGGGGTCTTATTACAACCCAAACACACCAAACCCAAACCCGACTTCCCAACGAAGCAAAAACATTTCAAGTACGGTATTATATCTGCCAAATCCTCAAAAGTAGTCGTCTTTGCTGCTCCTGTGACCTGTGGCAAATAGAAGATTACCAAAAAACACAAATTATAAGATGATATATATCAATATCATGATGGGTCTGCAGCCAGGGTTTGAATTAATCGAAGGCATCGGGGGCCATTGCCTTCGATGCCCCACCTAGTAGCCTTGATGCCCTCAATTTCTGGCTGTTGTCACTCCATTCAAAAGTACATAATGGCCTTGGATAAAGTTGGTGCCCCTTTCAAATTGCCTTAAATTGCCTGCCCTTTTCATTTCTTATTTCAAGGCCTGTCAGCAGCCGAGTATATCGTTGATACTTTTACTACTACTTTTACTACTTCTAAACACATGATAACACATTTTATCATTGATACCAAACATCTGTAATGATAATTTCCATGGTGATCAACAAAACAACCCGCCTTTGGGTGATAATATAAAGAGGAATGTTTCTTCTTTCTACAACGGTTGATTAATGCACTCAGTACCGCAAAAGGCAAAAGGAAATAACCGCAGTAAAACCAGTAGCCTATCAGGAGAGGACCTCTGCTCTGATGAGATTATAATACCATCAACTTTAAGTAGACATTGTTTGCTTATTTCTTCATTTCTGAAAAGGACAGCATACTATTGGTATGTATTAATGTTTAAGTAATTCAAGTGATTTTATTGATCTTGAATGTTAAACCGCTTTTGTTTTTGTTTTTTTGTTTTTCATAACCCTCAAATTCAACTATTTGTTCATTATTTGGTTACATGTTGTAAGTTGAAAATTGATATCGAAATAAAGTTTGGTTTTCAAGGTCTTTACAATTTCCAATTCAAGGAGGGACAATATAATTCTTCATACTCAAATTCAAGAGGAAGAAATTAGAACTTCCTCCCTCCCTATTCAGCTTCATTTTGTGGCAAATGTTGTTCCTAAATCAGGTCTGTGTCCAAGTGCATTAAGGCATTGGACTAAGCTCCCCTGTGCATCGAAGAAAAGTTCACATTGTACATTCCTGTATCCCCTTCCCCTCCCCTCCCCTTCCCTCCCCTCCCCCTCCCCTCCCCTTCCCCTTCCCCTTGCTGTTTGACGAGGTTTAGTTTTTCTTTAATTTGCAAAAAAACCTATCTTTATGATGCGAACACAAATCTGTGAGATGCCACTATTTCAACAAATTTGTCCCACCAAGTATTTTCCACGTCTTATAATTGTAAAAAATGTGCCCCATTTCTGATTTTAAGCTTTGATTATAAAAATATTCTAACTAACATTTGAATACAAATGGATTCTTTTGATGAATGGCATTTTCAGCACTGGTTCAATTTTAAACCTTATTATCATAAGTAACTCTGGAATAGCACTATAGTTCTGTAATGTGATCTATCAAACCAGAAGCGAGTGAAGGGCAGAGCCTGTAGCTTGGATTTATAGCTCATACGCTACGCTAATTAATATATTAGCTAAGTGGATGGGGCAGGCTCAGAACAGAACCAGTGCTACTCCAGAACTTAATTTAAACTTAATACAGATTTTCATTATGTTTCTATTCAAAAAAAAATTCTCCATAGATTTAATAATGGAACTT
This sequence comes from Ophiura sarsii, assembly GCA_035610835.1. Lineage (NCBI taxonomy): Eukaryota > Metazoa > Echinodermata > Ophiuroidea > Amphilepidida > Ophiuridae > Ophiura > Ophiura sarsii. The sequence continues at coordinate 37,902,609 of CM069450.1, read as the reverse complement.
CAGTGCACATTTCACTTGGTGCTCGCATTAATGGCTGTAGCATCTGGTGCATGGACGGACTCACAATCTAAATATGTAATAGACTCAGCAAATACAATAGACCCAATAACAACAGAGCTAACATTCACAAGTGGAAAAACAACAACCACAACTGGAGCAACCACACCTGAAACACCAACACTCGCAAGTGGTGCAACTCGTGCACCAATAGACCCAACAAGTGGTGCAACTCATGCACCAATAGACCCAACATTCGCAAGTGGTGCAACTCGTGCACCAAGAGATCCAACATTCACAAGTGGTTCAACTCGTGCACCAATAGACCCAACATTCGCAAGTGGTGCAACTCGTGCACCAATAGACCCAACACGCGCAAGTGGTGCAACTCATGCACCAATAGACCCAACACTCACAAGTAGTGCAACTCGTGCACCAATAGACCCAACACTCGCAAGTGGTGCAACTCATGCACCAATAGACCCAACACTCGCAAGTGGTGCAACTCGTGCACCAATAGACCCAACACTCGCAAGTGGTGCAACTCGTGCACCAATAGACCCAACACTCGCAAGTGGTGCAACTCGTGGACCAATAGACCCAACATTCGCAAGTGGTGCAACTCGTGAACCAATAGACCCAACACTCACAAGTAGTGCAACTCGTGCACCAATAGACCCAACACTCGCAAGTGGTGCAACTCATGCCCCAATAGACCCAACATTCGCAAGTGGTGCAACTCGTGCACCAATAGACCCAACACTCTCAAGTGGTGCAACTCGTGCACCAATAGACCCAACACTCGCAAGTGGTACAACTCGTGCACCAATAGACCTAACACTCGCAAGTGGTGCAACTCGTGCACCAATAGACCCAACATTCGCAAGTGGTACAACTCGTGCACCAATATACCCAACACTCACAAGTGGTGCAACTCGTGCACCAATAGACCCAACACTCACAAGTGATGCAACTCGTGCACCAATAGACCCAACACTCACAAGTGGTACAACTTGTGCACCAATAGATCCAACACTCGCAATTGGTGCAACTCATGCACCAATAGACCCAACACTCGCAAGTGGTGCAACTCATGCACCAATAGACCCAACACTCGCAAGTGGTGCAACTCGTGAACCAATAGACCCAACACTCGCAAGTGGTGCAACTCATGCACCAATAGACCCAACACTCGCAAGTGGTGCAACTCATGCACCAATAGACCCAACACTCGCAAGTGGTGCAACTCATGCACCAATGGAACCAAACACCGAAACAGAACCGTCATTCAATGTAACAATGACAACTAAAGTAGATGAAAAACCTCCAGAGGAAGGTGAATCAGCTCTGAGTACGGGGGCAATCGCTGGGGTAGCGGTCGGAGGTGTTGCAGTTGCCGGACTAGCGGCTGGTGGTATCGGTTTTGCTGTGCACAGTGCAAAAGCGTCAGCTAAAGTGGACAGTACTGATAGTAATGGCATGGACACATTAAACAACGCAGAAAATGGAGAAGCGACAGGGGAAGAAACAGAGGGAGGAGGGCAATCAAATCCAATACCGCCTGAAGATTGACCGCTATAAATGACTTTGAAAACATTTCAGTGTACATGTATTAAATGTGTGTAAATAATTTGGGGTTTTGTATAGAATATACAACAGAACTGTTAATATAATGGCATGTTGTCTGTACATTTGTATGACGTAATGCATTACATTACCAACATTTGAATGCTACATTGTACACGCAATACATGGATTTCATTTTGTTTATTTTTGTTTGCATTGTGTGTACATTTTCAGGAATTTCACAAGAATGGTGCTTTTTTAAGCGCTTCACGTTGGGACATTCCATTAAAAATGAATAAAAGGGTTTTTTTCTTCTTCTTTTTCTATTAAGCGACGAAAAAACACCCTCTTCTACGGGCAAACGGACGTCTCAGGTAGGGTTGGTTGGTCAGGCGGGGATTCTGTTTTAGGGGGGGGGGGGTCAATTTCAACAATTTTCGAAAATTATTCCAACATTTTTTTCAAAATGCCCAACAATTTGTTTGAATTAAGTACAAAGAAGATTTTGTTTGAAAATTCAAAACAGATAGATCGGTTAGGCCCATAACCACGTGTTCTAACTTTAAATCAAGAATTTTTTGAGAGAAATCATTTCAGTACAAAGAAAGGTTGTGAAATATTGTAATTTTATGAGGCCTGCATGTGGGAGCCGACACAAAAAAAAAATATTCCAGAATATTGGATAGAAAATTGTTATTTTATACCAAAAGTCTTTATACATATGGATGCATGTTAGATGTATGGTGTATTGCCGATTGACCATTTGTACAATAATAAAAGCGACAATTAGCTTTCCCTTAGAAAACTTTCAAATGTAGTGTTATCATCACATAGGTCTAAAATACGAGAGTAAATCACAATTCACAAGGCAGCAATTATTTTGTAGCTGACTAACACTATAAAATGTATAGCTGCTTTGTACTTAATTCCAAATCTCTTATTTATAATTCGGTCAGTTCCAAGTTGGTGAACCTGCTTACAGCAGCGAATTAATACAGCACAGCACGGGTGCGCAAAAAGCTCGCATGACGCACTGTGCATCATATGAGTGATGCATACGTATGCTAAAATAAAACTCATATTTCTCACCAATTTAGAACTGATTAAACTATAGATGAGTTGTCTTAATTATAGTATTGATGTTAGAATTTATTTTAGTTAATGTCTGAAAGTTCCTGTTTGCTATTTTTTATGCTGTTGGGATGATGAGCATTGTAAAGATTAATTTTATATCTTTCTTTTATTTAACACTTTCCACGCGGCTATTAGATTTAACATTAAAAAAATGGTGATTCCAAATATGGTAATTAAATTCAATAATGTTGACATTTTTAAAACATTTTGTGAAATTATGGAATGTCGTCTGCAGGCGTCTGCCGCATGGAAAGGGTTAACTATGAAATGCAGGGTGAGTAAAAAATCCTGCTATAGTGCAAAGAAGCTATCTTTAAAAAAAAACAAGTTGAAATTTGGAACTTTTCAGACATAGTTAGAAAGCCATATACAATGTATACTTATTAGTATCTTTGTGTGAAAAAATGGGAACAATCGCACTTACCATTTGTCCTGGGTCAACCTTTTAAGGGGGCTGTGGACTCTCAGGTACAGCCTGGAAAAGATAACTCAAAATATATTTTGTTAAATTTTGTCATACTAGTTTTATGATAATCCTGATAACATTCCCCAGGAGCATTTTTTTTGTTTTTGAAAACTAGTATGACAAAATTTAACAAAATATATTTTGAGTTATCTTTTCCAAACCTAAAATGGGTCAAAAAACGTGTTTTTTATAAAAAAAATCAAAATGGTCAATTTTATTATCATGGTTGGATTCATTGAACCCTTTCCTGCAAAAAACTGTATACGTTTATAAAGTTTAAATGAATATTGAAGAAGTGACGGCAGTTTACGGAGGTTGTGCCTGAGAGTCCACAGCCCCCTTAACAGAGGCACCCAATTAACATGCTTTTCCACAAGGTATCTAAAATGTGCATAAGAGCCCAAAATGATGCCCTTCATTCAATTTCAAAAACCATATATCAACATGGTGTGCTTGATATTTGACGCACAATGTACTACTTAGATGGAGAAACATTCTAAATTTTCACTCACCATGCTATGAATTGTGTATTGTGTTCCAAATTTTAATTCAAATGTGAAAATCAAATGTGTGAAATGTCGACTGAAATTCACTATGCCTTGTGGACAAACATGTAAATTAGTTACCGCAGTAAAAAATGTTCAGCAAAGACAAAAGGTAACTTTGATTGACTTCACTTTTTCACACTAATCTGTCATTCTTACAAGGTTTTCAATGGTCTATGGGTATGGGGAGGGGTCTTATTACAACCCAAATACACCAACCCCAAATCCAATTATACTTGCATTCAATGGCCTATGGGTATGGGGAGGGGTCTTATTACAACCCAAATACACCAACCCCAAATCCAATTATACTTGCATTCTATGGTCTATGGGTATGGGGAGGGGTCTTATTACAACCCAAATACACCAACCCCAAATCCAATTATACTTGCATTCTATGGTCTATGGGTATGGGGAGGGTCTTATTACAACCCAAATACACCAAACCCAAACTCAATTATACTTGCATTCTATGGCCTATGGGTATGGGGAGGGGTCTTATTACAACCCAAATACACCAACCCCAAATCCAATTATACTTGCATTCTATGGCCTATGGGTATGGGGAGGGGTCTTATTACAACCCAAATACACCAACCCCAAACTCAATTATACTTGCATTCTATGGCCTATGGGTATGGGGAGGGGTCTTATTACAACCCAAATACACCAACCCCAAATCCAATTATTTGCATTCTATGGTCTATGGGTATGGGGAGGGTCTTATTACAACCCAAATACACCAAACCCAAACTCAATTATATTTGCATTCTATGGCCTATGGGTATGGGGAGGGGTCTTATTACAACCCAAATACACCAACCCCAAATCCAATTATACTTGCATTCTATGGCCTATGGGTATGGGGAGGGGTCTTATTACAACCCAAATACACCAACCCCAAATCCAATTATATTTGCATTCTATGGCCTATGGGTATGGGGAGGGGTCTTATTACAACCCAAATACACCAACCCCAAATCCAATTATATTTGCATTCTATGGCCTATGGGTATGGGGAGGGGTCTTATTACAACCCAAATACACCAACCCCAAATCCAATTATATTTGCATTCTATGGCCTATGGGTATGGGGAGGGGTCTTATTACAACCCAAATACACCAACCCCAAATCCAATTATACTTGCATTCTATGGTCTATGGTATGGGGAGAGGTCTTATTACAACCCAAATACACCAACCCCAAACCCAATTTTACTTGCATTCTATGGTCTATGGATATGGGGAAGGGTCTTATTACAACCCAAACACACCAACCACCAAACCCAATTATACTTGCATTCTATGGTCTATTGGTATTACAGGGGTCTTATAGCAACACAAATACACCAACCCCAAACCCAATTTACTGGCATTCTATGGTCTATGGGTATGGGGAGGGGGTCTTATTACAACCCAAATACACCAACCAGGGCTCAAATTACAGGAAGGCCATCGAGGCCATGGCCTCCATGCCCTTTGACTTGGCCTTGGTGCCCTCAATTTCAAAGCATTTTTTTAAACATATAGTGGCCTTTGGTGCCCTTGTGCACTGGCCTTGAAATGAGTGCCCTCAAAGATTTGTAATTTGTAACCCAAATACACCAACCTCAAACCCAACAATACATACTTGTTATGGTCTATGGGTATGGCAGGGGGAGGGGTCTTATTACAACCCAAATAGACCAACCCCAAACCCAATTTTACTTGCATTATATGGTCTATGGGTATGGGGAGGGGTCTTATTACAACCCAAATACACCAACCCCAACCCCAATTTTACTTGCATTCTATGGTCTATGGGTATGGGGAGGGGTCTTATTACAACCCAAACACACCAACCCCAAACCCAATTTTACTTGCATTCTATGGTCTATGGGTATGGGGAGGGTCTTATTACAACCCAAATACACCAACCACAAACCCAATTTTACTTGCATTCTATGGTATATGGATATGGGAAGCAGTCTTATTACAACCCAAATACACAAACCCCAAACCCTATACTTGCATTCTATGACTATGGGTATGGGGAGGGGTCTTATTACAAGCCAAATACACCAACCCCAAACCCAATTTTACTTGCATTCTATGGTCTATGGGTATGGGGAGGGGTCTTATTACAACCCAAATACACCAACCACAAACCCAATTTTACTTGCATTCTATGGTCTATGGGTATGGGGAGCAGTCTTATTACAACCCAAATACACCAACCCCAAATCCAATTATACTTGCATTCTATGGTCTATGGGTATGGGGAGGGGTCTTATTACAACCCAAATACACCAACCCCAAACCCAATTTTACTTGCATTCTATGGTCTATGGGTATGGGGAGGGTCTTATTACAACCCAAATACACCAACCACAAACCCAATTTTACTTGCATTCTATGGTCTATGGGTATGGGGAGCAGTCTTATTACAACCCAAATACACAAACCCCAAACCCTATACGTGCATTCTATGACTATGGGTATGGGGAGGGGTCTTATTACAAGCCAAATACACCAACCCCAAACCCAATTTTACTTGCATTATATGGTCTATGGGTATGGGGAGGGGTCTTATTACAACCCAAACACACCAACCCCAAACCCAATTTTACTTGCATTCTATGGTCTATGGGTATGGGGAGGGTCTTATTACAACCCAAATACACCAACCACAAACCCAATTTTACTTGCATTCTATGGTATATGGATATGGGAAGCAGTCTTATTACAACCCAAATACACAAACCCCAAACCCTATACTTGCATTCTATGACTATGGGTATGGGGAGGGGTCTTATTACAAGCCAAATACACCAACCCCAAACCCAATTTTACTTGCATTCTATGGTCTATGGGTATGGGGAGGGGTCTTATTACAACCCAAATACACCAACCACAAACCCAATTTTACTTGCATTCTATGGTCTATGGGTATGGGGAGCAGTCTTATTACAACCCAAATACACCAACCCCAAATCCAATTATACTTGCATTCTATGGTCTATGGGTATGGGGAGGGGTCTTATTACAACCCAAATACACCAACCCCAAACCCAATTTTACTTGCATTCTATGGTCTATGGGTATGGGGAGGGTCTTATTACAACCCAAATACACCAACCACAAACCCAATTTTACTTGCATTCTATGGTCTATGGGTATGGGGAGCAGTCTTATTACAACCCAAATACACAAACCCCAAACCCTATACTTGCATTCTATGACTATGGGTATGGGGAGGGGTCTTATTACAAGCCAAATACACCAACCCCAAACCCAATTTTACTTGCATTCTATGGTCTATGGGTATGGGGAGCAGTCTTATTACAACCCAAATACACAAACCCCAAACCCTATACTTGCACTCTATGACTATGGGTATGGGGAGGGGTCTTATTACAACCCAAATACACCAACCACAAGCCCAATTTTACTTGCATTCTATGGTCTATGGGTATGGGGAGCAGTCTTATTACAACCCAAATACACCAACCCCAAATCCAATTATACTTGCATTCTATGGTCTATGGGTCTTATTACAACCCAAATACACCAACCCCAAACCCAATTTTACTTGCATTCTATGGTCTATGGGTATGGGGAGGGTCTTATTACAACCCAAATACACCAACCACAAACCCAATTTTACTTGCATTCTATGGTCTATGGGTATGGGGAGCAGTCTTATTACAACCCAAATACACAAACCCCAAACCCTATACTTGCATTCTATGACTATGGGTATGGGGAGGGGTCTTATTACAAGCCAAATACACCAACCCCAAACCCAATTTTACTTGCATTATATGGTCTATGGGTATGGGGAGGGGTCTTATAGCAACACAAATACACCAACCCCAAACCCAATTTTACTGGTATTCTATGGTCTATGGCAATGTTGTAGGACTCATGACTCTGACTCTGACTCGAGTCTTTTTTTTCAAGGAATCGGACTCGGTATCTAGTCCCAGTACTCAAGGACTCGGACCACAAGGACTCGGACCACAAGGACTCGGACCACAAGGACTCGGACCACAAGGACTCGGACCACAAGGACTCGGACCACAAGGACTCGGACCACAAGGACTCGGACCACAAGGACTAGACAAAATGTGTGTTTTGAAGTGTATTATTTTCATTAATTTACCTGAATTTTGTTTTCCTGTGGGACCGAATTTCACCGGCCGCCGCTAGCAAAAATAACTTACCGATATATTGGATACTGCTCTAATTTGATAATTGAATTACTCATGTGATGAGGTCAATGAAAACTCGGGGTGTAGTCCCGGGGGTGTAGTCAAGCAATAACATATTCAATTATTTTCCATGTTTCATTTTCATAGCCTTATTTTACTGGCATGCTTATCAAATTTCAATGTAAGTACTCCCAGTTCCAAAGATATTGCCATTTTAGTATTACTTTAAAAACAGTGAAATACAAAGAATATTAAATTATATCCTGGCTTTTATCAGAATTATTAGCATAAGCAATAGCAATAACATATTTCTTTAGCTTGAACAATGAAACAGTGATTACATCACATCATTCACATTAATCTAAGTAATTTAGCACGCCAATAATTGCAGATAAGCAGTTTGTAAATAAAAGAACAACCACAAAGCCAACACACGCCTAATAAGTTAATAAGTTACTGAACTGACTGTGATTATACTTCAATTACAAGGAAACAGTGTAGAACTGAAATTCTGATTAAGAAAAGGGTGATGTAGTATTGGTGAACTGCGGCTTGAATTTGATACATAAGGACTCGGACTCGGACTCAGACATCAGAAATTGGCATGGACTCGTACTCGAGTCCTTTTCTCAAGGACTAGGATTTGGATGATGAGGGAACTATTTTTCTGAACAGTTTTGTGTGCAGTACCGCTTGCGGTACTGCACAACTCCGCTTGCATTCCCGCTTCGCGGGAATGCAAGGCCCGCTTGGTGTCTCCGCTTGCGGATATGCACACATTTATTGGCATTGCCGCAAGCGGACTAAACACCCGCTTGCGGGGATACACTTATTTGTTCACATCGCCGCTTGGCGGACTTGTCGCTTTTGGATCGCTTTTCCCCACGCGGCAATGCACACATTTATTGAAACTTCCGTAAGCGGAGCCAACTACCCGCTTGCGGGGTTACCATTATTTGTTCACATCTCCGCTTCGCGGAATTGTCGCTTTTAGATTGCTTTTCCGTGCGCGGAAATGTCCATATTTTATTGTACCTCCTCTTGCGGGGTTACCATTATTTGTTCACATCTCCGCTTCGCGGGATTGTCGCTTTTAGATTGCTTTTCCGTGCGTGGAAATGTCCATATTTGATTGTACCTCCTCTTGCGGGGTTACCATTATTTGTTCACATCTCCGCTTCGCGGGATTGTCGCTTTTAGATTGCTTTTCCGTGCGTGGAAATGGCCATATTTGATTGTACCTCCTCTTGAGGGGTTACCATTATTTGTTCACAATTCCGCTTCGCACATAAGTCCACACATGAGAGATGCATTAAAATAAGTACAAACATGCCTAGTATTTGTTAAGTAATCCTTGCGATAGACAATGAGTTAGGAAAGGTATATCTGAAAAATAAACTTAATATTGGTTAAAACCAGTCCTATACTATCGCGTGGAAAGTGTTACGGCATTGGTTTATGAAATGAACTCTGATACGCTTTTAGATTAGGGGAGTAATGAAAAGTAAGTTACAATGACAGTAGCTAATGAATGATTATCTGGGACTAATATATCTAAAATATATTAGTCCCAGTGATGTTATTAAGATGAGAATTATTGAACTGCACCAATACGGACCACTAATGTGAAGCCCAAGGGGGCTCAAACCAATCCACCCGAAGCAGGGACTCTCCCCCACTAAATGCGCGTAAAAACAACCCAAAAGCGACCGTACTCCGCGAAGCGGAAATACGATTAAATAATGGTAATACCGCTAGCGGGCATTTTGATGACCCCGCTTGTGGAAATGCTGAAATATTATTGCTTTTCCGCGCGCGGCAAAGCAATCCGAAAGCAACAATCCCGCGAACCCGGGGGGGGGGGCACTGACATTTGAAAAGGGTATAGGTATGTGCCGCGCTGAAGACCCCCTTTTTCACCCTCTGCTGCTAGTTCTTATGACCCCCCTTTTGAGCCTGCATCAGTTCTTAAGACCCCATTTTTATTGAAAATTCAAAAAATCGCGAAATTTTGCGTTCCAAAGCACCAATTTTGTGTTCCAAAGCCCCAATTTTTCGAAAATTTTGCGTTCTTAAACCAAAATAAATCGAAAATTGAACTATAGGCCAGTTCTCAAGACCTATTTTTGGGAAAAAAATCAGTTCCTAAGACCCTATTTTTCGTCATAAAATCCACTCAGTTCAGTTCTTTAGCCCCCCTTTTTCAAACCCTGGGCGGCACACCCCTACCCAAAAAAAAGTTGAGTGCCCCCCCCCCCCCCCCCCGCCCGCGAAGCGGAGATGTGAATTTTGTTTTGCTTTTCCGTGCGCGGCAAAGCAATCCCGAAGCAACAATCCCGCGAAGCGGAGATGTAATTTTTAAATATTCCCTAGACCACCATTACCTGCGTTCAAACGTGCACAGAATATATCTGACCAAATCGTGAGATCAAGGCTCCCGCCATCTGAACACACACAAAAGATGAAAGATGCCGCACCTTCATCCATGACAACTCATCAACAATGCACTATCCGCCGACGCCCAAATCCGGTCCACTTGAACCTGCTTATCCAAATGCCGATTTCAATGATTTCGATTTTGAAGTACTTCAATGCTTATTTGACTAATAGCGTGGGAATGAAATTGTTTATCCCGGCACGGGAACCTAATTTAATATCTCAATAATTAATTACTAATTAACAAAGTAATTGTTTATCTTAATTTTTGATTTGATTCTGTCTAAACCTATCATCTCTACCATGTACAAATGTGAATACCATGATTACACCTATCTAGATATCAGTGATACGCTTGTAGCTATACCAAAAGCATACACAACAGCCTCACTAAGATCTAAATTCAAACATTATGAACTTGTACGGAATAAAGACATGATTTAATAACATAAAAATGGAGTAATTTTGTCAACTTGCGTGATCTTTTAAGAACGACGCATTACAGAATTATGCCAAAAACTATACCATGAATCATCTTAAAGTTATTGCTTCCCCTTCCCCCATATTGCCATTAAACGGCGTAGCTGATGAGAATCTCTAACTGAGATTCGAAACCGGTCCTACCCTTACCCCTTCTGTTGAAATACCGCATATCATCAACATATGCCTATGATTACATTTATTTCACTGTGTATGATCCATGCCTGTTATTGATAATGCATTGTATCTTTTAGCCTCGATAGATCATGTTGTTTTGGGCGGACCCCACTAAATACTTTAGGAGTCAACTCTACTCTAAAGGTACTAGTGATTCTATATTTTTTTACCCCTTCTGTTTAAATACCGCATATCATCAACATCCGGGATCAACATATGCCTATGATTACATTTATTTCACTGTGTACCCATGCCTTTTATTGATAATGCACTGTATCTTTTAGCCTCGATGGCGGACCCCACTAAATACTTTACGAGTCAACTCTACTCTACATTTATTTCATGGTAATACCGCTAGCGGGCATTTTGATGACCCCGCTTGTGGAAATGCTGAAATATTATTGCTTTTCTGCGCGCGGCAAACCAATCCGAAAGCAACAATCCCGCGAAGCGGAGATGTGAATTTTGTTTTGCTTTTCCGTGAGCGGCAAAGCAATCCGAAAGCAACAATCCCGCGAAGCGGAGATGTGAATTTTGTTTTGCTTTTCCGTGCGCGGCAAAGCAATCCCGAAGCGACAATCCCGCAAGCGGAGATTAGAATAACTACAAGCGGTAAGTTTGTATGGGCGGCCAAAGGGGTCAAAATGGTCTAAAATGGAGAAAGGTCTCAGTAATTTAGAGAAAGGTGTCGAGAATGTAGAAAGGTCTCTGTAATTTAGAGAAAGGTGTCTAGAATCGAGAAAGGTCTCTGTAATTTAGAGAACGGTGTCTAGAATGGAGAAAGGTCTCAGTAATTTAGAGAAAGGTGACTAGAAAATGGAGAAAGGTCTCAGTAATTCAGAGAAAGGTGTCTAGAATGTAGAAAGGTCTCTGTAATTTTGAGAAAGGTGTCTAGAATCGAGAACGGTCTCTGTAATTTAGAGAACGGTGTCTAGAATGGAGAAAGGTCTCAGTAATTTAGAGAAAGGTGACTAGAAAATGGAGAAAGGTCTCAGTAATCATAGAGAAAGGTGACTAGAAAATGGAGAACGGTCTCAGTAATTTAGAGAAAGGTGACTAGAAAATGGAGAAAGGTCTCAGTAATTCAGAGAAAGGTGTTTAGAATGTAGAAAGGTCTCTGTAATTTAGAGAAAGGTATCTAGAATCGAGAAAGGTCTCTGTAATTTAGAGAACGGTGTCTAGAATGGAGAAAGGTCTCAGTAATTTAGAGAAAGGTGACTAGAAAATTGAGAAAGGTCTCAGTAATTTAGAGAAAGGTGACTAGAAAATGGAGAAAGGTCTCCGTAATTTAGAGAAAGGTGACTAGAAAATGGAGAAAGGTCTTAGTAATTTAGAGAAAGGTGACTAGAAAATGGAGAACGGTCTCAGTAATTCAGAGAAAGGTGTCTAGAATGTAGAAAGGTCTCTGTAATTTAGAGAAAGGTGTCTAGAATCGAGAAAGGTCTCTGTAATTTAGAGAACGGTGTCTAGAATGGAGAAAGGTCTCAGTAATTTTGAGGAAGTTGTCTAGAATCGAGAATGGTCTCAGTAATTTAGAGAAAGGTGACTAGAAAATGGAGAAAGGTCTGTGTAATATAGTCTTGGAAAGGTCAAATGTTGAAAACGGTCTGGGTGTAAAGCAGAGAACGGTCTGTAAAGTAGAGAACGGTCTCAGTGTAAAGCAGAGAACGGTCTCAGTGTAAAGCAGAGAACGGTCTGTAAAGCAGAGAACGGTCTGTATCTTCTATTTCTACTCAGTGTAAAGCAGAGAACGGTCTGTATCTTCTATTTCTACTCTCTCTTTCTCTCACGCTACGGGAGACGGGCTTTATGTAAATCAGTGAGATAGGGGAGCACCACACCAAATATTTTTGTCATTGAAATACGTGTAAAAGTGCCATATTTCAAGAAACCTTTTCTATCCTGCGGTTACATTTATGGCATACTTGTCACCTATGACCATTTTCAGTAACATCTCAACTTTATAATTTAAGCCTTGTTTCATGAGGGGTTATTAACCTAAATTTTCCGCTACGGACCTGCACACAGCGCCCTCACTTTTTCACGTTTGCTGGCATGCCTGTTCACCATTTAGGCAGGTGCTTACGCCCTGGGCACTATTTAGGTCGATAAATTAAAAATATCGTATTAATTTTTATCATTGTAGGTGCAACGATAAGGTCCCATTTGTTCATTTAAGGGACCGTTCATTATTTATGGTGGAGGGTGGGTGGGGGGGGGGGGGGACAAATTCGAGACTCGTATGTTAAAATTACCTTACCCCCCCCCTACAGTTTAAGGGTATAACAGAATTACTCCAATTACATAACCCCCTGCTAACCAGTAGCTTTTTACACACCCCCTCCACGAAAAAAAATAAACTTGTCACATACTTAACTTGAATTTTGTTCATGGATACGTTGGCAAATTTTGTTTGTGCCCTATCTGAACAGCCAATAATTTTATGATGCCCCTTCTTTTTATTGTGTGAAATTAGTAATGGCGAGCGTAGCGAGTTGGAATTTTTTTCTTCATATTTATACATTTTGGGTGGTTTTGTGAGTCTTTATAACCTGAACAAGTTAGAACATTCTGAGCAGAAATCAGTGGCGTACCCAGCTTTTGGAAACTGGGGGGGGGGGGGGGGCCTGACGATATGCGCGAAGCGCAGAAAAAAATGGCATTTACACTCCAAAATAGCCTCTAAAATCACGCCAATCACCACCATCTTTATAGTTTAAACAAATTTACATAACCCCCCTGTTCAAGAATAAAAAGTTACATAACCCCCCCCCCCTATTTCAACATATGAAAGTTACATGACCCCCCTATAGTTTACCAACCGCCCCCCCCCTCCACCATAAATAATGAACGGTCCCTAAATACAAACATACCATCTCCGGAGAAACAAATTGCCCGAAAACCTCACATTTACAAGCCTAGTTTTCGTGCTTTTCCGGAACTACTACAGGATTACACGAATTGCGCATTGATTTGGTGTGGTGCTCTCTTGACCGACTACCGGGGAGAGAAAGAGAGAGTAGAAATAGAAGATACACACCGTTCTCTACATTACACTTACGGGGAGAGAAAGAGAGAGTAGAAATAGAAGATACACACCTTTCTGTGCATTACACTGACCGTTCTCTGCTTTACAGACCGTTCTCTGCTTTCTAGTCACCTTTCTCTAAATTACTGAGACCGTTCTCCATTTTCTAGTCACCTTTCTCTAAATTACGGAGACCTCTCTCCATTTTCTAGTCACCTTTCTTTAAATTACTGAGACCTTTCTCCATTCTAGACACCGTTCTCTAAATTACAGAGACCTTTCTCGATTCTAGACACCTTTCCCTAAATTACAGAGACATTTCTACATTCTAGACACCTTTCTCTGAATTACAGAGACCTTTCTCCATTTTCTAGTCACCTTTCTCTAAATTACTGAGACCGTTCTCCATTTTCTAGTCACCTTTCTCTAAATTACTGAGACCTTTCTCTATTCTAGACACCGTTCTCTAAATTACAGAGACCTTTCTTGATTCTAGACACCTTTCTCTACAATACAGAGACCTTTCTACATTCTAGACACCTTTCTCTGAATTACAGAGACCGTTCTCCATTTTCTAGTCACCTTTCTCTAAATTACTGAGACCGTTCTCCATTTTCTAGTCACCTTTCTCTAAATTACTGAGACCTTTTTCCATTCTAGACACCGTTCTCTAAATTACAGAGACCTTTCTCGATTCTAGACACCTTTCTCTGAATTACTGAGACCTTTCTCCATTTGCTAGTCACATTTCTCTAAATTACTGAGACCTTTCTCCATTTTCTAGTCACCTTTCTCTAAATTACTGAGACCTTTCTCCATTTTAGACCATTTTGACCCCTTTGGCCGCCCATAAGTTTGTGCCGCGTTGGGAAATGTAAACAAATACGTGCATGTCCGTAAGCGGGAAAGCAAAACCAAAGCGACAATTCCGCGAAGAGGAATTACAAACAGGAAGTGGTACCTCCGCTTGAGGACTTTATCCCCCGCTTGCAGCAATGCCAATAAATGTGTGCATATCCGCAAACGGAGATACCAAGCGGAGCTTACATTCCCGCTTCGCGGGAACGCAAGCGGAGTTTTGCAGTACCGCAAGCGGTACTGCAAAGAATTCGGTCCATTTTAATACCTGGATGAGGACTCGGATACAACACTGGTCTATGGGTATGGGGAGGGGTCTTATAACAACCCAAATACACCAACCCCAAACCTAACTTCCCAACGAAACATAAACATACCAAGTGTTATATCCGCCAAATCCTGTATTCAAAGTTTCAAAATGAGCGAAACAAATGTTTGTAATCATTTGCTTTTAAAACTTATATCCTGATACATGGCAACAAACAAACAAACAACGCAATACGCATAAAAATGAAATCAACATCTACAATCTAAAAAAGTAGTCTTTGCTGCTCCTGTTGTGCAGAAGGTTAAAAAAAAAGGACAATTAATAAGAAGATAGATATCATGAAGCGGTCTGCAATAGAGTCTATAACGAGACTAAGCACATGATTGGATGATAATATTTTATCATTCATAATAATCATATTTCAACATTAACACCAAACATTTGTAATGATAACTTCCATGGTGATTAACAAACAGCCCACCCTTGTGATATATAAAGGGGCATGTTTCTACTTGCTACATACAACAGTTGATAAATGCACTCAACACCATACAAGGCAAAAGGAAATAACCGGTGTAAAACCAGTAGCCTATCAGGACGGGACCTCTGATGAGAATATAATAGCAGCAACTTTAAGTGGACATTGTTTGCTTATTTCTTCAGTTTTGAAAAGGACAGCATAATTTTGGTATGTATTATTGTTTAAGTAATATCAAGTGCTTTTATTGATCTTGAATGTTAAACTGTTTTGTTTTTTGTTTTTTTGATTTCATAACCCTCAAATTAAAATATTTGTTCATTATTTGGTTATATGTTGTAAGTTGAAAATTGATATCAAAATAAAGTTTGGTTTTGAGGTCTTAACAATTTCTATTTCAACGAGGGACAATATAATTCTTCATACTCAAATTCAAAAGAAAGAAATTAGATAGAGACTTCCTCCCTATTAAGGTTCATTTTGTGGCAAATGTTGTTCCTAAATCAGGTCCATGCACATTAAGGCATTGAACTAAGCTCTTCTGTGCATCGCAGAACAGTTCACAATGTACATTCCTGCACAACCCCTCCCCCTCCTTCTGGAAATGCTGTTGGATGAAGATTTGTTTTTCTTTAATTTGCAAAAAGCCTATCTTTATGATGGGAACGCAAATCCGTGAGATGCCACTATTTCAACAAATTTTATGGTAAAAAATGTGTCCCTTTCTGATCTTAAACTTTGATTATAGAAATATTCTAACTAACATTTGAATACAAATGGATCCTTAGTTTTCAGCACTGATGGTTCAATTTTAAAACTTAAGTAAATCTGGAATAACACTAGTTCTG
This sequence comes from Ophiura sarsii, assembly GCA_035610835.1. Lineage (NCBI taxonomy): Eukaryota > Metazoa > Echinodermata > Ophiuroidea > Amphilepidida > Ophiuridae > Ophiura > Ophiura sarsii. The sequence continues at coordinate 37,886,135 of CM069450.1, read as the reverse complement.
TACTGTGATCTACAAAACCAGAAGCGAGCGAAGGGCAGAGCCTGTAGCTTTGACTTATAGCTCATACGCGATGCTGATTCATATACGAGGGTCATTCAATAAGTTCTACCTCCTACCTCATAACTTTGCTATTATTTAAGCCAGTCGTATGAAATATTCCACAATAGTAGCTTTGAATCTCAGCTACAAATTCATTGTAAATTGGTCTGAGTACTGGTTGTACTTTTCTAGAGATGCAGTGAAATCCAAAGGTCCATTTAGTGCGACGGAAACAGATACAAAACTGCCAAATGTCTCCCTAAGTGCTATTCATTTGGCCAATTCTAAAAGACAAAACGTACCTATCGGTCAATTGAAACTGTTCTAAATTACAGATATCTTTTGAACAGACAATTAACAATAAAAGTGTCTGATTTATTGTGGGAAAATGCCCTCTTATTAACCAGAACCAGACCAGGAGAGTCATTAGTTTTAACCCTACCCCTAGAGATCCGCTGCAAAATCATATTTGCTTTTCATAAGAACTGAGAGATCTTCGATATTACAGGACTAAATTGATAGATTTCAAGTCTCTCGAAGAGATCATTTTCTACCACTGACTACCTTATTGACTAACTATAAAGGTTACATATAAGGAAAATGCATAAAGTGACTATCATGTTAAGATTTAACATTCGAGGCGTCACTGTGGCTTAACTTTAACAATGAATATTTGACTGAATAGCAGTTTTACTACGCTAAAGGCGTAGTAAAACATTCAAGTTGATATTGAACTACACTAGCAACCAAAAGTATTAGGACACTTGGTTATGGTGTCAAAATCATCCCATATATTCAATTTGGAGTGTAAAATTTCACTACGAGTTGAACAAATGTGTTGTTGAATCTCTTCTCATTGATAAATTCATGTTTCCTATAACATCTGCTAATTCAATTCCATGGAATTAAACAAAACATGTGCCCTCTTGAAATCCCCATACAAATGTCCCATTGGAAATAGCTCATGAATAATTCATCAACCTCATTATAGCCAATGTAATCACTATGGTGGGTAGTCTGACAATTATGACTTCCTTTCAAAAACACCCTTCTCAATTGTTTGTCAATGGATTCACTCAAGTAAAACCAATCCCAATATTGTCACTAGTCTTTAATCTCTCATACATATTGACACATGATCTCTTCATTCATCTTCAAAATAAGATATTTGGGAGGGAAATTTAGTTTCATTTTGACACCTTTACTTTCATGGAAACCAACCAGATTCTCTGTACTTTCTCATAGCACCCACATGACCTGGGCACACTACACAGGGCTATCATTTCATCATGACTTAAGAATTGTTGTCAAGCTATTTGACTCAAATTAACTAAATATACATGTATCGATGCAAAAACCCTTAATCACTGAAATATTGTTGCAAATGTTTTCCTTTTAAATAATAATGTCTTAAGTAGGAATACTATCCCGAATTTATTGTAACAACATTTTAAGAACTTTCCATTCATTTTATAACCTTAGAATACCAAAAACCTAACACTGTAGTTCAATAGATACCCAGTGTTTTCTCTCAATTTGCAGCTTGCAAAGTGTCCTAATACTTTTGGCTGCTAGTGTATTTGCAAGCCTACAAAGGTTAATATTGGTTACATAACTGATTTATGCATGAAAATACAGTATTATATTCAGAAATCATCCATTATTTTCTATTTTCAGTATTTAGATCGGGCTGTTATATCTTATAAGGCTAAATTAAACAAATCATTTGTCTCAAAGCTCCTGCGCGCGTTAGTTTATTGATGCGCATTAGAAAAACAAAAATCTTAAAACAATTTTTTTTTTTTTTTTTTTTTCCAAAAAATAAATAATAAAAATCCCAAAAAATCCCAACATTTCACCGATTTTTCAGATTTTCATTGATCACATCATTTTAAATACAAAAAGTCACTTTTACAAGGATTTCAATAGTTTATATTTAAAAAATTAAATTAAAAAAACCTTTAAAAAAACGCATTCCGCATTAGGTTTTGAAAAACTGAAGAGCTTTGAGACAAAAGATTTTTTTAATTTAGCCTTATACAATACGGAGAGAAAACGAAAAAATATATATATTTATATTTAGGGTAATTTTCCGTGCCTGTTGTCCAAAATCTCTCTCTGGCTTTGATCGCATCATAACAAAAGTGAAACAGATATCAATTATCATTTATTATAAATGTGTAGATATGACTATTTGGAGATATACTCACTGATAATTGTCATGAGGCTGACATTCATATTAGCGATGTTATGAGTGAGGAGGTAGAACTTATTAAATGACCCTCGTACCAGCTTAAATTCAGCTTAGTGGATGAGGCAGGGCTCAGCACAGAACCAGCGCTACTCCGGAACATAATTTAAACTATATACAGATTTTCATTGTGTTTCTGTTTGATTTTATCTCCATAGATTTAATAATGGAACTTCAGTGCACATTTTACTTGGTGCTCGCACTCATGGCTGTAGCATCTGGACAAACAACATCCACTGGAGCAACAACAGCCACTGGAGCAACAACAGCCACTGGAGCAACAACAGCCACTGGAGCAACAACAGCCACTGGAGCAACAACAGCCACTGGAGCAACAACAGCCACTGGAGCAACAACAGCCACTGGAGCAACAACAGCCGCTGCACCTGGAGCAACAATAACAACAGCCGCCGCACCTGGAGCAACAACAGCCGCTGCACCTGGAGCAACAATAACAACAGCCGCCGCACCTGGAGCAACAACAGCCGCTGCACCTGGAGTAACAATAACAACAGCCGCCGCACCTGGAGCAACAACAGCCGCTGCACCTGGAGTAACAATAACAACAGCCGCCGCACCTGGAGTAACAATAACAACAGCCGCCGCACCTGGAGCAACAACACCCGCAAGGGAAGAACCAACACTTGCAAGTGGTGAAACTCATCCACCAAACACCGAAACAGAACCGTCATCCAATGAAACAATGACAACTGAAGTAGATGGCGAACCAACAGAGCCAAATAGTAGTGAAAAACCTCCAGAGGAAGGGGAACCAGCTCTGAGTACGGGGGCAATCGTCGGTATAGCGGTCGGAGGTGTTGCAGTTGCCGGAGTAGCGGCTGGTGGTATCGGTTTTGCCGTGCACAGTGCAGCAAAAGCGTCACCTAATAAAGTGGACGTTTCTGATAGTAGTGGCATGGACACATTAAGCAAAGCAGAAAATGGAGAAGCAACAGGGGAAGGAACAGAGGGAGGAGGGCAATCAAATCCGGTACCGCCTGAAGATTAACCGCTATAAATGACTTTGAAAACATTTCAGTGTACATGTATTAAATGTGTGTAAATAATTTGGGGTTTTATATAGAATATACAACAGAACTGTTAATAAAGGGGTCAACAAAAGTAAGTCCCCCCTAAAATCAGATTACTTTTGTTTACATAACTTCACACACAATCAGACGTTTTGAAAAAAGCGATTATGAAAAGAGAAAACGCTTGGCTACCAATAGAAAGTTTTACATTTTCGATATCATGTTTACTTTTCCCAAAACAGTCACATTTCCTCAAAATGATGTTTTCAGAAAAAGCGATTATGAAAAGAGAAAACGCTTGGCTACCAATAGAAAGTTTTACATTTTCGATATCATGTTTACTTTTCCCAAAACAGTCACATTTCCTCAAAATGATGTTTTCAGAAAAAGTGGCACTTACTTGTATTGATTTGGGCAAATTTCATGTTAACAGAAACATCATTTTGGGGATATTTGACTTTTTTGGGAAAAGTAAACATGATATTAAAAATGGGAAACTTTGTACGGATAGCTAAGCGTTTTTCCTTTTCAGAAAAGTTTCAATTTCTTAAAACGTCTAATTGTGTGGGGGTGTTACGCAAACAAAACTGTACAGGATTTTGAAAATTGCCACTGTTTCTGAGAACATCGTTTTGGGAAAATGAGACAATTTTGGAAAAAGTAAACATGATATTGAACAGGAGGAACTTTTTGTAAGAAGCCAAGCACTTTTTCTTTTCACAAGTTTTTAAATTTCTCAAAACGATTAATCCTGTGTGGAGTTATGCAAACAAACTCTGTCTAATTTTCGTACAAAAAAAATCACGAGAGAGAGTTTTTAAATTTACTGGTATGGACCAAGTGCCACTTTTTCAGAAAACATCATTTTGGGGAAATGTGGCTGTTTTGGGAAAAGTAAACATGATATCGAAAATGTAAAACTTTCTCTTGGTAGCCAAACTTTTCTCTTTTCATAATCGTTTCAACTTTTCGAAACGTCTAATTGTGTGTGAAGTTATGTACACAAAAGTAATCTAATTTTAGGGGGGACTTACTTTTTTTGACCCCTTTATAATGTCATGTAGCTAGTTGTCTATACATTTGTATGACCTAATGCTTTTCATTACCAACATTTGAATGCTACATTGTACACGCAATACATGGATTTTATTTTGTTTATTTTTGTTTGCGCTGTACTGTACATTTTCAGGAATTTTCTACTAAGTGCTTCACTTTGGGACATTCCATTAAAAATCAATAAAAGTTGTCGTTTTTTCTATTAAGTGACGAAAAAACACCCTCTTCTACAGGCAACAGACCTCTCAGGTAGGGTTGGTTTGGTCAGGTGGGGATTCTGTTTGAGGGAGGGGTCAATTTCAACAATTTTCGAAAATATTTCCAAACATGTCAAAATTGTTCCAACAAATTTTTTTTCAAAATGTCCAACAATTTGTTAAAAAAAAAATTGTTTGAAAATTCAAAACAGATAGGTTGGTTAGACCCATAACCACATGTTTTAACTTTGTTTAAATATTAAATTAAGAATTTGTTGAGAAATCATTTCAGTACAAAGAAAGGTTATGTGAAATATTGTAATTTTATGTAGTATTTTATAGTATTGATGCTATTTTAGTATTGATGTTAGAATTTGTTTTAGTTCATGTCTGAAAGTTCCTGTTTGCATTTTTTCTGCTGTGGGGATGATGAGTATTGTATATATTAATTTTCTTTCTTTCTTTTATTTAACACTTTCACTACTAGATTTACCATATATAAAAACAATTTTTTGAAAACCTTTTCCAATTTTCAAAGTCTATCTCATGGATTACTGAACCAATACGAGGCATGTTTGTACTTATTTTAATGCATTTCTCATGGTGATTACAAATATGGTAAATTCAATAATGTTGACATATTTTAAACATTTTGTGAAATTTTGGAATGTCGTCTGCAGCTGCCTGCCGCTTGGAAAGGGTTGACTATGAAATGCAGGGCGAGTACAAAAACATGCTATAGTGCGAAGAAGCTATCTTAAAAAATCAAGTTGAAATTTGGAACTTTTCAGACATAATTAGAAAGCCATATACAATGTATACTTAGTAGTATCTCTGTATGAAAAAATGAAAACAATTGCACTTACCATTTGTCCTGGGTCAACCTTTTAACTGAGGCGCCCAATTAACATGGTTTTTTTCCACAGGTTATCTAAAATGTGCATAAGAGCACAAAATGATGCCCTTCATTCAATTTTAAAAGCCATATATCAACATGGTGTACTTGATATTTTACGCACAATGTACTACTTATAGATGGAGAAACATTCTAAATTTTCACTCACCCATGCTATGAATTGTGTATTGTGTTCCAAATTTGAATTTAAATGTGAAAATCGAATGTGTGAAATGTTGATTGAAATTAACTATGCTTCGTGGAGAAACATGTAAATTGGGTACCGCAGTAAAAACGTTCAGGAAAGACAAGAGGTAACTTTGATTGACTTCACCTTTTCACACAAAGTTACTAACAAATCTGTAATTCTTACGAGGTTGTCAAAAATCCAAAAGGCATCACGGTTTTGAAAACAAGATGGCGTTTTTACAAAATTGCATTTTATTTATTTTACTCACCCTGTATATAGAGACCAAAGTTTTCTGCTTTGTAAAGGTCAAATTCTACTTTGTAAATCAACTTATGCTTTCTTCAGTTTTTCAATTTGACTAGCTAAATACACCTCCACCCAAGATAAGCATATCTTATTATTGTATTTGAATGTTTAGACCAAGGCAAACATTAATTTACATGAACAATTTGGCAAAACATTTTGCTTGTGCATTTTTGATTGAAAATATTGGAAACAAAAAAATGATCTTCCGCTTTCTAAAAGAGAAAGCAGAAAACTCTGGGCTCTTTTATGGTAAATAAAAGTGTTTTACGCTGTATTCATATATTTATTATTGTAGCATACCAACAATTGTGAAATGTATCAACAATTGTGAAATGTACCAACAATTGTGAAATGTACCAACAATTATGAAATGTACCAACAATTATGAAATGTACCAACAATTATGAAATGTACCAACAATTATGAAATGTACCAACAATTATGAAATGTACCAACAATTGTGAAAAATAATAACCATTTACCATTTCTACTTATGGAAACCAGACACTCTTCTTCATATTATGCTACCCTTGAAAGGTGGATGACTCGATCAAATTCACTTTTCCCCGTAAAAATTTCGTATCAGAAGACAACCCATGTTTTGCTTATTACACCTGCAAAAATTGAAGTCCTGAAAGAGTTTTCTTTTAGAATGCTATAAAGATGTGAATTACCTCAAAAAATGGTATACCATCCTCAAGGTTTGTGTAATGTTCAATGGGCAAAATTGATGCATATATTTGCTTCTTTCATAAAAACCGCTGAAACAATTTAACTCAAATTTTGGAATATGACTGCAGATTTACGATGCTTCTTCATTGAAAAGACCATGTGAAAAAAGATCAGGTCATCTACCTTTTTCACCTGGGTAACATGACGGTACAATAATAATGTTAAATCCATGTTTAATCCACTTTTGCTTTCAAGTTGATACTAATATTTTCATATTGGAGTGCTCCCTACCCCTCCTTCCACAACATTTTTTTTACACTGACACACTTATAAGTTTGGCAATTTTATGGAAATTTATACTGTCACTGTTCTGTCAAAACCTTGTATCTCCATCTGGCCCTTCAGCATGTACAAAGTAATACTTCTTATGTATAACCGTTAGGAAGTCTGCCCTAAATATTCAAGCAACAGAAACACATCTATCAAAGTGCTTTTTTCCCTGAACATGTAAAGCAATATACTTCATATGTATAACCGTTTGGCAGTTACTTTATACATGCTGAAGGGCTGGAAAAACATACACGGTTTTAACAGAGCAGCGACGATATGTATGTCAGTGTATGATGGTTCACCTCACCGAAAACACTTGCCTGTTTCCAAATAAATCTTGCACAGGCGCCCTCAATGTTGCAAAAAAAAGAAAGATGTCCAGCACCCCTATCCCTAACTTGAGCAGAAATGAAATAAATAGATGTACTATAAAACACTTTAATTTTCGCGGATACTTTATTTCGCGAAATTAAAATTACTGTTATTTTAGTGGGCCTTTAATTTTGCGAATCTGAAAATTTGACTATTTTCGCGGATATTTAATTTCGTATCCCTCGCAAAATTAAATCCCTCACAAAATTAAGTGGTTTTACAGTACTTGCTTTTGGGTTTGAAAGGAGATATAGCTTATTAGTTGGCCTGTTAGTTATGCTGCTTTTATATGTATGTATTGAATCAAATTATTAAGCTTATTATACACCCTGATTAGTAAGCCTCCTCTTAGAGTGTTAATAGTATGTTGCATTTCTTATTTTTAGTTTAGCACTGCCATGCATTTCATTAAATAAAATCTGAAAAATATGAAGGGATAAAATGTAGATTTTAAGAAAATTTGATGTTTAATGTATTTCTTAAATATTTCTAAAGGTTATTGATTATACAAGAGAGGTTGAACTCTTTCATGAAATTCTTATTTTTGTAATATATATATATATGTACAAAAACTTGTCCCCAGTATCAGCTGGCTAGCAACCGTCATAGGAATAAAGTTTAATATACATAGAAATAGAGGATTGAGAAAGTCTTATTTGTTCGTGTTTCAAAAAGGATGAATATGGGGCAATTTTGAAAGAAAAGACCCTGTCTATCAATCTGTACCAAATTGGTGAGCTTCTTAATAGCTGCAAATTACTACAGAAAAGCAATTGCAAGCATAACGCTCGTGTTACGCAGCAGAGCGTACTTTGCACCATGTGCGTATGCTGTAATTGTGCGTGTACGCTTGGCCTAATTTTACGCGCGGAGACATCAAACCCACATTTTTCTTGCTAGTCTCTTTGCTTGTTCTTGGGCTAAAATTATATTGGCCCACGGTCAAGTAGGAAACAAAAATAACTCCCATAAGGGGAAAAACGGATAGACATTAAAAAGATTTTCCATTCACAAACTTTCATAACAAATTTAACAAATTGCCCAAGTCTAAGAAGCTTTTATAATAAAGTTTTAATGTTTTAAATGATAGCATAACCCATTTTATTATACTCAATGTGAGTGTCCTTAATTTGGGACACAGGATTGTTAAACATTTGCTATTGAATTTACAATTGAACTTTATAACTTTTACATGGAATATGCGTAAGAATGATTTTGACATCAACAATCTAAAAAGTGGTCTTAGTTCAAGTCTGTGGCATGGAGAGTTTATCTGTTTAGGACAATTTATAAGCAAATGGGCCTAGCTATCACTAGAAGTCTGTAGTAAAGTCTATCAAAACTGGACACATGATTGGATGATAAGATAATTTATTGGAGTTGTATTAACATTTGTGGTGATAATTGCTATGGTCATCAACAAAACAAACGGCCCTTTCAATAAAACACGCCTGTTCTTGTGGCTACCTCAGTTGATCACTGCCATTAACACTAAAAACAGTAAAGAGGAATTAATCGCTGAAAAACCAGTAGCCTATCTCTGATGAGATTATAACAGCAGCGCCATAAGCTGACCTAATTTGTTTGCTAATTTTTTCATTCATCGACAGGATATATATATAAGAAACTGGTAAGTAAAATATTTTAATTTATATAATGTGATTTCAATTGTCTTAAAAGTGCTATAGAATTCCTTAATTTTACATAAAGTGATGAAAAACCCTGCTCTATGGGCTTACAGACCTCTTAGTCTCATGTTGGGTTGGTCAGATGTTTTTGTGAGGCTTTTTCCCTTCTTCTTCAACTTAAAAATGATACAAACAATTAAAAAAATATACACACACATTGCCACACTAAAAACAATTCACCTAAATAGGGATCAGTATTCATTTGAACAGGCAATTCCCCTGAAACCTAATTTTTTTTAAAATCTATCGTTTTTTCTCGAAATTCTATATTGTATCTTTGTATGGTCAGGATTAAATTTGTTGAAATTTGATTGCTTTTCTCTTTTTACAAAAAAAAAAAAAAAAATCTCCTCTCTCAAAACCAAAATACCAACAATTTTGCAATATAGGCTCTCCCATCCTTTTCAGGCTAACTAAAATCAGGCATAAAATGTCAATGTTTGAGGCCACTCAAATTCTAATAAAGGCAACATAACATAATAGTAATAAATACCTGACAGCAGATTTAACCAACAGTTGGTTATGTCAGCAATTGCTAGTGTCCATTCCCTTGCTATTTTGGCCCAAAGGACCCCGGCTTAAAATGTGGGTTAAAACTCCTCTGTTTATGCATAAAATGTTCAAATTTGTCAAAGGATAACCCTTTTCATCTCAGCCAGTGCAGTAGGCCCTGGCAGCAGATTTAACTAACAGTCCGTAATGTTGGCAATTGCTAGTATCAGCAGGACACCTTGCTATTTTGGTCCAAGGGCTGCACATCAGCCCAAGGGCTTAAAAATGGGGTAAAACTGCTCTATATTTATGCATAAACTATTCAAATTCTTCTATGATGTATTTCTCTACCTCAGCTAGGAGCCCTAACAGCACAGATTTAACTATAGTCAGTTATGTCAGCAATTGCTAGTCCTGACCCATGCTATTTTGGCTTATGGGCTTAAAATTGGGGTAAAACTGCTCTGTTTATGCACACAAAAAATTCAAATTCGTCACTGGATGTCCCTTTTTTAACAGCAATACCAATTTACAGCTAAATATCTTTTACAAAAGTCAAGATGTGCTTAATCTAAAATTCAATATATTTAACCATGCAAATTGGGATGACAAAAAGGGGCGTCGGTGTTAAATTTCGACAGGTCACATTTTCGAAACCGCTTTGATTTGAGCGCTAGGTTTTTTTGCATGTGTTCATTATACCTATACAGACTGTAACTAAAAAAGTATACTATCGCAATTCCATTTTTTACCCAATATGAAAGTCATGCGATGTCAAAATCTTTTACACTCTGTGATAAGTGATGTATTGACTATCAGAAGAATTTTATTTGATCTATTTAACTGCTTTTGCTTAAATCTTATGACCAATCTACTAAGTCGTCTAGAAATTGGTTTGGGCACAATGTCCCTTTTTAATCTCAGCCAGGGGGCCCCCCAACAGCAGGTTAAACTAGTAGTCAGCAATGTCAGCAATTGATGTCAGGTCCCTCACTATATTTTGGCCATGAAAAATATAAAAAATGTTCATGAAATACTACATTGTAGTAATGATGTTCTGCAATCTTCATTGTGCCATTAAAAAAAATTATATCCAATTTGGAGCTTCCGTTATCAAATTATATTTTCATAAATATTATCCTTTTTTTAGACAGTATATTTATCAATACATTGACATATCCTAAAATCATCATCGGAATCACAAAGGCAGTTTTTTCAGTTGAAAGCCCGGCTACGCTAAATTTTACCCGGCACTAAATTTGGCCTGGTGACAACCCTGAAAGTGACCTCACCAAGACTTGGTAGATGATATGTACAGTACAATGAATTTTTTAATATTTCTTTTAAAGAAAATTGGGTCAAAGTAGCCCATTCAATAAAATTGTTTCATGTTCAGTACAACTTGGTGTGACTTGAACAAAATTTGAGACTTGAATTGAGCAAATCCTGGACTTGGCTGGACAACAATTTAGAAAGACTTGACTCGAGCAGCTCTGACAGAGACTTGACTTGTGACTGAGGTTTATAATGACTTGGTGACAACACTGCAGTGTACATGATTCATAGCAGGTCACACTGGGTCAATGCAGGTCACCGCATGATAACCAGTGGCATGCAGTAAAATGAGAAGAACCTCAGCATTAATTTGATGCATCGCAACCTGCAGCAATGGCAGTTGAATATTTTAAACTCCATTGGGATAACGCATTGCAACACAATGGTTAATATTGTATAGAATGATTGAGCCTCAAGCCTTAACTCTACCTCATCATTACAGACGATCTATCAAATGGCAAAGTAAAAGTTAAGTTTTTTAGCTAACAGGGCCGGGGGGGGGGGGGGGGGGCACTGACATTGGAAAGTGGTTTGGGTATGTGCCACCCTGAAGACCCCCTTTTCACCCTCTTCTGCTAGCTCTTAAATCTCCCACGCCCATTTTGAGCCTGCATCAGTTCGTAAGACCCCCATTTGATTGAAAATTCAAAAAATTGCGCGTTCTAAAACACACATTTTTCAAAAATTTGAATTCTTACTTATCAAATTTGAAGGAAAAAAACCCAGTTCTCAAGACCTACTTTTTCAAGAAAATCAGTTCTAAGATCCTATTTTTTTGGCATAAAATTATCTCAGTTCAGAAGCCCCCTTTTCTTGAGACCCTGTGAGGCACACCCTACCAACAAAAATTGACCCCCCCCCCCTCCCCTCGGCACGATCTTGTATCTTGTGACACGATGAGGCGAGCTGTCAAATTGCGAAGAAAAACTTTGCGAAGAAATTTCTTTTTGAGCTAACCGTGAGGCGCGACCAGGTAGGTGTAGACTTCCATGCTGGCAGAGCCAGATTTCAAAAATATGACATGATTTTCTCCCCTGATCTTTTATTCCCCAAAACATGCCGGGAGTTAGGGTTAATGGAACTATGAATCTGCAACACATAAAACTCATTTATGATCTAATTTCTACTTCCAAGTTCTATAGATTCTCATACACATGGACCACATGTGCACTAACTGTTTGTTATACAGTTGCCATAACGACAGCATAAACATATCTAAACAACACAAGGCAAAACAAACAAGAAAACAATACAATCAAAAACAAGCAATCTATTTGTGTAATGCTTGATAAACCCTGGGTGTAATTAATTATAATTTAAGGTACAATGTCCATTTTCTTGCAGTGCACAGTGAACTTGCCACCAAATTTCTACTGTTAAAGCGATATTCCACCATTTAACATTTTTTAGCCCAGGCAATTTTGAGCGATTCCCCTTTTTCTTAATTTCAAGATTTCATAATTTTGACTCACACCAGAAAATCACTATTTATTTGATTACATGTATGGAATTTAAGCCAAACCTGACAATTGTGCAGGGGAAATTCTTCTGAGTACAGATAAAGTGTCGGTGGAAAAATAATAAATCAAGTATATAGATTTTGGACAGGTCAACACACATTTGAAACTTGATGTTACTTTTCAAAGCATTTAGAGCAATTTTCTTTCAAACTTATGTTACCGTAAAAAGAAAAAAATTGTAAATCTATAAATCAAGTCCAATATTTTCAAAGGCTGATGATTAGAGAATTAAGGTTGCGCACACTTTATTTATATTTATATTTGTCCGAGTCTAAATATTTACTGAATGGCTTGGAGTGTGATACAAGAATCTATTGCATGAGATATTTCTTGCAATCAACTGACAACCTAAATAAGTATTTGAACAAAAACTGTCTAAGGGAAGACGTCAAAACTCGACTGCCCGTTGACCGCCGGTTACGGGCGGTTCCGCCCGGTTCTTTCAGGTCAAATGTTTTACTGGTATATGAATATTCGCGCATGCAACACTGAACAACCGCTGGTTGACTTAATGCTGTAACCGGACCAATTTACACTATCAATCTGTTACTTTGCGGTCATAATAGCTCTCTCTATAATCGTTCTATATAAAAAACCCATTCATAGACTTTCGGTATTGATTTAAAAAAGTTAATTGAGCTATAAACAGATTGAAAAAGCCAACCCCAGTGAAAATCAATAGCTGTATTGTACTGGTTGTCAACTGAGCCCATTACTTCAATATTGCATTGCTCACGCGTGTGACGAGGCACTATCAACCGGTTGTGTTCACCAGAGTGTAACTATTTGACCTCATTATGTGTGTATATTATAACAGACGACACGTTTTGTGAGAACCGGGCGGAACCGGCGGTTGCCTGGCGGTCGAGTTTTGACGTGATCCCTAACCTAAAATAACATTTTCAAGTTCTCCGATGATTTTAATCATGAACTGGAAAACTACTATCATCAACAAATCAATGTCAATCATTTCAAACCATTCCCTAGGGTTAAAATTAATATGATTTTCATAGTTTTTCTATTTTTTCTTGACCCCATAGATTTAACAATGGAATTCCAGTGCACATTTTGGCTGCTACTTGCATTCACAGTAGTGCTTCTATCTGGAGTATCGGTGAACTCGCAGTTCACTTTGGACGTGACAACTGAGGATGAAGTCACTTTAGAAATGACCACTGTAGACGAGTGGACCGAAGATGCAACAGAACCGGTATCCATGACGACAAAAGTAACGGAGCCAATTAGTAGTGAAATTCCTCCAGAGGAAGGTGAACCAGCTCTGAGTACGGGGGCAATCGCTGGAATAGCTGTCGGAAGTGTAGTAGCTGTTGGACTAGTGGCCGGTGGGGTCGGGTTTGCGGTGTACAGCGCAAAAGCGTCGACTAAAGTGGACATTGGTGGGAATGAGATGGAAAAGTTAGATGATGCAGAGAATGGGGAAGCGACGGGAGATGAAACGGAAGGAGGGGGGCAAACGAATCCAACGCCGCCTGGAGAATGATGATTAAGAACAACACAAAACTCTTTTTTTAATGTAAATATTTTGCAACATGTGTAAAGATTTTTTTATATGAAATATGCAACAGAACTTTTAATATATGTCAGGCATGGTTATAAACTAATGCTGCATATAACACACACAATCAATTTAATGGCTTATATAATAGAAGAGGTAGGAGGTAGAACTTATTGAAAGACCCTCATATATAGAATAAAACAATTGTTGATATTGGTGATGTTTATTCCATTCATTCCATTCCAATCCATTTTATGCATTGTAGCGGTTTCAATGTGGATATTGCCAAAAGCTTTCTTTATTTTGCTAATGAAATTATCCTCATAAGAAGGAAGAGGGACAAATAATTTGGTTAAATAATCAAAAATTAAGAAAAAAATACCAAACTGTTGGAGACATCAGAATTATCATCATGGGATTGGTATATTATTTTGCCAATGAAAAAACCACAAAAAATCCGTCCTTGTACATAAAGTCCACAAAGTGTGTATCCTACCTAGACAACCCTACCATGGGTAGACAGTCTTGTGGGTATTTCCATTGTTGCATATTTATACATGGTGTATTCTCTTAAAATGTATTCTCTTAAGATCTATATCATGTAAACAATTTAAAATTGTATTTCAAAAATCAAATCTTCTTGTCAAAATTGTTAAAAAAAATTTAAAAAAAATATGTGCCAAATTAAAAAATGGTAATTTTACCAGCTATGCATTTAGAAAATAAAATTACACCCTTTTCCTGATTTCCTTTGTAATAGAATTTTGAATAGTTGAAAATTGAAGTTTTACCATTAAAAGGTTTTTATGGATTTATAGTGTATACATTACTAACCATATGTACAATAAAAGAGACAACAATTAATGGAAATATCCACATGACTGTCGACTCAGGGAGGACGATCATGTGTGTAGTAGCTCTATTCATAATATTATGTGTGCTGATCATAACGGTAGTATGGTAGTATGGTAGTAATGTGTAAGAGCTGAGACGAATATACCTGAATATTCGTCTCAGTTAAGAGAGATTAAAATCATGTCCTAGTCAGTTCACCCCTCACTAGTCTAGTGGTTGAGAAATATGCTTTGCAATGCAGAGGTCCATGGTACGATTCCCGCTTGGACCACTTGGACCACTTTTTCAACTGATTTATTTCCGTTTGTAAAAGTTAGGGTTATAAATATTCTAAGTCCACAAAGTGTGTAGTTCCTACCTAGACAACAGTCATATTTATACAGTCATGGTCTATTCTCTTAAGATCTATAGGACCATTTTGGGTCAAAGACACCATGGTTTGATAACCGGAAAGCCTTCACTCTACAAACTATCAGGTATGAAATCTTACATACTAGCTAGTCGCAAATTGGAGTCACTCGAGTAGACTATGAAACAGTTGGATTGAAGTCAACTGCAGTGATTTGGGCCTAGAGACATGTCTGATTTTTGGCAAGTTGCGTGTGGTCGTCGCTTTCTAAATTACATTCATCTGAACAACAAATGACGTAAAACATGTCATTGGGAAAGACCTGGATCATTCAACAACCTTAGTTTCCAAGCAGCACTATTAGCTAAAACTGTAAACTAACACTAACTTTCTTGGTAAAATGGTTGTAGACAGCACTTGAAATTGGTATGTTCCTTCAAGGTGCAAAATCACACCATACTTTTTAAAAGTTTAGTGTGATTTTAGGGTATAACACTTTCCACGCGGCTATTAGTTTTACCATTATGCAAGACAGATTTTTCAAAAACATTTCCAAATTTGCATGGTCTATCTCAAGGATTACTGACCCAATACTAGGCATGTTTGTACTTATATCAATGCATTTCTCATGGTGATTCTAAATATGTTAATGAAATGCAATAATTTTGACATTTTTTAAACATTTTGTGAAATTTTGGAATGTCGTCTGCAGCCGCCTGCCGCATGGAAAGCGTTAATCATTCCTTTTCATAGGGTGCAATTTGTATTCAGCAACATCTTGAAATTTTCAAAATTGCACCTTAATTTTGAGGTCAAGGTGCAATTCCCAGACTTAAAGTAAAGGTGCAATCTTAATTGAAACACGATAGCAACCTGATTTAGGGCTGCAAAAACTTGTATCGCAATTTTGCACCAAATTGCGATGCGATACAGGAAATTTGCAGGTCTTAATTGCACCAGACTTTAAAAACTTATATTGTGAAAAAGATATTTTATTACCTATAGCATTTTGATATAAAATTGTATGTAATGTGCATTACAGTACAAATGGTGTTTATTATTATGTGTATATATCGGTTTCTTATTTTAGTGTACTATATATAGCCACTGTCATAAATGATATGGATGAAATTCAAGCGATTTCATGCGAGCAAGTTTTGTTGTTGTTCGCGGAGATGCGTCCAGATGCATGAAATGCGTGGACAAGTGTGCATGCATGCGCATGATGATTTCACGATTGACCATCAGGACGTGCAACCATTTTTTGAAAGCGTCTGGGCGGCACTTTTGGGTTCACACATGTACTCTTGTCCACAAACACACATTGTTGGAATTATGTCCATAGCATTATGACGCTGACTATAGATTTATTTGCTTTCAGCTTTACTAGGTACCTTTACTAGGCCGAGTTCATTATTTCCATACGCCGATAAAAGAAACATTATAAACCCCATTCTACGGATTTTCGGACCTCTCAGGTAGGGTTGGCCGGTCATGCATTTGGATTTTTTAAATTCCCAAATGACACTAAAATACACCAAATATTGCCTTTTTATCGAAGTGGCTCTAAAAATGTGTTCTCAATTTTTTTTTTTTAAATCTTGGTCGGTACTCAGTGGACCCTGTAGAACAGGGTTTCTCCCCTTTTTTGTCACCTAAGCACTCATGTACAAGCCTTGGAGGGAAGGGAAGAGAGTCGTGAATTTGATCTATAAACTTCCGTATACATTCCAGTAATCACCTCTTGTGCAATGGCATTTGTACCAGCATGATAAAAGGCAAATTTTGGTACGGTGGGACAATGCTTGATATATATGTCTAGAATATGTAGTAACAACATCCTCTGTCAAACTAAGGAGGAAATAGAGTACAATAAAGGGGTGGTAAATGGGAATATTAATTGACTTGTATATAACTTAAATATACATCGAGGGTTGAGCGCCAGAAGGCCGTAACTCAAGAAATGCTATTTTGAGATAATCGACATTCAAATATTTAGGACTCATTACAATACACTGAAGCACCCAATTTATAACTCTAATTTTAGTCAAATTAAGAGTGGTTTATGAGTTATCTCTTTATGGTTCTGAAAATATAGGTTATACATGTATGGAATATTTTTTTACCAAAATTGAGTTACGGCCTTCTGGCGCTAAACCCTCGACATATACATCTGTGACGCGATCAAGCAGAATGAGTCGGATGTCGGGAATATTGATTTTGAGTTATAGGTTAGGCAGAAAGAAGTGACAAATTCTTATCTTTTACTGTGTTTTCTCAGTTGATAAACTGCTTGTATTTAAAAAAATAAAAGTTTGATTTCGAGTGGGGTTTGGACCATATTGTAGCATTTTACACCTGCTTTAAAATGTTTAAGAAGTGACAGATTCTTATGTTTTAGTTTGTTTTCTCAGTTGGTAAACTGTTTGTAACTTTAAAAAACTAAAAATTTTGAGTGGGGTTTGGACCATATTATAGCATGTTTCACCTGCTTTTAAATGATGGACAAATGTCAAAATTGAAAACTGCCTACATGTGACTCATTTCCCTTGATCACGTCACAATTTTTGATAAGCATAGAGCAGGCTTCTATCCTGAGTGGTATCTGCAGAGTAGTTATAATCTTCTGTTTTGTTTAGCACTGCCATTTAAAATTAAAAAAATGTAAATATTCTGTAGCACTTAATGTAGACTTTATAAATACATTTGCTGTATATATTTCAAGAGTAAAGCAATTAAAATTGTACAAAAGGCGTGGTTCTCTGACATTAATATTTAAAGGATAATAACTGCGTAACAGTTGTTTTGTCGGTAACTGTGAAGAATCAAAACATTTTCAATCCCGTAGTCCCAAAGTAATATGTTTTGATTCTTCACAGTTACAGACAAAACAACTGATCAAGGTCATTATCCTGATTTAAAACCGTCAATTGAAATTATCATTTAATGATACTGGACGGTACTTGTACTTCATTAATCATTAAAAAGGTACACTTTATGGCAATTTAACCACGCTTTACCCATTACAAATCGATCAATTTGATCGAAAATCGTGCAAGCGAACCACTCACACGTCATGTAACTACTGCATTGTGCAAATACGCCATGTGTTCATACCACAGTGATGCCTCCTTGTAACAAATTGTTTTGGTGATCGAACTTGATATGCATTATATGGGGGCGACATATGTTTACGCGGAGGTACTTGGTTGTTCATTAGTGACCTGCGCTTATTTGTGCGTAGCAGTAAATGACGGCATTTGATTGGGTTGCACGTATCGCGTATATTCGTGAGGTTTCGAATATTTATTAATATTCTCATTTTTGAGCTTTGTAAAATATGTATTTTAAGTTTGACCAAATATGAAATAGTCAAGAACCACAATGAGAATAAAATATAAATGCAAAGAGAGATAACAGACTTGATATTCTTTATTTATTTATTTTGCTGTGTGTGAAAAAATTAGCAAACTTCTCAAGAATTTTGGAATTGGTTGAATTATCGGGCTAAATTGGTAGCAATCACTTGTTATAGGGCTAAGAAACTTTATTTTGAATGCAGGGGGCGTCAAACTGAATGCACCAAAGCTGTCAGTACTAGGCAGACTTTGTACAGCAAGATTTGAAATTGTTTAAATTAAGATAAAATAGTGATATCTATTTAGGTGATTAAACATTTGGCCACCTGGTTTCTTTGATTTACAGAAAATAATATATGTTGGCAACATAAATTGTGAAAAAAATGGCAATGAGATGTTGGAAAAATGAATTACAGAAATTTTGAGTCAATAAAGCAATCTTGGATGATACATCAATACTAGCTTGCCCAAATTAGAATGTTAAGTTTTATGCCTTCCCATTGCCTCCCATTATACTTTGTTCATGATTCTCAGGGCACGTAGGCATTTAAATGAATCTACTATGTTTCAGATATCTAAATTCTACTACGCATTATGTACTATGTACCCTTCCAGGGTCCACAATCTATTATCACATGATATCATAATACATGAGTAAGATATGATATGACTGATACTACTTCTATTTGATTTTGATATCTTGCAGGGATCAAGAGGGTCCGCTTATATGAAATGAAGCGGTAATAGCACGGATTTGTCTATTACAAATATTTGAAGGCTAAAAATATCAACCATAATTTATATACATCTGTTCAAAACCACCTGGGTATTCCTTGTAGACAATTACCAAACAACATTACAATTACCTACAATTCAGGAAAATTGGTGTTGGACCACATAGTCCATTTTTTTGCTAATATCCCACTGTCACGAGCCGAGTTAGCTCGAGTTCACTGAAACACTTTACTCTAGACAGACTTTAAATTAACAACAATTTAATATAACAGACATAGCATAATATGATGAAATTGGCAAAGCAATGCGCTATCGCGGTCAGTGATCACTGATTACAGAAGAAGATTAAGTGCACTTATCGTTCGTATGTTTTACAGATACGGTGGTTTGCCATCCAACTCCGATGTATAAATATCAAGACAGTTCTCCATTTGTCAATGTCCTGTTATGAATCTGCCGCATATTCTTCGAAGTAACATTCAATCAGTTATCCACTTTTCATGATATGCATCTGCCGCAGAGGTACCATGGATTACAGTTCTCAAGTTCTCTGAGTTTATTGTAACTCCATGAGGTATCTTCCTGGGCTCTTCTCTCTTTGTTTCATTCACGTCTATAATCCAGAACTCCGAATTAACCTTCGGCCTTCAGGCCCACAGCCCTTCCGTCCTGTTTCCGTCGTATTTTCTTCTGCCTTTCTTTGTTTTGTTTCCCTGTTTCCTGCGCCCTGCTGTTGCCTCGTTGTCACGACGCCCGCGTACTGCGTTGCATTGCGCATTGCGTTGCGTATAATAGTCTATTTATAACCTTGGACCCTGACACCCACTTTAAGGGACTATTTTCAAGCGCTGATTTTGCAACAAACTTGCATGGAGAGCTTTGAGCTATCGCTAATATCCCACTTTAAGGGACTATTTTCAAGCGCTGATTTTGCAACAAACTTGTGTGGAGAGCTTGAGCTATCTACTATACTAACTTATATCCCTCCCCCGCCCCCACCAATCAATGTTGAGGGTCCCAATGACCGTGGTGATGAAACAGTTCCGAACAACATTGAATGGGGGGACTGGGGGGGGGGGTGAATTTTAATGAAGTCCTCAAAGTGGTCCAACAGTTATTTCCTGAATTGTAGTCTAAAAGGGAATATGATTCATCTATAATCTGATAAATTAATCAAATAACCTCACTCTAAATCCGGTTTAAATATAGCAGATACACTTGCTTTCACTCTCAGAAACCTTCTGATTTTATGGACCTATATTCCTGATTTACAATTTTACACAATTTAATATTTACAAAATAGGCTAAGTAAAAAAAAACCTAGTTTCTCATCTTGATCTTTCAATAATTGAAGATGAGGTCACTTTTAAATATGTATGAATAACCAGCATGTTATCCCCTAATTATTTATGTAACTTGGAAAAAGGTGCGACAGATTGGGGTGCCACCACTCAGATATTGAATTGTAAACATCTTAGTGGATGAAAATACAGGTGCTTTTGTTTTACCAAAACATGTGCCTATGCTATTGCTTTTTAAGAGAATAAGGATGTACTTTTTAACTTGAATCTGTGCTTTGCATTATGCAAACCTGTTCAAACTTGTCTTGCTGCCTTAAAATGATTATTAGTAAGATTTCAACATATTTAATATTCAAAAGGTTAGTAGTGAAATAGAGAAGGAAAAAAGAAAACAAAGAAAGAAAACCCACACCCATAAATAACCCCCCCCCCCCCCAAAAAAAAGAGAAAAAAGAAAGAAAGAAAGATTTACAGGGAATATGAGACACTTGTAGTAACTTTTAACATGTCATTACTCACTAAACAAAGACACATACTAAATATTAAAAAGTGGGGAAATGCAGGGGAGTGGTACGTATTATAAGCTGAGCTAAATGTAGCCTGTAAAAAGTGCACATTTCGATATGCCATGCGCCACAATTTGGCCAATCTGTAATTCGTATTGACTCAGTATGTAAATGATTGACTAGTACAGATTACTATGTGATGGACATTTATGGCAATCATGCAATTATATTTTTGCTCACTATTGATATAATTCAAATAGTATATTAATAATTAAATCCAAATCAAATAAAGTTGCACATCCGTATCCTCTTGTCAGTTAGACAGCTGAAGGGAGAATGCCACCTGTCAAAATATGAGGGCTATTTTGAGCTAATTCTGCCAAAAGTAGCCCTTTTAGTACATTTTTCCATAGGCCATCATTTTCTCAGGGGATATTTTGTAAAAACTGGAGGCTAATTGCCCTTAGCCCCTGCGTACAGTGGCGGATCCAGGAAAATGTTAGGGGGGGGGGCCCAAAAATTGAAATTTTGCCCGGTACCATCCAAGCGGTGCACAGCACCGCCCTCCGAGCTATGGTCGGACAGGGGTGTGTCTGAGGGGGGATGTGCCCCCCTCAGAAGTAGAAACAATTTCAATTTTCGAACTCATTTGGTGCAATCTGGTGTATACTTTTGACCAACATTTTATCGAAAAGCCACCTCTTCATTTCCAATAAATATTTTAGTTTTTTATCAATGCACGAAAGAAGTTGAGCATATTATACTGATATATTTTTGATTTAAGTATAGATGATTTAAAAGCTCGAACAGGGGGGAGTCTGAGGGGGGATGTGCCCTCAGAAGTAGAATTTTTTTCAATTTTCGAACTCATTTAGTGCGATCTGGCGTATACTTTTGACCAACATCTTATCGAAAAGCCACCTCTTTATTTCCAATCAATGTGTTATCAATGCAAGAAAGAAGTAGAGCATAATATACTGATTTTTTCTTGATTTAAGTATAGATTGTTTAAAAGCTCGAACAGGGGGAGTCTGAGGGGTGATGTGCCCCTCCCCCTTCTTCCTCTCTTCCCCCCCCCCCCCTGTATCCGCGCCTGCCTGCGTATATTGAGCCCTGGAGAATGCTACCAGAATGGGAACCACACATTTTCTCCAACCATTATGATCCTAAACTATTAGGTTGTTAGACCAAATAAAATAAAAAGGTTTTCTTCTAGAAGAAACCTGAAGGGCTATGCGTAATGCGATTTTTTTTTTTTCTTTAGTAAAAAATGCTATGCGAAATGTGCTTGCTGTCTATTTTTTTAAAACATGAGACGGGCTCTGTGAAGCAAGAAAATGAATCTAATATGGAACTTTACAACATGAAATTAAAATTTGAAGAAGTATAGTCCAATAAATCACTGGAATCAGTTGATTTTCTTGAGTTTAATTACTGTTTTAATATTGGGGGGAAAAGTTTTTTCAAAAATTGTCAAAAGTTCAAGAAAAAAAAGGGAAAAAGTTACAGTTTAAAAGATATACTTGCAGTCTTCTGAGACAAACCTTTTTTATTATTATTTGGCCTTATCACTTTTGGTTGTATCACATTATCTCTGTCTCAAATTTAGCCTCTGAATAATCATGCAGGCCACGTATTGAGTCTCTTGATAAAACAATCCCAATTTTAAAAAAAGAAAGCGAAAACCTTTAATATCCTAATTTGCAGCAATTTGGAGGTTTAACTCGATTATTACATCTTTGGAACCACAAAATATGGTTTAGTCCTTATCTAATCTAATTCAAACCAAACATTATTACTCTGATTAGATAAGACAACTATAATAGAGCATCTCTTTGATTTCTTTGATTATATTCTAACTTCCAGAGGGCTTTATTAATCAAGTTTGAATTTTGAATGGAAGACCAATGGCACAGTCAGTGACTCTTCAAAGTCTCTTATAAGTCGAAAAAATAAAACAAGTTTGTTTCCAGTAGCAAGCCTGAAAAGTCAAATGCGAAATGCGTTTTTTGTTTTTGGTGCTCAAATTCATAGTGGAGATTCACTTGAAATGGTTTTATTTAGTCAAATCTGTGCATTTTTGTTACTCTTATGATCGCTAAAATGTGATTTTCGCCGCGGATTTTCACTCTTGTGCTTCCCGTATGTTGGCAATTGCCATCTTAAAACATGTTGGACACAATTTCGACAAAAGATGGCACCCTAACATTTTCCCAGTTTTTTCTATAAAAAATGAAATGCATAAAAATCAAGCGTGTCGCTGACATACGCGTGCACTACTGGAAACAAACTTGTTTTTTTGTTTGGTCCAATCAACCATATAATAGACGTTATTCGTAATTGGCGATTTCAGGCTAAAGAGAGGGACATACTCAATGTGACGTCACTGATCATAACGAAAGCGAGGCCAATCGTGGTAAATTACGTCACTTGTGACGTAATTTGACGTAATTTACCACGATTGGCCTCGCTTTCGTTATGATTAGTGACATCACATCGAGTATGTCTCCCTCTTTAGCCTGAAATCGCCAATTACGAATAACGTCTATAGCTCTGGTACCGAGCTGCAACCATAGGGAGCTGGGTCTTTGCTACCAAGGTTTAGAGGGTCTTTGCCTCCAAGGTTTAGAGTAGAGGGGCATAGTTTTGGGCTATTGCATTAGGAGGCACAAGTCTAGTACTACCAATACTAAATACGAACAAGTTATGTGGATGCAACAAGCTTCTTTCATCATAGTCAATTGAGAGCAAAGTCAGTGCCAGACAAGCAAAGGATTGATTTCAAGATCTTGGTCCTCACATATAAGTCTCTTCACCTACAAGCACTATCTCTCCAATATGTCCCATGTACAGACTGGTCCCAGGCTTCTATGTTCCACCTCTTCAGCACCACAGTTAATAGTTGAACCAAGAAACACACCATGTCAAATTTGGTGATCGTGCCTCCTCAGTAGAACCAGCTGCCAGAACATATCATCAGAAATGCAAATTCCATTAACATCTTTAAACAACTTTTGAAATGTTATCTTTATGTGTTTCTTCGTGCCTAAGCGCCTTAGTACAAGTTCCTTGGTTTTGGCGCTAGATAAATTTCAGTGATTGATTGATTGATTGATTGAGAGGCAAAAACAAAAGAGCACATTTCTTTGGGTGTAACAACCGGTGGCACTAGCGGCAGATTATTTCCCTGACAGATTTTACAGGTATGGAAATTGATTTTTGATGTTTTTCCCTTGCCTTTTTAAAGATTCGGTTAATATAAAGCAACAGAACAGTTTAAGAAATCATAATGTTGATGTTTTTGTTTATAAACTTATACAACTATTGATGAGGCTATTACGTTATCTATTTTACAATGTTATTTATTTTACCATAATAGCTTTGCTAAAATAAATTCTCCCACTATATTTGTAGTGCTCTGATCATGCATAACTATATAGACTACTGTTACCGATATCCATTAAGTAAGAACAGGAAAGTCGACGGCAAAACCTGGTTGAATATTAGTCTACATTGATTACTTATTAACCATATCACAAAGACACTTTCAACAATCTCATCCTCACCCTAGATGTCACAGTCCATAACCTCGCATACATGCCAATACATCCCAACTTGACTCGATTGGATTTGGGGACTGCAAATCACACTGACACTTTCTCAGATCAACTAAGCAATACATCCGTGTATAGGTAGGTTCAATGTTCAAGAAATGTTAATTTGATGATTTTATAATTGAAACAGGTAAAAACCTGACATTATTACGTCGTCTATTATTATCGTTTTTGGATACACGCCAAATGTTTGTTTCTGCACGTAAGGAGAAGAAATAAATATAAGAGCATCAGCGACAACATCAGTGCGCATGGCATGATTCAACTTCAACTAGAGTCATCTTGCGGTTTGAAGACATTTTCTTTTGATTTTAAGTACGGTATTGTGTAAGGATTATCAGCATATAACAGGTATGGTGAGATGTTTTTGTTAATGAGTTACAACATTCATTTTTCGAAGGCACTTATTTTGAGAGCAATTTCAGACCAACAGGCAAGGGCACTTTGGCACTCATTGGTAAATATTTGTTTGAGGTACTGTAGCTCTCAGTGGTAAAGATTTCTTTGAGGTATTGTGGCTCTCAGTGGTAAAGATTTCTTTGAGGTACTGTGGCTCTCAGTGGTAAAGATTTCTTTTCTTTGAGGTACTTAGCACTCAGTGGTAAATATTTGTTTGAGGTACTTTAGCTCTCAATGGTAAAGATTTCTTTGAGGTACTTTGGCTCTCAGTGGTAAAGATTTCTTTGAGGTACTTTATATAGCTCTCAGTGGTAAAGATTTCTTTGAGGTACTGTGGCTATCAATGGTAAAGATTTCTTTGAGGTACTGTGGCTCTCAGTGGTAAAGATTTTTCTTTGAGGTACTTTGGCTCTCAGTGGTAAAGATTTCTTTGAGGTACTTTGGCTCTCAGTGGTAAAGATTTCTTTGAGGTACTTTAGCTCTCAGTGGTAAAGATTTTGGCAATGTCTTGCTATAGACGTCCCGTAAATGATGTGCCCATGCTCATAACAATCAAAATGCGTAGCACTAGTACATGGCTTATTCCGTATGAGATGTCTAGCAAGATATAACCAAGATTTCTTTGAGGTACGTTGGCTCTCAGTGATAAAGATTTCTTTGACAATTCAAAATTGAAATTGCAGCCCTCTTTGTAGACTACTATTCTGCATTTTCAAAGATTTAAAAGTCAATCCAGGGAAATACTAAGAGCGAATATAGAAACACTGAATTATGCCATCCTAATGGACCCACGTCACATGAGGTTGAGCTCGCGTAAAGTATGCGAGCTAAACCTCATTTCAAAACAGTGCAACGGTCATCCGTGGTGCGCACAACGTAATCTCGACCTCACGGCTCTAATTGGTTGGTGCTCAAACGTGAGAACTTAAAAACTTGTGAATAAACATGAGCTTAATCGCGCACCATCATGCCCCACTGCGTCGGTGGTTACGGCGCAGCGTGACGATCATTAAAAAGGCTTCAGTTTAAATTTGACCAATCAGGTGCTTTGGTGTTGTTGGTTGGCGATTTCTTTTTGTGAGTTCAAGCATGCGTGCGCAGACTGATCAAAGTGCACCCACGTATGTCGAACTGTGGCCAGGAGATTATGTGCCGTAGATCCATTGTGGAATGGGTTGATAGCGGTTCCCGGATTGGGGGTTATTTTTGGATTGTTTGGTTCACATAGGATAGTCCTGTGGTAATGGTCTCCTTGTATTTAAAGGCCTTAATATTTTACAATGGCTTGTTTGCTCAGTATACAATAGCTGGCTGAGTAGACCTTTGCTTAACCCTTACACTACCTAATCCAACAGAATCTTTGCACAATCACGGAGCGGCATATATAGATCCTGAAAGAATAATTTTGGGAGTGCGATCCCTTAGAATGATGCATAATCACCTAAACTCTGACCATGGCAGCCTGGGTTCGAGCCCCAGGGGCGGTGCACCCCATTTTTGCAGTCATTATTTTCCCCCAGTTTCCTTCCCCCTGTTAGCTTTAGTCCTACAAACCACATACCGGGTTAGAGTTATATATAGTATTACATTGCAATCAATCACACTGGGTGATACGTAAAAAGTATGTTGTATGACTTATGTCATAACAGATCATTGGCCAAACATTTTTGTTTTCATTTTAAAATAAATTCTAACGCAATATTTGTTTTTTATTCCAAATTCTCTATCTCCTAAAGCATCAGCCCCAGCATCATACCACACACCCACCATGAATCTGTTACCTGACAACCCACTCCTACTCAACCTATTCCTTGCCACCACGACCCTTCTGACCCTATTGAAATGCACCCATCAGACTTCAATAGCCCCTTCAGAAATGACTCCAACTATGGAGAATCCAATCACTGTAACTTCAGAGGACGCTACTGCCCTGGCCACAGATTACACTTTGAATCCGGAAAACAGCACTATGACGACTGGAAGCACACCGAATGAAACAACATCAGAGGTTAAGACGACATTAGCAACAACTAATCCACCAACTATGAGTAGGTAGTTTGATATCAATATCTAAGTTGTTAGTGCATGGGATTGCTAAATTGAATTGGTATGGGGCATTCTAGGTGTGTGGGGTGGGGTGGAAGTATTTACCCCTTTAATGTCTCCTCCTCCTCCCCCAATCACGGCGTGTGACGATTTCACGATTGACCAATTAGGATGCGCGATTATTTGTTTAAAGTGACCAGTAGGCACTTTTGTGTTTACGCACATTCGCACCTACGCATTGCAATGCGAACCAACGCAATTACATACGCAACTCGCACGTACGCATGATTTGATGGAATGTATGTCCAAGGCATTATGACAGGGAGTATTATTCCATTCTTACCTAGATTATTCCATTCTTACCTAGATTATTCCATTCTTACCTAAATTATCCCATTCTTACTTAGATTATTCCATTCTTATCTAGATTATTCCATTCTTACCTAGATTATTCCATTCTTATCTAGATTATTCCATTCTTATCTAGATTATTCCATTCTTACCTAGATTATTCCATTCTTACCTAGATTATTCCATTCTTACCTAGACTCTTCCTATGCTACAATGCTGATTCCCTGCACACTCGATCCCCGCGCCAACTCATCCATAGTCCGACACTGTTGTGGGCGCAGACATAGTGTATCTGAACCAATCAGCAAATGTGTTATCGTACTAACCGTGACGCTGGTATTGACCGAATTTATTTGTGGATTTTTTTACGTCATCTCATCTCATGCATATGCAAGACTTTTATGCCAGCAAATCAATGTGATGACATGATTTGCGTGTACCTGCATCTATGGATGAGTTGTGTGGAGCCTATTGATCCAGGGAATCAGCATAGACTCTTCCATTCTTACCGAGACTATTCCATTCTTACATGGATTATATCATTCTTACCTAGACTATTCCATTCTTACCCAGATTATTCAATTCTTACCTAGACTATTTCTTTCTTAACTATAGTTCAGTCAGTTCCAAATTGGCAAAACTGATTACAGAAGCGAATGAATTCAGAAGAGCGTGGGCACGCAAAAACACTCGCATGGCACAACACGACGCAGTGTGAACCCGATGCGTGACGCCTGTGTGTTCCAAAAACAAGTGTGTACGCTTGGATTCCTTTTGCGCGCAGAAAGTTAAAAACCGCATATTTCTCGCCAAATTGGAACTGATTAAACTATAGATTATTCCATTCTTATCTAGATTATTCCATTCTTAACTAGACTTTTCCATTCTTACCAACACTATTCAATTCTTAACTAGACTTTTCCATTCTTATCTAGATTATTCCATTCTTAACTAGACTTTTCCATTCTTAAAGGCATATTATGTGATCTTTTCCAGAGAGCGCCCTCTATTCATGATCTTTTTTAGAAAGTAGATTTTCTTGCAGATTTAAATTTCTGATCATAAATCGTACATACATTCCAAGTTACAGAGCGATACGATTCCTAATTACGTCAAAATCATGGTTTTAGAGTGAATTTAGAGTGAAAATATGAACTGTCGTGTTAACCCGACAGTTTATTTTCACTCTAAAACCATGATTTTGAAGTAATTAAGAATCGTATCGCCCTATAACTTGGAATGTATGTACGATTTATGATCAGAAATGTAAATCTGCAAGAAAATCTGCTTTCAATTTTTTTTTCTCGATGTTGAGGGCGTTCCCTGGAAAGATCACATAATATACCTTTAACTAGACTTTTCCATTCTTACCAAGACTATTCAATTCTTAACTAGACTATTCCATTCTCACCTGTTTGATTTACAGCTACAGATGATGATCATGAAAAATCTCCCACTCCCACTCCCAGTGGTTTAAGTGGCGGTGAAATTGCTGGTATTGTCATTGGATCCATAGCCGGAGTGGCGTTACTGATTGGTGGCGGGTTTCTAGTACACAAATATGTGTTAAAATAAAATGCAAAAACAAAAATATATATATAATTTTATAATAAATGCATCTAGAGAGTGTTATTTATCAAGAGCCTATCATTTGTTTAGGTTTGTCATCCTTTTTGCTTGTGTATTCTGTCATACTTGAATGCACTGCCATCTCACTCCAACTATTTTCCCCTGTGAATGTGATATGTGATGTAATCCTACTAGCCTTTTTGTGAGCAGAACCATAACTAGAAACAGGATTCGCACCGACACAATCCTCAATCACCTCTAAATTATTCCCGAACTCTCAGAAAATTCTTGGTCAATGACTGTCTGCTAGCTACAGGTACATACTTCTTCAGGGCTCACATTTAAAAAAAATTGTGATAGAGTTTACATGTATCTATGAAATGCCCATTGCGATATAACGATGATAGATTCACGCAAACTTTTTAAATTTACACACAAATTAAAAATAGAGGAGAATTTAAAGCTTCTCCTAAATTATGTTGCGAGAATGATGAGAATCTAAATGGATTCTCTCATCTTTACATGAAATTAAAGCCCTGGTAATATAATTATTTGTTTAGCAAATTTGAATTTGATGATTGTTAATTAGTGCAAATGATGCATAAGAATAGATAAATAAATTCTAAAAAAAAGAAGAAATAGGTACGTTTATATCCCCCATATTCATGATGGTCAGGGTTTTGACGGGGGTTTTGATCCCTGTACCAATGATTATGAGTTCTTTGAAAATGGAGAATGTCAATATTAAAAGTGTGTGACCTAATCAGATTTAATTTTCCCTCTTTTTAAATTCCGAGCTTTTGCAATTATAATTTTCTACATGTATAAAGAGAAGATTTGTTCTTCTTCAAAAAAAAGCTTATCAAAAGAATGATTTTATTTGATACAATTTGATTATATTTAGTTTATTATAAGACATAGTGCCTATGTGTACTGTTGCATGTAACTGGGTACACATACAAACGTGACCTTTGGATGTTCAGAGAAGTATGTATATTTAGTGGGATGGGCTTTATCAATCATAATTTTTCATTTGTTTACCTAATTATTATCATGTTATATGTGACCTGTCACATCAAAATGTACACGTTGGAGGCCCGAGTCAAATCTGAGTTATCGGTATGACTTGAAAGAGCACATTTTTATCTTTGATATGATACCATGTTGAAGGTACCTGGACTTTGTAATCAGAAGATATGATTTTAAAAAAACAGATTTTTGTTCTATTATTTTCTTTATATTTCAATAAATTTATTGGCCTCTATCTCAAAGTTGTGTTTGCCGACCACATGCTCTTTTTGATGTGACTGGTCACATATTGAATTAAACATAAGAGCTGGTAACTGGTTAGCACTTAATTACTGGGCTGCAAAATTACTTACATCTAAATCACTCAATACCAAACCCTAAAGGCCTATTTGTTTATCGGCCGTAACGCCCTTCCCCTTACTAGTTTTAATACTTCTTTTCCTAAGATAAATGGGGCAAAGGTTCGTGACTTTGTGGGTCTATGATTATTTTCAAATGACAGGCCGTCATTGTGTAAATATGTATAAAACAGTAATGAGTCAAGTAAAAAACTGTTTGTCACTGTTTGTCGCTGCCACATAATCAACAATTGGAAGTAATTATAGAGATTAGTTAGAAAAGATGGTTTCACTTGAAGTTCCAAAGTGTGTTTTGCTTTAAATGATCACGTTTTATACAAAACTCATTTTCAGACAATATTTATTTTATTGAACACAATACAGTAAGTAACCAAATGGTAATAATTGTTGTCATTAAAAAAATTCTCAGTTTCTACTGTATGGGAGCATAAATTGTTCTCGTCAGATGAAAATGACTGATTTTGTATAGATGTTCAAGTGTTTTTGTGAAAAGTATGTGTAATTTGGTAATTTTGAAGTTCATGTTGTATTTATCAAATAAAATGAATGATTTATTAATTAAGTGTAATGCCTGTTTTGAAGTTATTAAGTTATTTTTGACTTGCATGCATTTCAGCCAAATGAAAAACTGAGATAATTTACTTAACCCTAACCAGTAAAGCTAGTTTTTTGTGCGTATCGGGGGGAGGGGGGAAAAAGTACTATTTTTTTAACCCGAAAAATCACCCAGCACCCCCGGGATTCGATCGCGGGACCATCCGCACCCAAGTATGTCCCTCTACCAACTGAGCTAACTCCCTAGCGCATATGCGGCCACAAACTCCGTGACCACATATGCCTGCGGTAGGTGACGTCATCGCGGCAATCCAGCAGCACGTGCGCGGAGATAGTTTCTGGCAGTGAGATTTAGTGAGATTCAGTGCGGTTAGGGTTATGGTAGTCACATCACATCAAGAGGAGGCTTTTGTCTGCAGTATGAGTTATAAAATGTATAATTAATGTAGGATGATGAAAATGGTGTCTTCTAGGTGATATATACTCAAACAACTTGAAATGTCTATACCCATGGCACTTTACAAAATGGGATAACCAGTGGCGGCACCAGGGGGAGGGGCAGGTGGCAGGTGTGGCGGGAATTCCCCCAGTCACATCCTCTACTTGCCGCCCCCAGTCAGTTCAAGACCAACCCCTTTTTATCCCAAAACAATCGAAAATGTTGACTTTTAATATAAAAATTACTAAAAATTAGCTTAAAATTTGTCTGAAATGTCCAATTCAGAACAAAGAACTTAAAATTAAGCTAATTTCAGGCAATTGTGTGCTCTTCGCACACATTTTACCACCCAAGATTTTTCTTTTGCCTCCCCCCCAAGTTTTTTTTCTTTCCCCCTGTTTTAAAAAAAGAAAGAAAAGATGCTGGTGCCGCAAATGGTGATAGTCGAGCACAGGTGGTTGACTGTACTTGCCTCTGTATCAACCATCACTAAAAGTTTTATGACGTATCAAAATTACAACCAAACAAACACATGGTTAGTTGATGGTGTCACTATGATACCGCTTATCATAAATTAAATAAGAGTACTAATGTCTAACTGAACAACATGTCTGACTGAACGTCATTGTATAGAATTAGATGAATCAAATACTGTAAAAGTGCAAATTTTTGCGCTACATTTATTTTCACGCTCGAAGTATCTACTGTGAAAATTATAACACACAAATATATTTCTTTTGCGTATAGGTATATGTGATGAAGCTCCAAATCACAGAACAGTTAGTAATCATAAAAAGCGTAACAAATTAATGGCACAAAAGTTACCACTTTTAAAGTGTAGTAATATAACATTACCATTAACCCTATAAACCCCTAGGCAATAGGCATGTTTTTGAGAAAGGCCAGCTCTGATAGCACCAAGACTCAAACCGATTAGATTACTTTTGCGTGCGGAGAGATCAAAAACAAATATTTCTCGCCAATTTGGAACTGATCGAACTATAGGCATGTTTGTTTCCAGATGGCAAGAGTTAGCGATAGCATTGTAAAATGGTAACGTGTCCCAGTACATAGAGGGCTCACTTCAGATTTACTACAAAAGAATCATTATCATATTGTTTGAAGTGGTATGGGAGATAGGTAGTATATTCAGCATTTTGTTGTTGTTCAGAGGATGCCCTCAATGTTAATATATTATCTTATATCATAATTGTTAGGCCAGAGCTTTTAATCCTAGCAGAATCTTCATCAATGACAAGACCCTGCTATGATTGAAAGTGCACTCTTATTTCTCTGAAAATATTGTTTTATGAGTATTTTAAATTTTACTACTTTTAAAAAAAAAAAATACTCAATCATCTTTATTCAACAATTAAAAGACCGTACAGAAATTCCAGGATACGGGATGGACGGATCCATCCCATACAGGAAAGACAAGGGACAACAACAACAATTATACATATATTAAAAGATTTACACACACGTATAATTGCTGTTAATAATGTAAGAAGCTTATAATATTAATTTCTGTCTAATTGCACGCAAATTTGGTTCCTATAGTCTCCAAAGCATATCAAAAGTGACAATTGATAACCTGAACACGCGACACTTTTTCAGAATTTCTCGAACAAAGAAAAAACACTTTTATCAAATTTGTAAACCGGGGAAGATTCTGCTTACTGCGCTGGCAGCATATATGTCACAAACGTCTAGAAGATCCCTCCTCTACAATGGAGCAGTTGAGGAGTTGATCTGATGAGTGTTTTCTGTAATTTTTTTTAATGTGACGCTTCAAAAAAAGATAACACTTCTTCTGAAAATTGTATTTATGTATAAATAACAAATTAAGAGCAACTTTTCCTACCTTGAATAAAGTACTTTCACATTTTTTTATATTTACCTAAACAGGCTATTGAAGTGGATAAGTAATTTCGAAGATTCTCGTAAACTTTCAATATTCAACACAAAGCATGGGCACATCAATCCAACGTATCAGAGAGGGGAGGACGAGGCATTGACAATCAATAATCAGGGGAGTTCTCTTGGGTGCATTTTACATTAGCATTCCACACATTAGCAATGGACCTACGGCACATAATCTCCTGGCCACAGTTCAACATACGTGGGCGCACTTCGATCAGGCTGCGCACGCATGCTTGAACTCACAAAATACTGCCAACCAACAACACCAGAGCACCTGATTGGTCAAATTTAAACTGAAGCCTTTTTAACGATCGTCATGCTGCGCCGTATCCACCAACGCAGTGCTCCTGCTGCGCCATAACCACCGACGCAGAGGTGCGTGATGGCGCGTGGAAAAGCTCATGAGTTTTTCAGTTCTCACGTTTGAGCACCAACCAATCAGAGCCTTGAGGTCGAGGTGACGTAGTGCGCACAACGGATAACCACTGCACCGTTTTGGGGTGAGGTTGAGCAGGCGTACTTTACGCGAGCTCAACCTCATGTGACGTGGGCCCATTGAGGCATCACAAGGCTTACGAAATATTGGTACTTTCAAGCTGAATCCTCTTCAGTCCCATCACTGATTGTTAGGGGTCATCCCTTATTTTTGCCATTTTAACCCCTGGGCACTACCTGCCTTATTTTTAAAACAACATTTATGATTGGTTAATTTCAAGATATACACATTTGAATCACCAATTAAAAGACAGCTTCTAAATTATTTTACTCCAATTTGTACCAGGGACACGATTATTCTCTGATTGGTGCAATAAATGATGTATCCATCTTTCTGACCAATCGACAGGTAGTTCTCAGGGGTTAAGCTATACAATACATAAGCTACTGTCAATGGAGACGGTTTAAAAGCAATACAGCAATGAAACTGTAAATCCAGAATAAATAAACAATCAAAAGAAATATCTGACAAATAAAACCTACCAATTTCATCTAATATTTTCTTTCTAATATGTTGTTTGCATGTGAATACACAAATATAATACATGCTTTAAGCCTAAATTCTATCTCTCCCCCCCCCCCCCCCCCCCCCCCCCTTCCAGTAAAAAAACCCAGATCATATGTTGCGATTTGAATTATTGGTCCACCTTTGTATATTCATCTCTCTCTATGAATCATTGGTACAGTGTTCTATAAATTTCTTGTTTAAAAATGTGCCTTTGATATGAAATAGGCCTGGTAGCAGCCTTTGATCAATTAAAATGCTCCACTCCTCTAAATCGTCAGTTTGACCCTAAGACTTGTATTCGTCTGAAGAGTCTGTAATTCCTAACAAATTATTTTGATTTAATTCTTTCACCATTTATTGTGTACATAACTGCCGCATATCTGATTGACTCAATAAATGAAGCTCTCTCTCTCTGCAACAATTTAAAATTTTGATTTAAAAGACAGAATCACTTTCCACACTTTTTGCTAGAGAACACAGACTAGCTCAAATTGATTTATTTGTAAGGCAAATATTTTATATTATATGGACTTCGATTATTTTTTAAGATGTTGTTTTCACATTGATCACTAATGATAATAAAAGTTAATATTTAACAATGATGAGATTTGTTTAATACTCGGTAGCATAGTAACCAGATTGAGTGAAAGTGAACCTGCAGACTAAGAAAAACACACAAGATGTTTCTATCGGTGAATGGATGAAGGGAAAAAAACAACATTGTTAATTTCATATCTTTCGATATTTTGATGTAGGATATATTTTTTCATCACTGGAAGATATCCTCAATGATGAAATCGATATATTCTGTGATGACGATTCATGTTGTTAACTCCTAGAATGTGATAATTGTGAGATTGGATCAGTCTGCCAACAGACATTGAACATTTACGTCACAACATTCGACATGATCACACCCATGCTAAATAGGAGTATGAGAGTTGGTATGTAACATTCATTGATTCGACACACTATAAAGAAACAGAAGCCTATTCATTTCTTATCCTGGGATGAACAACTGAATGATGTTGTGCTGAACTGATGTGATTTTGATTTTTGGCAATGAAAACTTCTTACCAGTTCAAATAGTGAAAAGGAGCTCATAAAAGGTGAGTCAATTTACACTTATAAACAGGGTGGGTATGTGTGGGTAAGGGTGGATATGATGAAGGGGATTGAGGGTATTACTGGGTAAAGGTGGGTATGATGAAGAGATTGTGGGTATTATTAAGGTAAAGGTGGGTAAAGGTGGGTATTATTGGGCAAGGGTGGGTGTGGTGATGGGATTGTGGGTATTATTGGGCAAGGGTGGGTGTGGTGATGGGATTGTGGGAATTACTGAGTAAAAGTGGGTATGATCATGAAATTCCAAGGTATGGTGAAGGGGTTGTGGCTATTACTGGGTAAAGGTGGGTATGAAGAAGGGATTGTGGGTAATATTGGGTAAGAGTGGGTTATGCTGGTTCCCTGCACCCTGGATCCCCGGCCTAACTTATCCATAGGTGCAGGTACAGGCAAATCCATTGCCGTCCGTAACCGTAAGCTCAACACATTGCATTGCCGCTCTGTTATGGCATAAGGTAGATAACGATCAATGCACTGTAGCTGAGATACCGCATCGAACGCTGAATGCATTGTCGCGCTGCCA
The DNA here is from genome assembly GCA_035610835.1 of Ophiura sarsii. NCBI lineage: Eukaryota > Metazoa > Echinodermata > Ophiuroidea > Amphilepidida > Ophiuridae > Ophiura > Ophiura sarsii. Next base: position 37,850,205 of record CM069450.1, on the reverse strand, counting down.
TAGCTACGGCGCGATGGGGAGCGCGATATGACATGCGTGCATGTGCGTGTGAAGTCCGCGCGTGGTTAGCGCAGATACACGTGTAGTTTGTGCCAATCAGCAAATTTGTTATAATTCTAAGCGTGACGCTGGCTTGATCAAATTTATTTGTGGATCTATTTTGTGTCAATCATGAATATGCATGACTTTTATGCCAGCAAATCGGATTTGAGTGGAAATCGGCGCGTACCTGCATCTATGGATAAGTTGTGTGGAGCCCATTGATACAGGGAACCAGCATAAGAATGGGTATGATGAAGGGAATTGTGGGTATTACTGGGTAAAGGTGGGTATGAAGAAGGGATTGTGGGTAATATTGTGTAAGAGTGGGTATGATGAAGGGAATTGTGGGTATTACTGGGTAAAGGAGGGTATGATGAAGAGGATTACGCAAATGAATATCTGTATAATACACAAACTGGGATGGTAGTGTTCTTTGATTATTGTTACATAATTGCTCATTTCTCCGTAATTACTGAACTGAATCAATAGCCAACTAATTTGACTTTATTTTGGCGTTTGAATCATACTATTCTGACACTAATTTAGGAAGTTATGATCGCCTAACGGTGCTTTGTAATTTGTTTTAAGACACCCTGTAGTCCACTACCATGATAACCCTTGCTAAATGTATTTATACAACAACATCTGTTACCATAGTTACACTGATCAAGCAACTAACATGTGAAATGATCAAAAGATAAAGGGTTCAACAAAAGAAAGTATACCACTTTGTTTATGTCATTTTGAGTAACATTTAATTTTGTTTTGACCAAACAGGCTAGATAGGCATTTAGATGAATCTTTTAGGCATAATTTGATACCAAATTTGTCCCCTAACAACAAAGATAAACCATGATTAGCACCATTTAAAGAAAAAATTCCTATTTTCAAAAGTCTCATTTCCAATACACAGCACGAGAAGAAAGGACCAATTGGGTCGGGGTGTGTGTGTGTGTATAGCCAGGATTGACGGGGCTATCGATCGCACAGTGCAAATGCGTTGGGCCATACGACATTGTGCGGGATATTTGATTCTGACATTGAAGTGCATGGCAGTAAATACGGCATATGTGTGTGTTAACAATTGGTCCTTTTTTCTCGTGCTGTGTATTGGAAATGAGAAAATTGGTCAAAACAAAATTAAATGTTACTCAAAATGACATTAACAAAGTGGTATACTTTCTTTTGTTGAACCCTTTATGTATTATCAACCAAAGAAATCCTCACTATTCAATATCAATTACTGGCACATCTCCACGCTTTGTTTTAATACCAAACTTGACGGGATTGGAATTTATGTTAGCTAGATTTCAGACGATTTTAGTGGTTGGACGTAAAATCAAGGTAATTTCACATGATTTTCATCATCTAAAATGTTAAGAAAAGGGTATAGGAAGCTGTTGAAACCCCTATGAAACCGGTATGAAATGAAAATTTAGACTTTTCTGAAGACATTGAGCATGCTAATTTTGAAGTAGGACATAGAGCATAAGTCGCGCATAAGTGATTTTTCAGATTCGTGTAACTAAAATGTGCACGAAAAAAAATCACCCAACCAGTTTCAATCACTGAGTCATTGGCGCCGAGTCATTGGCGCCGAGTCATTGGCGCCGAGTCATTGGCGCCGAGTCATTGGCGCCGAGTCATTGGCGCCGAGTCATTGGCGCCGAGTCATTTATATCTTTGATGTACTGGCATGACTGGTTGCATGTCCAACTTTATTTTTCATTTTGTGTAATTACATTTATGACAATGAGGTGTTTTTATTTCAATTTTATTTTTTTAAATGATTAATTCTTTTAATAATATTAATTAATCATTCTTATCCATAGAGGCATTTAAAAATCTGATGAGGGAGGATGGATGGATATTCTTTTTAAACCATAAAATACCAGTGCAGTGGCAGTTCAATTGAACTTCCCCTTTGAATTGTGGAAACTAATTAGGTCTTTTGAAGGTTATGAGAGAGTGATGGACAGGTGCTTAAAAAATATTACAAAGCTAAAAAGAAACAAGTTTGTTTCCCGTTAATAGGCGCATACATTTTGTTTTTGGAGCAATTTTAACCGCATTTTGTTGTTTAAAAATGGAAAATCTTTTTAAATATTTTCTTCTGTGGACATATTAAATGAATCTCAAATTATTCAAAACCTAAGGCCTATTTTCTGCCTTTGAATATTAATATTGCAGGGTTATTTATGATTTTATGCTAATTTCATGGTAAATCTCAATCCTAGAAATTAAAAAAAATTAAAAAAACCCATTATGATTCTGCATTTTGCTTTTTGGAACGACCTACAGGTAACAAACTTGTTTCTTTTTTAGCCCCAATGCAACCAATTATTTACCTCTATCACAACCAACCCCTCCCCATCTAATTTTTGTCACTTTTAGGTATGGATAGTTTAGCAAGGAGGCATGTGCATGTAGTCTCACCTCATCAAAAACTTTGTGGCATTTCATATGCGATCTCTTACAAATTTGCTGGCTCAAATCCAGAACTTGCTAAGAAAGCAATTGCAGCTGTAGAGTCTGTAAGAAAATGTACAATTGACGAGTATCCCTGCACGAACACATTTGTAAATGTGCTGGAAGAAAATCTACTTTATATGAAAATTAATAAAGACAATTCAGTGGAAGAGCTGTTAAAAGGAATTTTTCACACAGTAGAAATGCTCCTACATGAGATAGGACGTGAGACAGGAACACCAGAATTACAAGAATTGGAGAAAAGTCTGCTTATTTAAATTACAAATCTAACCGGCTAACCCTAGATATCTATAAAATGAAGAACAAAGAAGTTATAGAACTTATTTCCAAACACGGCTTAGGAATAGCCATAACTAAAGTCATAAGAATGCATGATGTGCTACCTGTATGCAAACCATCAAATGCAGCGTACAGAAATAAAGTAGTGAAGTTAAGGAAAAAACATGAACAACTAAGAAGAAGGAAGAATAGGCAGGATGACTGCAGTTTATTTTTAGACACAGAATCTGTGTTCCCACTTAAGGGGGCTGTCAAGTGTCGTTTTATGAATTTGTCAAGCACTGTAACTTTCAAACTATTTATGTGTTGTACATAAAAGTATACACTTTTTTGAATGAAATGAGTCGGGGAATCCATTTTTCGTATCAAAAATCGTGATTTTTATATTTTTGCCCAAAAATGCCTCTTTTTTGCCTAAATTTTATTAACAACCTAACAAAATAATTTTTAGGTAAAAAATTCTAAAATTTTACAGAAAGCATCTTAATTCAATTATCTAGGAAGAGTTTTTTTTTTTTGCCTTTAAAATTTTTAGTTTTGAAATTATTGACCAAAAAGTGCTAAAAATGTGAATTTTGGGATAACAAAAAAAAAAAAACCTTCCTAGATAATTGAATTAAGATGCTTTCTGTAAAATTTTAGAATTTTTTACCTAAAAATTATTTTGTTAGGTTGTTAATAAAATTTAGGCAAAAAAGAGGCATTTTTGGGCAAAAATATAAAAATCACGATTTTTGATACGAAAAATGGATTCCCCGACTCATTTCATTCAAAAAAGTGTATACTTTTATGTACAACACATAAATAGTTTGAAAGTTACAGTGCTTGACAAATTCATACAACGACACTTGACAGCCCCCTTAAGGGAGAGCCTCCTCCTCCTCCAACATCTCCACCACCACCACCTCCACCACCACCACCACCTCCACCGCCACCACTACCTGTAAGAAAGCTCAAAAATAACATTTTCGTATTAGAAAACAGACTTCGGTACAAAATTGCTGACCTGAAGAGACAACGATCCAAAATAGATCATCATGCGAAGAAAATAGTTAAGTTAGAGACCAAATTGGCATCATTGAATGAGAAGCAGAAGAAAGAAGCAGATGAGCATGAAAAGGAAAAAGATAGGTTACTGGAAATGAATGCGAATTTGGACAAGGAAAAAAAAGATCTCATTTTAGAAAATGGTCAATGATCGCATTCCTACAACAGACGAGAAAGGCAATTTTACATCAAACATGCAAGAATGCGTCTGTGAACTATTAAATCACAATGTATCATATGGACAAATTGGGGCTGTCATTGAAGCAGTACTGACATTAGCTGGAGCCAAAGCAAGCAAAATTCATAGTAAGAGTACAGTTAACAACTGGAACATAATGCGTTTGGTATTAGCACAGAAACAACTCGGCGAGGAGTTACCTTCTCAAAGCAGCTTAGGCTTATTACATAGGCGTAGCCAGGATTATTTTATCCGGGGGGCACTCAGGGTCGGATCCAGAAAAGGTTAATGTAAGGCCCTAAAAACTGAATTTGATAAGGTACCATCCAAGCGGTGCGCAGCACTGCCCTCCGAGCTATGCTCGGACAGGGGGGTGTCTGAGGGGGGATGTGCCCCCCTGAGAAGTAGAAAAAATTTCAATTTTGGAACTCATTTGGTGCGATCTGGTGTATACTTTTGACCAAAATTGTATCGAAAAGCCACCTCTTCATTTCCAATAAATATTTTGTTTTTTATCAAAGCACGAAAGAAGTTGAGCATTATAATAATATATTCTTGATTAAAGATTAGAATTGAATTTTTTTTCAATTTTCGAACTCATTTGGTGCGATCTGGTGTATACTTTTGACCTACATTTTATCGAAAAGCCACCTCTTCATTTCTAATAAATATTTTGTTTTTTATCAATGCACGAAAGAAGTTGAGCATAATTATACTAATATATTCTATATATTTGCTACATATTACTGGCAATAAAAACATTTTCTTTTGGGTAATTCTATCTTCTTTTTTGTACGATTTATGAATATCAAAATCTTAATTTAAAAACTAAAGCCGCAAATCAAAATCATATATTTTTGAAATTATTATTAATCCGATACCTATAAATTGACGAAGTAAAGAAAAAAATGAACCCGATACCTTAAAAATTTGCTATTTTACAGTTTGCTATGATTGAGGCTTGCCTTCATAAAAGTTTCATAAAGATAAAGTTAATGTTTGAAGTCACATTAGCGCGTAGCGCACAACATTTGATACTAATTTGTTATGAAGCTAAATGTAATGTTTGAAGGTTCATGCGAGCTTAGCGCGCAAAATTGCATTTTTTTACACTAATTTTGTCATAATTGAGCGACTTTCTTTGCTGATAACAAGCTTCTAAAAAGAAATATAAATATTTTGCCCCTTGTCGTTTGTCGTGCGTAGCGCGCAATTCTGTTTGCTATTCTACATATTTTGCCAATTTTCGCTGGTACAAGCTTAAAAACGAAAGCAAATATTTCGAGGCACATGAGCAAAACGCGCGAAATATTGGCTTCTCAACACTAACTAATTTTGTCATGATCGAGATACATTTTGTCTTAAAATTAGATTCTAAAATTCAAGTTAACGTTCATGTCACGTGCGCGCGAATTTCTTTGGGCTTTCTTTTTACATAAATTGTGCCGCGATTGAGATACCAACCACGCAAAATTGACTTCTTTACATTAATTTTGCCAAGATTGAGATACATTGTTTTTTACGAAAACCCCTGGCTTCTTTATACTTATTTGCCACATTTGAGATATATTTTGGCCTTATGACACTGCTTTTATTGTTAAATGTTTTGCTATTTTACCCGGTTTTGCTAGGATTGAGGTACATTTTGGCTTCAAACTTTCTTCTTAATTGGCAATGAATTTCTTTTTTTGGGAAGGGGCACTATAACGAAAAATGCTATCTTTGTATTTGAACGTCATAATTTAACTATGATTTCTCTTATCAAAATTAAGGCGACAATGGCAAAATTGGGTGACAGGGGAGAAGGAGCGGTCGGCCCCTTCTTAACCCACTGGCTACGCCATTATTGCCTTGATATGCCGGGATCTGTGCCGGGAACGTATAAAATAAGGGGTGGGGGCATGGAAACTTACTATGTAACAAATAAAGAACTCTATACCCTCTAGCTACTATTTCTCTTTTCTTTCTTCCTTTTTCTCCTCTTTCTTTCTTTTTCTTCTCCTTTTTTTTTTTTTTTGGTGCCAGGGACCCGGGGGGCACGTGCCCCCCAGGCCCCCCCCCCCTGGCTCCGCCAATGTATTAAGTGATGAAACTTCCAAATTTGGTCGGAAATTCGAGGGTTTCCATACTAGTGACTCGGAAGGAAGGTTGCGTGTTTTGGGGCTTCGGGATATTGTTTCCAAAGCTGGGCATGATGTTCTTACTACGTTTCAAAACATTCTTCAGGATATAGAAGACATATCTACTGATTCTAATGATGTTTCTAAGAGGGTTCTTCTGAACATAAAATGCACTATGTCGGATAGAGCAAGTACCCAGATCAGGTTTAATCAACTATTAGAGGATTATAGGAAAACAGTGCTACCTGAAATAGTGGAAAACTATGACACACTATCAGAACTAGAGAAACAGTCTATGGGGAAATTGTGTAACTTTTTCTGCGGATTACACGCCCTTGTTCATCTTGCCGAAATAGCATCGAAATCTTTGCTGGAAACACAAGGAGGACTTCTTGAAGAAGATAGTATACCGATATTTGATAAGTCTTTCTTATCAAGGACCGAGCCAGGTGCAACTAGACTAACTATACTCCCTTTCATAATCCCTTGGACATAATTCCATCAAATCATGCGTACGTGCGAGTTGCGTACATATGTGCATAGGTTCGCGTAGTAATGCGTAGGTGCGTATGTGCGTAAACCCGGAAGTGCGTACCAGTCCCTTTAAAAAAATAATCATGCATCCTAATTGGTCAATCGTGAAATCGTCACACGCCGTAATCGCCGGCGCGTGACCTTGTTCATGCACATGCACTTATGGAGAGCAATTAATGAACATAGCTGTGGCCGGATCATTTTATCAGTGAATGGAATACCATTTTTCGTCAACCAAGCTTGCATGTCTGCTTTCTTTGCCCCGTTTGAGTTCGTTGGAACCTTTTCTACCAACATACTGTGGTATGGAGCACTGTCCATGATGATAACACTGTGTGCAGGAATGTTCGGTAACAATTGCTTGATGAACCATTCTGGGAATACATTACCGTCCATCTCATCATGGTAATCTGCCGATTTAGTCTTCGATTGGAAACAGAGCAAGCCGTTAGGCACATACCTGTGTCGAGAGCCTGCGTGGAGTACGATAAGTCTGCGGCCCTTTCCAGTTGGTACTTGGAAGCCACCGCGTTTATCATGATCCAACCAACATTTACTTATTGTATGTGAGGCATTAATCCAAGTTTCATCGAGATAAATGAAAGAACATCCGGTAAGTCTAAGTTTCTTTACTTCTGTAATATACCAATGCCGTTTCGCCACAAGATCTGCTCGTTCCTTTATTAAATCCCTAGATGATCTGTTACCATAATGGTAGCCCATTGATTTCAGAATCCTACGAAAGGTCGATTCTGAGCCTGCAAATTGAAGTTCATTCTGCACTTTCTTGTGAATCATTGCCACTGTTGGCCACACTTTCTGTTGATATGAAGCAAGTATCATTCGCCGGACTGCCGTTCTATCAAACCCATCGAATGTATCTTGAATTCGGTTAGATTTGGGGCCTCCTTTCCCCGGAGTCTGTACACCATCTTTCCGCATCTTCAACAAAGTTTGCCGGCTGCGAACACCCGTTGCCTGGAGCGTGAGAGCTGCGGCTGACTGCGGACGTCCAGATCCATCATAAGTCCGGGGTTGATTGCGGTGATAATCTCCGCAAAAAAAGTTGTAAACATTCAGTATTATGTTCTGAGCTTGTGTGCCGTAAGCTACTCCTTTCGATGACATATTAAATGCAGTTTCTTCCAAACATAAAACTTGAATAGTAATGGTTTACCAAACAAACTTGACCATCAAGACGCTCACCGGGGCTGTAGGCTATCGGGTAGGCCCCTACCAGTCATTTTCGGCTTGAAATTATCTTAAGATGGGCCCTTGACAACCAACCCAGAAGGAGGGTAAATTACAGACTACGGTTAAAAATGAAACACTAACAATCTCAATATACAATACTGTGAATCGATTTTTATTAAACATCTGTAAAATACATGTTTCTTTGGGGTTTTACACATTAAACTAATGTTTGTTTACATTTTTAAAGGGATTAATTTACCCGCTAACTGTACGTATTAATTTTGGTGATTGTCGTGTGTTCTATGGTTCTTCACTATGTACCTCGTCTTCACTATGTACCTCACTATGTACCTCGTCTATTAATGATATTAATTTGCTTGTTGATGAATATAATAGTGTACTTAAGAATCTTAAGGACAAACATGCACCACTCATAACATGTTCAGTAAGGTGCCGCCCAAATGCACCATGGTACAATGATGATTTAAGGGATATGAAACAGGAATCGCGAAGACTCGAAAGACGCTGGATTTCTTCAAAGCTTGAGATTGACAAACAAATTTTTAAGGATTACTGCAAAAAGTACAACCTAGCAATTAAACAGGCTAAGCAGAGCTACCATCAAAAACAGTTTGCCGATTGCGACTAACACCTCTTCCAAAAATTTAACAAATTATGTACTCCAAATGCTACTATGTCAAAAACTCTTCCTTCTGATACATCTATTATTATTATTTAATCTTTCTTTATTGAGGGTAAACAGCTTCAGTGTCAAGCACTGCTTTCCAAGCAGGCCCTCATTTCACATCGAAAAATACATAATTATTTACAATATATATACATGGAATATAACAACTATTTACATAAATATATATACAGAACCATCAGATAAATTCAGCAAGGAAATGCAGAATTGTAATATACTTTAGAACACAAAATTTAAATTCCATGGATCTTTGTTTTAAATTGTTGCACCTGATGATGTGCTTGCCAATCGCTTCTCTGAATTCTTTTGTGACAAGATTCAGGGCATCAAACAAACTCTTGTCAACACAACTAAATCGGATGCTTCCTATTTTGATTTTGACCAATGTGATTCCTCTTTTTCAAGGAGTTCTCCTTGATATCTGAAGAATCGGTACGCGAGATCATCATGAAATCACCATCTTCAACATGTTCTCTCGACCCTATTCCGACATGGCTACTGAAAAAATGTGTGGATGAACTTCTACCAATAATCACCAAAATCATCAACTGCTCTTTTTTGGATGGCAAATTTCCTGACGTTCTCAAGTCAGCTCTTATTACGCCACTGATAAAGAAACCAAATCTTGACCGTGAAACTCTGAAAAATTACCGCCCTGTTGCCAACTTATCTTTTCTTGGAAAACAATTGAGCGTGCATGTGCATCCCAAATTCAAGAATATCTTGTTAACAACAACCTTCGCGGAAAGATGCAGTCTGCTTATAGACCTTGCTTCAGCACGGAGACTGCCTTACTACGCGTGTACAACGATCTTTGTCTTGCTGTAGATAAAGGTGATGAAGCAGTCTTGATATTACTTGATTACTCAGCTGCTTTTGACACTATAAATCACACTATTTTTCTTGACCGGCTCACTACAAGATATGGTATAACTTCCTCAGCTTTAAATTGGTTTGCTTCGTATTTTACAAATCGTTCCCAATCCATTGTTATCAACGACTCTGTTTCAAATCCTCATATCCCACTGGAAGGAGTGCCGCAGGGATCCGTCATTGGTCCGTTATCATTTACGATGTACACATCTCCGCTAGAGGACATTATAGCATCGCATGGTTTTCCCAGAATGATATATGCCGACGACACCCAAGTTTATCTTATTTTGAAACCTAGTGAACGCGCCACTCTCATTCCAAAATTGGAACAATGTATTGTTGACATCAAAGCGTGGTCCACAGCTAATCATTTGAAACTAAACGAAGACAAAACTGAAGTTCTTCACATCACATCTAAGTTTAGAAAAAATTCTCCTCTTCCGTCTGTTGACATTAACAATGTTCCTATTCAACCTGTTAAATCTGCTTGGAATCTTGGTGTTATTGTAGCTAATGATCTCAGCATGGATGTCTACATAAATAATATATGCCGTTCAGCCTCTTTCGCTCTCTACAAAATTGGCCGCATCCGAAATTGTCTTGATGAAAAATTGACTGAGACTTTAGTTCATGCGTTCATCACTTGTCATCTTGATATGTGCAACAGCCTTTTATACGGACTTCCGGACTCCCATATTTCTAAGCTACAACGTATTCAAAATTCTGCTGCAAGACTTGTCACACGTACTCGCTTCTCAGAACATATCACTCCTGTGCTTCGTGATCTTCATTGGTTGCCTGTTAAGTTTCGCATCATGTACAAAATACTTCTCTTGACTTATAAATGTCTTCACGGACTTGCTCCAGAATATCTCACTGACTTGATTCAGGAATACAAGCCTGTTCGCAACCTCCGCTCATCTTCAAAACAAAATCTTGTTCCACCATTGGTTAGTTGTTCCACCATTGGTTAGTACAACTTCATATGGTCATCGTAGTTTTCGCCATGCATCTTGTGAACTCTGGAACATATTACCATTTCATATTAAGAACTCTCAGACTCTTAATCAATTCAAATCATCTCTGAAAACATATCTCTTTGAAATGGCATTTTGTAACATTTAATTTTATTTTGTATCTTTAGTTTCCTGGTATATTGTGTCTTTCATATGTTTTTGCTCTGTTTTTTGTTGCTTTCTTTTGTTATTTGTGAGCGCTATGGGACTTCGGTGTAAAGCGCTATACAAGAGTCGTATTATTATTATTATTATTGGATTTACGGTATGTTCAGCACCATTAATGGATATTGCACGGAGCTGGGAATATAACTGTACATGCACACACGTCGCGGATGGATAATGATATGCAGGGTCACGCTATTCATGAATATGCATGTAGAGATGAAATACTTGTTTATCGCGCCTGTCAAGCATTTTGACGCCGTGCCTCGAAAACAACAACAAAATACGCTCGCGTGAAATAACGCGAATTATGTCCAAGGGATTATGAAAGGGAGTATAGAACTGCTTGCAAAGCGGCAGCAGAAGGCGGCGATGAAAAGTCGGGCTGTCACGGGTTGTTTCTTGAATTCATGAGACCCACATTGAAAAGCCAGGGATATTCTAGACTGCCCATTGAACCATTCCATGGCAACCGCTTCAATGTACTCTTCAAAAATGCTGCTAGTGTATTCTTCCTGGCTGAAAATCTCAACACGTTCCTTGAAACAAATGCAACAAATAAGCTGCTTAAGTCAGTGAAATATGACTTAAATGTATCACAGTATCTCGCTGGATGCAAGGCTCTGGGACTAGTGTCTTACCTTGTCACAATGCCACTGTGGAGCTCCATCGAGGACAGCAACATGCATATCATGGATATTGGTGTGAGATATCAGGAGATCATTGATTATCTTGTCAATGCAAGCAGCAATGTGGAAGAGTTCATGAATGGAAGACTCCACCTTTCCTTCAGTGATAGACACTTACTGCAAAGTGATTTGATCTTCCAAAAATTACGTCACCCGTGGGAACATGATGATATGACTGAAGCAATTCTCACACATATGCTTTCAGCAATGGCAAGCCTTCTAAAAAGAATGTTTGCTGATAATCTGGAAGGTGGTAGGTGGTCTGAAGCATCAGCAAGCCAAGACATAAGGGAAAAGACCAAAGGACTGCCAAAGCATAACCAATTTGCTGAGAGCATATTTGGTCACTTGGACCGACTGATGCGTGAAAAACAAGTGAGGCATGTGTTATGTTTGCCCACAATAAAACAATGCAATGGCTTCAGACCAAGACACAAGCTGAAAGAGCACACTTGTTTGCAGAATCTAGAAAAGCTGTTAAGACAATCAGAGATTCTTTCAGGGAGAGGCACAAAAAGATCCAAGAAGCTCGCAGAATTCTCCTCATGGAAAGGATGAAAAAAGCTGAGGAATTAGAAAAGAGACGTGTGCAAAAGAAGGAGGGCCAAACAGCAGACATTATATACTGGGGTTTGTGGCAGTCAGAAGAAGCAGTTGAAACAGCACTTAGTATTGTATCTTCTAAGAAGGACAAAATCGCTGCCTTAAAGGCCCAACTGAATTTCAGAAACAATGTGTTGGAGCAAAAGCCAGTGGAAAAAGGTTTATATGCCTTCTCCAAAGTTGGTGAGAATGGTGTCCGTAGACAATTGGGACCTGAGGAACTGACAGAAAATCTGAAAAAGTTGATACAACATGCCTCAAGCATAGAAACCTCAAGGAAAGAAAAAGACCCCACCGTGACAGACAGGATCCACATGCTAGTTGGCAAGCGAGTGAGGCACAGATTTGTGACTGATGACACAGAGAAGTTTTACATTGGCAGGTGGGATATTTACGGAGTTGAAACAGTACTGTTGGTGTTATGGATTATTGGTTTAATTCTTTTACATGGTTTAGGCATCTCAAATTGTTTTGTTTTCTTTGAGATTGCAGTTTGATGAATTTGCAATATTACTTGTTTGTTACTTGTTCTGGTTGAATTCTTGTTTGTTTTGGGTTTTATTGACAGTTACCCTTGAATTGTGTTGTTTATTTGTTTAATTAACTTCATCATTATGCGAACTAACAGTTTTGTTTCTGAATTTGTTGCATGAACTTCCATTTGTTTTGTTTTGGAAGTAGACAAGCTTGTTTAATTAACATAACACTTAACAGTATTTTGTACTAATTTAATTTCTTTTACCATCTTCCTTTTTTTCATGGCATAATTTGTAATATAACATAGATCTTGCACCTTAATGTTTCAGGTACCGGGACATCCCCTTTGGTTTAATAATAAGTATGAGGTAGAGGAAGACGAGGAGGAGGCAGTTTACAGCTACCAACTACTGCAAGACCTGGAGGCAGGAGAATTGAAAATATTGGTTCTTTAATTTAACTCCATAGCAGGGCTGGAAAAAATGCAAAGTTTTCCTGCATGGGAAATTCGACGAAGTTTAGCGGCTTAAGCTTTTTGGAAAATTAAGGTCTATGGTGCATCATTTCATGTCATATCGGCTGTATAATGCCTAGTAATACTATTACTCTAAACAAATTCTTTAATTTTTTTTTAATTTTTTTTTTTTAGGGGGGGGGGGGGGATTTCCTACGAGATTGCCGTTTTGCCCTCTTTTTCCTGCCCTGCAGGGCTTATAGTGCCTAGTAGGATGAAACTGGAGGCATTATAATTATTGGCAATATTGTAAACCTTGATTTCATCCGTCATCAATACTGGGCACTATTTACTCCAAAAATCGGCAGACAGTGAGGCGTGTTCAATAAATCTTAAAAATTCATAACGTTGCCAAATAATGGGTATGGACATGATTTTACCACCATTGGCTTTCTTTTGAAGAGAGCTTTCCATTGATACCAAATGTGTTGGGGTTTAATGCAGAAATCAAAAATCAGTTGACCTCCCTATGCATGGTAACTATCGGTAAAAGATTTAATATTAACTTTCCTTTCATCTATTGATAGGGATATAAATTGCTGATTGGTAAGCAATACACAGAGAAAAGGCATGAGGAGAATTCAGTCGGGGGTGGGGGTACTTAAAATCCACTGGTGGTTTGAAATTCTGATCCCACTTTCAGGAGTGTTTTTACCTCAAAAAATGGCTCATTTGACTGGTTTTTTTATGATTTGGGACGCATGTTTGGATACACCCATGTTTGGTGTTTTTTTTGCGATTTAGGACCCATATTTATGGTTTTCCAGCATAAATAATACCCATCGTTTAGGGCAGGCTTTTTTTCAAAAGAGCAACCCATTAGAGAGTGCCACATACCTGTATACCTTATATAATAAAAATAATGTGGTCTTATAATATTGTGGTCTTATTTGCCCTTTCGGGCGCTCAAGGTGCCGCAGTGTGACAGCCGCAGCGCACATCACGCAGCCGGTAGACACAGGAAACTGGAATACCCCTGGGGAAATTCAGCTTCTTGTTTTGGGGTGGGAGGGTGGGTGGATTTTGGTAAACCCCTTTTAAAATATCCTTCTGGATCCAGTATGCTTAACCCTCTGAAAACTTCTGTTTGATTGGTCAGAAAGACAGATAAATCGTTTCTTGCACCAATCAGAGATATTGTTAGAATAGTTGTGTCCCTGATAAAGATTGGAATGCAATATTGTAGATGCTGTATTTTAATTGGTTATTCTAAATAGCATATCTTGTATTTAATCAATCATACACACTGTTATATATAGGCAAGTGTGTATGATCGATATAAATCTGACAAATTTATGTAAATATGATGCTGTCATGATTGAAGTGCAGGAAACTTGGAAAGCAAACCTGAATGGGGTAATTAATGGTTTACTAGTCAAGTGACATTTAAAAAAAGATTACTATCCAACATGAGGCCAAAAACAAAAACACAATTGTTTGCCCTGCGCGACCGACCCAAAAATACGTAAAATAAATCTCTGGTCGCTTTATTCTTTTTAAAAATATTTCTGTTGACGTCATAAAATGTCAATATTTTTGTATATTTTTGTTTCCCAAAAGTAAATAATATTTAATAATTGTATTGTGTGTTTCAAGCCACAATCAATCGATTTTAAGCCAAAGAATATTGCTCAAAATTCGTCAAAATTTCACTTTCTATATATATACATGGTACATTAGGCCTATATGTCAAAATGGAAGAAGTGAGAGGGGAAAAAAAAGAAGAAAAAATACTGCAAGTCACGACTTGCGAATCCCCCTGGCTGGGAGATCAACTAAATGAGGTCAAAGGTCATATATGGGTCATGTTCCCCTGGTATTCATGTTTCTTTTCTCCAAGTTTGAGGTCAATCGGGCAACTTTAACGATTTGACCTCTAGGTGACCTTTGACCTCAGATGACCTTGGATGACCTCTAATTATTTTTGACATGTTCCCTTGGTGTTCATTGCATGATGTAACCCCTTGACGACCTTTGACCTGGTGACCTCGGATGACCTCTAATTAATTTTAGACATGTTCACTTGGTGTTCAGTTTCTTTACTCCAAGTTTGACATCAACCGGCAACTTTTACGATTTGACCTCTGGATGACCTTTGACCTCAGATGACCTCGGATGACCTCTAATTATTTTTTGACATGTCCCCCCAGTGTTCATTGCAAAAAATAACCCCTTGTTGACCTTTGACCTTGGTTGACCTCTAATGACCTCTAATTTGTTTTAGACATGTTCCCCCGGTGTTCATGTTTCTTGTCTCCAAGTTTGACGTCAATCGAGCCACTTTTACGATTTGACCTCTGGATGACCTTTGACCTCAGATGACCTCTAATTTATTTTAGACATGTTCACCCGGTGTTGACGTCAATCGGGCAACTTTTACGATTTGACCTCTGGATGACCTTTGACCTCAGATGACCTTGGATGACCCCTAATTTATTTTAGACATGTTCACCCGGTGTTCATGTTTCTTTTCTCCAAGTTTGAAGTCAATCGTGCAACTTTTACGATTTGACCCTGGATGACCTTTGACCTCAGATGACCTATGCAAATTAAACCCCCAAAAAATAATCACCCGGCGTTCATGTTTCTTTTCTCTAAGTTTGACGTCAATCGGGCAACTTTTACGATTTGACCTATGGATGACCTTTGACCTCAGATGACCTATGCAAATTAGACCCCAAAACAAGCAACCACATCTTTTGACCATGCCCTACCTATCGCTGAAGGTTTGAAGTCAATCCGTCCATCCGTTCAAAAGATACAGCATTCGGAAAACTTTTACGATTTGACCTATGGATGACCTTTGACCTCAGATGACCTATGCAAATTAGACCCCAAAACAAGCAGCCACATCTTTTGACCATGCCCTACCTATCGCTGAAGGTTTGAAGTCAATCCGTCCATCCGTTCAAAAGATACCTACACACCCCTACACACAGACACACATTACATGATGACAAAATCCCCTTCTGGTTTTACAAACCAGGGGGATAAAAAAGGAGAGACCTACTGACCCTCCAAATGTTTGTCCATTAAAGGCAAACAAACAAACAAAAAATTGGCCAAAGAGAAGTAGGGGGTGAAATCAGCAGCAGGTATGTATCAATGCTATCTAACTTGGATGTGTAACTCTTTATTTTCTTACAGGTCTGTTGCTGAGTTCTATGGTCAAAAGACGAACATTATGTGTGGTGCACAGATATTTCTGCTGACAATCTCATGGATTATAGTGACCTCACTGACAGCAGCTACAACATTAGGAACAACTAACATTACGGAATTGACCACAGAACAAGACACTACCATATCAGATTTTACAACAACATCAGAACAAGAAACTACCACATCAGATATTACAACAACATCGGAACAGGGAAATACCACATCAGAAATTACAACGACATCGGAACAAGAAAATACCACATCGATCACTTCTACTTCAACTACTGAGATTTTCACAACCATAACCAAACCAGGGACTACTGCACCAGTGACTACTCCTTTAACCAATGCTATCTTTACAACCACTGCTGACTTAATAACCACTCCTAACATTGCAACCACTCCTTCATCCACTGCTAACTTTACAGCTACTACTTCAAACACTGAAAAGTTTACAACCACTTCTTCAACCACCGCTAACTTTACAAATAACCCTTTAACTACTGCTAACTTGACAACCAATCCTTTAACTACTGCTAACTTTACAAATAACCCTTTAACTACTGCTAACTTGACAACCAATCCTTTAACTACTGCTAACTTTACAAATAACCCTTTAACTACTGCTAACTTGACAACCATTCCTTTAACTACTGCTAACTTTACAAATAACCCTTTAACTACTTCTAACTTGACAACCAATCCTTTAACTACTGCTAACTTTATAACTACTCCTTTGACCACTGCTAACATTACAACCACTGCTAACTTTACAACCACTTATTTATCCACTGGTAACTTTACAACCATCCCTTTAACCACTGCTAGCATTACAACCACTCCTTCAACCACTGGTAACTTTACAACCATCCCTTTAACCACTGCTAGCATTACAACCACTCCTTCAACCACTGCTAACTTTACAACCATCCCTTTAACCACTGCTAGCATTACAACCACTCCTTCATCCACTGGTAACTTTACAACCATCCCTTTAACCACTGCTAGCATTACAACCACTCCTTCAACCACTGGTAACTTTACAACCATCCCTTTAACCACTGCTAGCATTACAACCACTCCTTCATCCACTGGTAACTTTACAACCATCCCTTTAACCACTGCTAGCATTACAACCACTCCTTCAACCACTGGTAACTTTACAACCATCCCTTTAACCACTGCAAGCATTACAACCACTCCTTCAACCACTGGTAACTTTACAACCATCCCTTTAACCACTGCTAGCATTACAACCACTCCTTCAACCACTGGTAACTTTACAACCATCCCTTTAACCACTGCAAGCATTACAACCACTCCTTCAACCACTGGTAACTTTACAACCATCCCTTTAACCACTGCTAGCATTACAACCACTCCTTCAACCACTGGTAACTTTACAACCATCCCTTTAACCACTGCAAGCATTACAACCACTCCTTCAACCACTGGTAACTTTACAACCATCCCTTTAACCACTGCTAGCATTACAACCACTCCTTCATCCACTGGTAACTTTACAACCATCCCTTTAACCACTGCTAGCATTACAACCACTCCTTCAACCACTGGTAACTTTACAACCATCCCTTTAACCACTGCAAGCATTACAACCACTCCTTCAACCACTGGTAACTTTACAACCATCCCTTTAACCACTGCTAGCATTACAACCACTCCTTCAACCACTGGTAACTTTACAACCATCCCTTTAACCACTGCAAGCATTACAACCACTCCTTCAACCACTGGTAACTTTACAACCATCCCTTTAACCACTGCTAGCATTACAACCACTCCTTCAACCACTGGTAACTTTACAACCATCCCTTTAACCACTGCAAGCATTACAACCACTCCTTCAACCACTGGTAACTTTACAACCATCCCTTTAACCACTGCTAGCATTACAACCACTCCTTCAACCACTGGTAACTTTACAACCATCCCTTTAACCACTGCAAGCATTACAACCACTCCTTCAACCACTGGTAACTTTACAACCATCCCTTTAACCACTGCTAGCATTACAACCACTCCTTCAACCACTGGTAACTTTACAACCATCCCTTTAACCACTGCAAGCATTACAACCACTCCTTCAACCACTGGTAACTTTACAACCATCCCTTTAACCACTGCTAGCATTACAACCACTCCTTCAACCACTGGTAACTTTACAACCATCCCTTTAACCACTGCTAGCATTACAACCACTCCTTCAACCACTGGTAACTTTACAACCATCCCTTTAACCACTGCTAGCATTACAACCACTCCTTCAACCACTGGTAACTTTACAACCATCCCTTTAACCACTGCAAGCATTACAACCACTCCTTCAACCACTGGTAACTTTACAACCATCCCTTTAACCACTGCTAGCATTACAACCACTCCTTCATCCACTGGTAACTTTACAACCATCCCTTTAACCACTGCTAGCATTACAACCACTCCTTCAACCACTGGTAACTTTACAACCATCCCTTTAACCACTGCAAGCATTACAACCACTCCTTCAACCACTGGTAACTTTACAACCATCCCTTTAACCACTGCTAGCATTACAACCACTCCTTCAACCACTGGTAACTTTACAACCATCCCTTTAACCACTGCAAGCATTACAACCACTCCTTCAACCACTGGTAACTTTACAACCATCCCTTTAACCACTGCTAGCATTACAACCACTCCTTCAACCACTGGTAACTTTACAACCATCCCTTTAACCACTGCAAGCATTACAACCACTCCTTCAACCACTGGTAACTTTACAACCATCCCTTTAACCACTGCTAGCATTACAACCACTCCTTCAACCACTGGTAACTTTACAACCATCCCTTTAACCACTGCTAGCATTACAACCACTCCTTCAACCACTGGTAACTTTACAACCATCCCTTTAACCACTGCTAGCATTACAACCACTCCTTCAACCACTGGTAACTTTACAACCATCCCTTTAACCACTGCAAGCATTACAACCACTCCTTCAACCACTGGTAACTTTACAACCATCCCTTTAACCACTGCTAGCATTACAACCACTCCTTCAACCACTGGTAACTTTACAACCATCCCTTTAACCACTGCTAGCATTACAACCACTCCTTCAACCACTGGTAACTTTACAACCATCCCTTTAACCACAGCAGAACAAGAAACTACTTATGCAACATTGAATACAACAGCCATATTCAACACTACTACCAATGCCGCGAAACCAATACAAAGTCAACTTTCTGGAGGGGCTATAGCTGGTATTGTTATCGGAACTGTTGCCGCGGTATCCATCACCATTGGCCTATCAGTATTTGGCTATAAAATGTATAGGAAGAAGGCACAGCTCCAAGTGTATCCATTTGAACAAGGACAGGACGGAGAAGAGATGGGCGCTATTGATAACATTGAAGAAAACGAGAGAGGTCAGCAGCAAGATGAGTTAGCTCTGATTAGTGGGAGTGCTGTTAGGCAAGGGACAAGTGACGTATGAGTAGTCAACTAAAACAGATGAAGGGGAGGATGAATTTAGAGAAATAATACGAGAGAGAAAACAACCAATGTAGATATGCATGCATGCCTTAAAGGCATATTATGTCATTGTATTCATGGGACGCTCTCTATCTGTGATTTTTTTTTTAAATTGTGTCAAATTACAATAATGACATAATTAGAATTCCATGGTTTGACACCATATTAACGCTGTTTACAGTGTTTCCGGTTACGACCGCAACTGTACACAAGTGAACACACCCCTTCGGAATGATTGATGAAAATCGAATCAAATATGTTGAAAAATTCTCTTAATTGGAAGAAGATTTCCATTAAGATTAGAACAGTAAAGTTCTGTGATGTGTTTGTTACGGAAAATACAGTCAAAGTAGAGGTGAGTCCAGGAAAGTCTTTCCTGGTAGTCAAACTTCATTTTAAGAGGGATACATTTATGTGTAAAAAATTGAAAAAGTGATAGCAGATGTATCTTGTGTAACTATAATTCTATGCCATATAAAGATCAAAGACAAATCAAAGCATCTGACAATAGCGCATCTTTCATAAAACTATGCACTGATATCACTGCACAGAGGATAACAAATGAAATATAGCACAGGGGATGGGTATACTCATAGAAGTTTGAGAGAGTATGTGCTAAGGCCAAAAAGAAAGAAAAACACTGTTCTACGGGCAAATGGACTTCTCAGGTAGGGTCGGCCAGTCTGGCATTTTTTTTGTATGTTTATTTCCAATAAAATGTTGGGAAATGTCCCGCCGGATCAGAAATATATTTGAGAGAGCGGTGGGGTTGGGGGGGAAGGGGAAGGGGAAGGGGGGGGGGGGTCGGTAAACAAATAAGAGTGTGTAGGGAGTTGTTGGTGTTCTCAAAACCAGTGCGCACAAAACAAATTGGGTTTACTGTTTGAATTTTGGTTACTTTTAACTCAAATATTTCAAAATTTTCTAAAAAAAAGATGGGTTGGTCAGGCCAGTAGAACAGGGTGGTTTTTTCGTGGCCTAATTATGTAAATAGAATGGTGAATTTTGTTAATGTAGACCAGATAATCATACACATTGATATGTGCAAATGTGATTGAGATGACAATGGGATCGGTGATCAACCTTGTAACATAAAAATATAGATGTCTGTTGCACCAAAACTGTGGAGTCCAACCATTCACCATCATCGCCAAATGGAAATATTTCCAAAGTATAGTTTTCAAGGCATAGGTCCACTTTGGCTAGTTCACCCTGGGTTAACTAGTATACACCTGTCCATTTGGTGACAGAGTTCAGATGGAGAAATCTCAACCTTGAGATATTCCCAAAGGATCTGGCTGGTAAGAGTGGATCTAAAATCACGTTCAGACTAGGCGGAGTAAGGACGGCGTAAGGAAGAGACGCGGTGGTTTGGAGTAGCAATTGCGTAATTGATGGAGTAGTGACTGTCTGAACGATGATTAGCGTAAGTTACGCCGTCTTAATCCGGTCGATTTACTCCTGCTTTTTAGCAGGAGTAGAGAGGAGTAAGCAAGGTCAGCGTAGCTCCGCCTGGCGTAAATGGCAGTGTGGACGGTACCTGCGCTAATCATGCGTAAGTGTGACCTTTTACAAATACATGATCGCGACCTACATGTAGGTGTGTGTTGTGCCTATATACGATATAACGTTTTACAAGCTCGGGACCTTGCTGTGAGTTGTGCCTATACGATATAACGAAATGGTGTTTTTAAATAAAATCTCAATACATTTTTAAATATATCCAAATAAATAACTGAATTTTCTTTTGAACTTATTAAAGATGTTGTTTGGGCAGACTATTTTTTGATGTGCAATTTAAAAAAACATGAGGATGTGCATAGTCAATTTTTATTTCTACAAATGCGAATAATATATAATTTGTTCTTCTAAATTTAATTCCAAAAAATATCAGAACACTCATCAGCACAACCATTATCAGTGATATGCGATTATAATACAAAGGTCAAAGCAAGGAATGCTACCTATTTTAACACTTACACCAGCGATGATCGGCGTAAGTTACGCAGCGTAGCATTAGGAGTAAAGCGTGTGTGGATACGCGGTCAGAGTAACAAAACTATTTGTGGAATTTTTATTGCTTTTAGCGTAAGTAACGCTTTTGAATAACCACTGTGTGAACGTAGCTTAAAGGCATATTATATGATCTTTTCCAGGGAGCGCCCTCTATTTATGATTTTTTTTTAGAAAGTAGATTTTCTTGTAGATTTACATTTCTGATCATAAATCGAACTTACATTCCAAGTTACAAAGCGATACGATTCCTAATTACCTCAAAATCATGGTTTTAGAGTGAATTTATACTACAGTAAAATAAGTTGTCGGTAAATCCGACAGTTTATTATCACTCTATAAAACCATGATTTTGAAGTAAGTAATTAAGAATCGTATCGCCCTGTAACTTGGAATGTATGTACGATTTATGATCAGAAATGTAAATCTGCAAGAAAATCTGCTTTCAATTTTTTTTCGATGTTGAGGGCGTTCCCTGGAAAGATCACATAATATACCTTTAAGTAAAGTAATTCTCTAACCTTGATTCATGTGATGGTGGCCTTATGTATAGTCGGAGTCCTCATCTTTGTCTTGTTACATTTACAGGACCTGTTATGTGAAAAAAAGATAACAGAAAATAACTGATTAGAGGTTAATGACTGCGTATCAGTTGTTTAGAGGGTACTGTGGAAATTCATAACATTTCACTTTGGTACCAAGAAAGTAAGTGATTGGTGCGCTTGACCATTCTGACACAACATGCACTACTATGAAGTCATTGATGTGCGTAATCAAGACCACTTGCGCGAACAGATGCCAAATAAGGTTCGCGTGCGGGTCACACTCGTGTTTTTTTAATTACCCGGCGCCCGTATTGCATTATTGAATCAGAGATGTTTGATTGGGGCAAATCTGACAAACGAGGAGCGTGTTGACGCAGCGGATTGTTCCCTCGCCTTGCACCAATGAAACCCAGGTCAATTCTGTGCACGACCGCGGGCTTTATGTGCATTTGGTTTATCACGATCCATGCATGCTTTCGCAGGTTTTCTCCGGGTACTCCGGTTTCTAACGACACATTAACGATTACTGAACATGCTTATTACTATTTTATGTACAATTTGTATATTTTTCATGGCCAGAAAAATCTTTTTTCACATGGGACACTTTTTTGACACGCCTCTATACAGAGTGTCCCAGAATGATTTATACAATGTTTGAAAAAATAATTTCGCAAGACATAATTTATATCTATTAACTTTGCACTGGAAATTAAAAGAGGACACAGAAAATGTACAAATGACTCCATAATTTCTGTCAGAAACAATTAATTTTAAAAATTCAAAATTCCTAAGAAAGCTAAATACATGTAGATGGTAGACCCATAAACACTTTTGTCCAATGAAAATAGCATTTGTAGCTCAAATAAATGCACTTTTCCCAGTATAAATCATTCTGGGACACCCTGTATATGGGCTATAAAGTTAGTCAATAATGTACAATTCATAAATATTAGATGTATAAGGCCAAATACAAAAACAGGTTTGTCTCAGAAAACCGTGTGCGTAGCTTTTAGAAGTTGCATTTTACCAATATTAAAACAGTATTTAAATGCAAGAAAAACAACTGACTCCAGTGATTTATTGGACTATGCTTTTTCAAAAATAATTTCACATTATGAAGTACCATATCAGCTTAATTTTTTTGCTTCACAGAGCCTGTCTCATGTAAAAAATAAAAATAAAAATACCGCATTTCACATAGCATTTTTTACTAATTTTGTTTTTTAATCACATTTCGCATAGCCTTTTTTCAGGTTTCTTCTGAGACAAACTTTTTTGTTGTTGCCTAATGTGATATACCCAATTTGACAAATTTTAGATATTACAGGCCTAGAAATTCGCGCTGCAGTGCGAGATTCCATTTAGATTCTCGCGGAATAATCCTGGATTCTCGCCAATTTTGAGAATCCATGGATTATTGCGAAATTAATGAAAATAATATCAAGAATAAGGCTATAAGCTTGCACAACTTCCAAATTCGGCATGTTTGTTGACTAAGGGTCAAATACCAGTCATCTAAGGTCCTGTTTTGGACTTGGAAAAAAAAAGCGGTAGTGATTATACGCGAATCTTCACGCGAATCGATTTACGGATTAGCGCCGAAATTCTACCCCTGTATTATAGTGTGTTAAAAGCTCCTCTAATATAAAAGTTAATAAATTAGAAATTGTGTGTTACTTTTATCATTATCCTTTATGAGTATTCAATAAAATTTAACAAGTATGATTTCAACTTGAAGCCATATTTAGGCACTTCATATTAAAAACTGTCCATTTATCAATGATTAAAGGTAGATGTTCCGATTGCTGGCCCGATTTTCAACTTGATGTTTTCTATTTTACATGAAAGGTCATCCTTATAATTGTCGCATTCCAAAGTTTGAGTTGCATAACTCTAATGGTAAGGTCACAATACATTTGCCCATTGAGTTATACACAAACTGGTTTGTGGTTAACCACCTTTTGCAGTAATTCACCACATTTTAGCCTATAATTTCTAAATGGAACCTTTCTGGGCCCTAAGATTTTACTGACATAATGAGAAAAATATGGGGATTCTTCTGATATCAAAATATCTTAATGTGAAGAAAAAAAATAGCCCCCAAAAAGTGATCGGAACATACACCTTTAATGTTGCTACGATACATATTCAAAAATTGGTCAACCATCTAAAGTGTCTTTTATCATTTTTTTGCCAAGTGGATGAGTGTAGTTAAACTAATACTAAAGACATATTTTAAAATTCAGTTGAATAAAGATGTTTTAAGCTTTCCTGAAATGGGTCACTTGACAAATAATAATATAATGTATGTGCAATATTCAATTGTATTGGATTTTAAATTGACAACATTGAAAGTAGTTTTGGCAGCTATGTGACTTGGAATGCAAGACTGCGGCCATGGAATGCAAGACTGCGGCCATCTTGGGAGGCCACATAAATAATGATATAAGGCGACAAAAAAAACACTGTTGTAAGAGCCCGACAGGCATATTTATTAGAATTTGAGATGTTTTTTCTTGTTGTTGATATTTTGTGAAAATATGTAAACAATTTAGGATTTTTGTTTGTTTTTGAAATGTTTCAAATTTGTTTTGAAAATTTTGAAAATTGTTGAAAATTCTGAAAACGCCCCACAAAAAAAAATCGCCACCCGACTGTCCGACCCTACCTGAGAGGTTCCCTTGCCCGGATTGGTGTTTTTTGTCGCCTAATCAACCGTCTCCCATATGTATTAATGTGGTCTTAAAACATAAGCCCTTCCAGGATGAAAGTATGCTTTATTGTAAAATTGTATATATTGCTATAGAAATATAATGTATAGAATATAATTCATATGCTAAAATATATGTGCCTTGTATTAGATCCGTCCTATTTATTTTGTGTTTCAATTGTTAAAATAAACACTGATAGAATTAAACTGATAATTTAACGTCATAATGATTTTGACAAAGATTAAGTTTTTACTTTGGTACTGGTAGCAGATAATTTGTTAACACTTTCCAAACAGCAGGCGTTTGCAGACGACAGTTAAACAAATTCACAAAATGTCAAAATTATTGAATTTCATTATCATATTTAGAATCACCATGAGAAATTATTAGAATAATCACAAACATGCCTAGTACTTGGTTCAAAAATTCTTGAGACAGACTTTGAAAGTTTGGAAAGGTTTCTGAAAAATCTGTTTTGTAATGGTAAAACTAATAGCCGCATGGAAAGTGTTAAGTATCTACTGTCTACATACTATTTTAGAAAACGTACAACAAAAAGCGAGTTGTAAACTTAATTCATTTGTGAGCAGTATATCGATACCTATAGTCTGATTTAGAATCCCTTGGACATAGCATGAGGCAAACATGGAAACCTATCAGCTATTCGGTGCTAGGTTCATAACATTATATCATCGCTGTTTTGTCAAAACCATGTATGTTTTTCTGGCCCTTCAACATGTATAAAGTAAAACTGCCCAACGGTTATGCATAGGAAGTGTTGCTTTATACATGTTCAGGGGCAAGAGTACTTACTAGGTTTTAATATACAGTACAGCTCACATTAGACTGGACATTGAAATGACACTGACAGTGCAATGTCATTGCAATGACATTGCACTGACATTGCAATGATATTGCAATGACACTGACATTGCAATGACATTAAAAAATGCCTTGCGATGTAACGCGATTAGTGCAGTCATTGCAATGTCATTGCACTGACATTGCAATGTCTGACGTGCGTTGACATTGTCCATTCTATTTCAAGCTGTACTGTATGTGTTTAAGCTCTTGAACATGTTTAGAGCAGACTGCCTAAAAGCTATACATAGGAAGTATTACTTTATACATGCTGAAGGGCCAGATATAGATACAAGGTTTTGACAGAACAGCGACGATATGTGACCTGCTCCCACAAACCCAGACAAAGTCACCAGGACAGCATTAGAGATACAGGCCAATTAAAGGGAAGTGTAAGCCCTAAGTGTCAACCCTTTTTTATGAAATTTATCAAGCACTGTAATTTTTAAACTAATAATGTAATGTACATAAAAGTATACAATTTTTGAAATGCCATGAGTCTGAGAATGCATTTTTGGTATCAAATTTCACAAAAAATAGTGATTTTTACATTTTTGCCCAAAAATAATTTTCATGGCACCCATTTTTCCGACAACCTAACAAAATCAGTTTTTGGTAAAAAATTCCAAAATTTCACCAAAATCATCTGAAGTCAATTGTCTAGGATCTGTTTTGGTTTTTTTGGTTTAAAAATGTTTAGTTTTGAAAATATTGACCAAAAAGTGCCAACAAATGTTGGCACTTTTTGGTCGATCATTTCAAAACTAAAAATGTTTAAGCCAAAAACAACAATATTTATGTATCAAACTAATATCATAATCAGATTCCACGTTCAATTTACTTTCTATAAATGTATATTTTTATATACTTTTATTAGATATTTTCAAACTTAGAAGCAAAAACAAGGATCAAAAGGGCAAGGGTTGACAATTCCCAAAAATCAATAAGAAACATAAAGATTTTCAAGTGAAATATTAACTTTTTAAGTATAAAAGACCAATCAATTCTTGAGTGTGATACATCATTTCAAAGCTTTGCAAGTCAACTATTTCCTGGATTTGCGGGATCAGGTCTCAAATACGGTGAGATTGCTTTTGATAATTTACCTTTGATGATGTGCCGCCATATAAATGTCTATTTGTCATGATCCATTTGAAGACAAATTCTTCACAACATTTATACCTATCTGCTTCATCGGTATCATTTGAGGAGGGTAATGCTAACACGCTGCCAATAGTAGTCTGTAAAACAAGGTAAAAAGTCTCAATTTTTGTAGACATTGCAGGATGCATCTCAGCGCTACAATGTGTACACAATGTCAAAGGTCACATATACCGGTAAACCATGTACCGAGGTCATTCGCAAACAAGCCCACTTCAACCTCCGCTATCTCATAAACAATATAGTGTATGTATGTATTATTATTATTAATATACAAGGCATTTATATAGTGCTCTTACAAAATGAGGTACCGCAGCACTTTACAGAATAAAATGCATACAGAATTAAATACATACAGTACACAGTAAAGGTAAAAATACATACACGGTAAAAATGTAAATGAGTAAGTTTATGTAATTTTTTCGTAAATGAATAATATTTCTTTCAAAAATAAGAGTACCTCTAGGGGATAATACAGCACTACAGATATAGTCATTGTTCATCAAGTGCGCTATACCGGGTGGTTAAAAAAAAAGTTGACCCAAGTTCTAGGTAACTTTTCAACTACATTTTATAGTTTCAGAGAATTTTTGTTTACTTAGTCTTGATCAGCAGTAAGTTTTGAAATTATCCTGAACAAATGGTAAATTTAGCTTGGCTGGTTCTTCAGATATGGTTCATTACAGAGAGCATGCACAAAACTGCCTTGTCCATGGGAGCGTCCTTTAGTAGAGATAGAAAGCACAAAGTGGACTTACACACAATTGGTCACAAATTATGAAAAAAGGAGAAAAAGAAAAAACCGAGACATCTGGAACATCTGCCTGGTGCATGACATACCTACCTACATACCTACGTTTCTTTGTTGAATGTGAATGACAAATAAGCACAGAGATTGGGATACTTTGTAAGGGTGGGCTTTTCAATTCTGAATCTAGAGCATGCTGTTTTGTTGAAGATAAACACTAAATGACGCTCCCGTGGACAAGTCAGTTATGTGCATGCTTTCTGTAATGAACCATATCTGAAGAACCAAACAAGCTAAACGTGCCATTTGTTCAGGATAATTTCAAAATTTACTGCTGATCAAGACCAAGAAAACACAAATTCTCTGAAACTATAAATGTGGTTGAAAAAATACTTTGAACTTGGGTCAACTTTTTTTTGAACCACTCGGTAGTGCGTTCATCTACCACTGTGCATAACATCAGAGCAATCTTTACTGTGTCATGTATTTATTGCAGTACATAAACGCATGCCTACTTGAGGCGCTGGTCTATACACACACACATAGAAAGACTGAAGATACACTGCCGACCAGAAGTATAAACGCACCTACCGGTCGCCACTAAATCCCCTGATTTCTGATCGTATGTTCCTTGAGCTGGATATTTTACTACTCTAACATGTACTGCTATGTATTCCTATCAGAAAATTCATATTTCCTTAGTTAAATGATGTTTCAGTTTCACAAAAATCAACATTTTATAGTGCAAGTCCGATTTTACACGTAGTATTTCCATTGAAAATTCCCCTCATTATGTATTCATGAGCTGAATCACGCGACGTAACGCTATGGGGATATCCCAACCCAAAATATTGGGCATTTTGAAACGGCCGTATCTAGTGAATCAAAAGATTTTTCGAGAAAATTCGATTTCTGTAGCGTTTCTAGACACCCCAAAATAGGCTAAAACTGATGTCAGCTGATCATGAGTGGTCACAATCTTTTTTTATTGATCATTTCTTGAGCACTTGTTTTGCATACAAATAATGGAACGATAATAACGGGAGCCAGCCAAACACTTTGCCAATTCAGGGAATTCCCATACTCTACACACGTGCGTCAATGGGATCGTGCTGCTCGTGCATCAGTGTAAACACGCCACTAGCGTAACAACTTACTGACTTTTAGAAGGTCAAATTGAATTATTTCTCAAGAAAATCACTCGGTATTTCTGAGACTACAGTTATAAAAGGAATATCAATATCATGAAACTGGTTGCATGGATTAGATAGGCCAAAGCAATGACACCGGTATGTGAGACAAATGTGTTGTTGTTTGATGCAAGAGATCACCGCATACCGGCCACACAGTTACGGGCCATGACATCGAAGCAGCCAACAGCCACAGACAGTGCCGTGTTGCGTTGCACTCGGCCTACCGTAAAACACGGAGGTGGTTCACTCATGGTTTGGCATTGTTTCTCGCGAGATGGATTTGGGGATTTGGGCTGTGTGAAAGGTAACATGGATCAGAAATGTTATCTAAACAATTTTCCAGGACTAACCTAATTAATACAAAGAAAGACTCATATTTCCTTTTCCATAAATAAATGTTTATAAAGACATATTAAATAAATAAAAATGCCCAAAATGGTGCATGGAATACACAGACGATGTGCACGTAAAATACATGCATGTGAATAGGTCCCTGGCAACTTCTCTGTAAACATGCACACACAGGGTGCGTTTATACTTCTGGTCGGCAGTGTACATACTCGTGTGTAAATGCTGCACCTGTAAAGTTACGTCAATGTCTAGAGGAAGAAAATACACTACAGTGTCAATCCAGATTTGAAAAAAATTATGTCATCAAGTTATTATTATGAGAGTAGAGGTTTATGAGATATCATTTGACTTACCAACCCATGCTGATTTCGACTGGCAATTGTGTGTAGCTTGTCTTCTAAATGCTGTTTTGTGCTATATAATTGTATAAAAAATACACAACGGCATGAAATAAATCAACAAATACATTACAAATTAATGGTCTTGAACCAGGTCCCTCTTGGTATCGCGCATTGACTTTTTTTCGCCGCCAAAAAGCGAGAGGCAAAAGGGCCCCCACGCCCCCGGGACTTGAACCCCGGCCCTCTTGGTTTAGAGGCGAGCGATTTACCGCTAGGCCAAGGGGGGGGGGTCAACCATACTTGGCTCAGTATACTTCGCCAAGTATATAGCCTGGGGCCATTATTTCATCGAAAAACTGCCATGCCGGGTGACACAAGCACACCCCATTATAGTAATTCGCAGTACTCAAGAGGGTTAGGGTTAAACAGTGCTTTTGTCCCAAGTTTGATCTGAATTAAGAGCAAATGGTGGGTTGTGATATGTTGCATCAAGTGTTTCGACTACTTTTTTCCATGATTGCAGAATGCTCTGTCTTGCATAAATAGCTGAGAATTGTTTATATTTATCCAACCATATACTTACACATCCGGTGTAGGGCTATTTGATAAATGGTGGCATATATACTGCCTCAATACTGTAGCATCGGTTTCCCGGGTTACTTCAACAGAACTTGCTGTAAATAAAAATATATATATATAGTACTGTTACTCTTTGTGGTTTAGTTATTGTATAGAAGTGATAATTTGACTTGAGAATCGGCAACGCTGTGTTATACGCACAACACATACGCCGGCAACTTTGTGTGGAGCACCCTTGAACATCTTAACGCGATGCCCATATGCACTGAAGGTAGTACTATACGAATGAATTAAGCCTGCCCCAAACTACATATTATCGGTCTCATAATATACAGTACATATCGGCTGAAAATCAGCCAAAACCAATCAAAATGCCTGTTGTCATCCAAAACCACACCCACTATATAAGAAGGATCACGTATGATGCTTTATTCCGTCAAAGACATACTACATAGTTGGGATCTAAAGTACACTATATCAGATTAGTATTGTGAACATTGTAATAATCATGGCAGTCTAGAATTTCCTTGGTTCAACATTAAACATTTCCAAATTGTAAGAAGTATCTATCTGGCTGTGTAATAGTCCATAATAATAAAAAAAATCATAAACAAACCTTTTGATGATTCAGATTTCTGCCCATCCGCTTGGTCCAATTCTGTAAGCATGTCCAATAGTGTAGTTCTAGCAGCTTTGATTTGAGCAAACCGGGTGCAATCCTGACAAGAAAAAAACACCAAAAAACACTGAATTGAGCAGGGTCAGAATTTCGAGGAGAATCCGAGAATCCATTCTCGCAAAGATTCCCGCTGGTAAAGTTGTGAGAATCTATGTTGATTCTCGTAGAGATATTCTGTCTACACATAATTTGAATGGAGGAGAATATATAGATTCTCACAAAAGCACGGGTGCTCAATGTGAAGACTGAAACAAATACAGTTTGAGAAAAATGTATGCTGATTTGCTCATGAATAAACATGAGCTAATTCAAGTACCATCATGCCGCACTACTCCGGTGGTTTCATGTGGCATTGGACATTGCGTGACTCAACAGGCGCATGATTACCTCCCACAGTGTGATGTGACAATCGTGCAATAGACCATTTCAAATTGAGATCGGAAATCTTCGGAATAACAGGTCACGTGGAGTAGGTGCGTTGCGCGTTCTTCGCAACAGTTGATCGCATTCACAGCATTGTCCTAGTTGGTTGTCCGCCTCAGTGATTTACTATGTTCGCATACACGCGTGCACACATGAGAAGTAAAACGTGGAACGAGACTATTTTGGTTTTTTTATCAACAAAGGCGCTGACGGACAAATTCCAAATGTATCGAGCAGACGGTAAAAAGTGAAAATATTACCCCAAATCTCTTTCATCTCACTCGTTTTTGTAACTGAAATGCCGCAACATCAACTTTGTGAGGGATACAATCTATCACCAACACCAGCGCAATCTACCACACAGGCAGACGGGTGAAAAACACGTTGTTTTTCTCCGGCACATGGCCATGACCTGTCAGGAGCTGACAGGTCATGGAACCGAGTGTCAAACACTCGGCTAATCGGAAACATTCGGAACCGATCGTATATTTTCGGATTTGAAATGGTCTATGCTCTGCAGTTTGAATTGGCCCAAATGTCCTTATTTGAATTAATAAGTCTGATCTTAAATTTGCTGTTTTGTTTTTATTTTATGAAAGGTTTTGAACATATTAAGCTTTAATTCTTATACACCAAATAAATCAATGCTTCTTTCGATATGTCCCCAGATTTTTACAACATTCTTTCCTTTAAATAATAGGAAGCCATCAAAAAGGCTCAAGTTATTGTCGTTTACATGTTACAAAGAGAATACCCCTTGTTCCAGCAACTGTTGTGTAGCATGAAATATGTAAGGAAAGCTCCACTTCTGCACAACAATGACTCCAAAAAGGTAAAAGGTGACTTTTATTAAAAAAAATTGATCCCCTCCAATATCAGTTTACATGCTGCTACATACCTCAAATAGGGCATCCCACTTAGGCCCTTCACCATCACTGCTGTCTATTTTGGAATATTCAATTAATGCTCTTTGATACAACTCACTGCTCAAGTTTGGATTCTGAAGAAGACACTGAATAGCAAACAGAAGAGTAAATAAGTAAAGCATGTTACACACAATTGATATTTATTTATTTATTTACTGAGAATTGCAATGGGTATAGCAACAAGCAGGTGGAGCACGAACCTTAACACTTTCTACGCGGCAGGGGTCTGCAGACGACAGTTCCAAAGTGTCACAAAATGTTTCAAAAATGTCAACATTTTTGAATTTCATCACCATATTTGGAATCACCATGAGAAATGCATTGAATTAAGTTCAAACATGCCTAGTATTGGTTCAGTAATTCATGAGATAAGACTTTGAAAGTTGGGAAGGTTTCTGAAAAATCGGTCTTGTATGGCAAAAATAATAGCCGCATGGAAAGTGTTAAGAAGGGGAAGAAATTTGATGAGAATCCTAGAATACATTCTTGAATGCATATATTCACAAAAAATTGCAACAGATTCTCGCAACCTTGACAAACTTCTGATCCTGCCATAAGGCGACGAAAAAATGCGGGTCTGACCGATCCATTTTTTTAAAATCTGTGTGAAAAAAAATCACGTGCAAATGAATACCGACCCAAATTAAAACAAAATGATCGTCAAAAAAAGGGGAAAATATTTACAATTTTTTTTGAACTTTTTCAGATTTTTTAGGATATTGAGGGTCATTTTCAAGGGATTTTGTTTTTTTAAATTTAAAAGCCAGACCGACCGACCCAACCTGAGAGGTCCGGTTGCCTGTGCAACAGGGTTTCTTTTTTCGTCAACTTATATGTAACATTTTGAAACTTTGTGTTTTAATATGAAAATACTTACACTTATCATAGTTAGGCCACAAATCCGGTAATTGCCAATGTTTATTTTGTTGGTAAAAATTGAAAATCTTCCATTTCCCTTCCCTACACAGAGTTTGTGGTTCTTTGGGCTTTCCTAACTCAAAACAGACTTAATGGACTGAATGTTTTTGCTCGCAAAGTATTCAACTTTCTGTTATCACAGTTATTTTACATACTTTTAATAACATCCTTTGTGATTGGGCTAGATCATCAAAGCAGACATCTGATTGGCTGAGGGCAGCATTTGGCAGACTACATATAATCTTCAGACTTTTGTTTAGTTGCAGCGCAGCAGGAGGTCTGCCTCGAAGCTTCCTATGTACCTAGGAAGTAGAAAAATAATATATATATCACAAATTCATTTCCTTTATCGTATTGTTTACATTGAAATAATTGTCATGGCTGGAGGAATATTTATTTCCCAGAAAGCAAGTCAAAGTTCCCACCATTTTTTGACATATTGTTAAATTACCCGAGAAAGAGGCTAAAGAGCATCCCAGTCTAATCCCAGGTTCACAATTTCTGCCTCTGTGATCATGGTGATATAGTAGCAGGTGCTACATTATTAGATTCCAAAGAAAAGAAAACACAAAAATAAGTGTCTTAACATATTATATCATATACAGTATGGTCCAATCAAAGGTGGACTTTATTATTAACCCTAATTCTACTACACCACACAGCAACAACTCATGTAGCACTAAACGCTGGGTATATTATGGTCTCCGATTTGTTAGCCTAGGAAGCCCTCCCCCGTGGCTGGGTGGTGATGTACCGCGCCTGTCACACCGGCAGCCCGGGTTCAATTCCCAGGGCCGGAGGACATAATTTTTTTAAGTTTTTATTTAACCCCCTCCCCCTGTTCTTCGTTCCATCCCCAATACCACGTTTCTAGGGTTAGGGTTATTAAAGGTATATGACCCGATCACTTTTTGGGGCTATGATTTTTTTTTCACATCAACATATTTTGGTATCAGAAGAATCCCCATATTTTTCTCATTATGTCTGTAAAATATTAGGGGCCAGAAATGTTTCATTTGGAAATTATAGGCTAAAATGTGGTGAATTACTGCCAAAGGTGGTTAACCACCAACCAGTCTGTGTACTACTCAATGGGCACATGTCTTTTGACCTTGCGCTTCTAAAAATAGAACCATTGGAGTTATGCAACTCAAACTTTGGAATGCAACCATTTTAAGGATGACCTTTCTTGTTAAATTTGAAAACATAAAGTTGAAAATCGGGTCATCTACCTTTTTAAAAACACCTCTCTTTTTGCATTTCTATAACCCTAAGGCCTAACCCTACTACACCACACAGCAACAGCACAGCCAGCAGCACTTGGCTTGTGCGCACACAAATTCTATCTCATGGAGCACTAAACCCCAGGTACTATATGGTCTCCGATTATTTAGCCAGTTAAATGTGAAAATTTGTCTGCTAAAAATATAAATGAGTTCAACATTCATCACATCAAGAATATAACTAAACTAGGCAGGTACTCTTTGACAAACCTTGCAGAGGGTAGGTTCAAGATTCACATTGATGTCAACAAATTTGTATTCCCTTAAAATGGCTACTAATCCAAAATACATGATCTCTCTAAAATATTGGATGAATACCCACCTCCTGGCAATATTTAGCCCATCCAAAAGCCCTCTCTAGAGCATCAAGATCCCACTCTTTGACTTCCGGACTAGCAGAAATCTGCAATGTTTCCAAAAAGGTCTGGGTATTCTTTGTCACAGCATTCATCTTTTCGTTGACTATTCCTGAAAAGTGTTGAAAATAAAGGTTATTTCCATTCTAGATAATAAGATACAGTACAAACCATAGTCCATAGAACACTATGTTCTCTAAGGCCAAACAAAGAAGAAGGTCTGTCTCAGAAACATTGTGCAAAAAAGCTAAGTGCTGTGCTTTTTTTTTTTTAGAAAATAGGCTATGAGGTATGAGATTTTTTTTTTTTTTTTGATTTTTTTTTTTGCTTATCCAAGCTTACGGAGAAATTTTTTTACCTTTTTTTTAAAAATCATAATAAAAAAAATCAAAAAAAAAAAATCAAAAAAAAAAATCAAAAAAAATCAAAAAGAAGTTTTTTAGCCCCCAGCGCATAGACCTACGCGCCATAGCTCATTTCACATACCAATGCGGGCGGGCTTCTGAGACAGACCTTCTTCTTTGTTTGGCCTAAACTAGTCCTGCGGTTTTCAACATGCACCACCAATACATTTGATTAGTTATTAGAGCCATCAAATTAAACAATTGTATTTGTTTCTCTTTATTTAGGCACTTCTTTGTCATAATTTAAATATATTTTGTGTTTGGAGAATATTGATCTCTCACTTAAATGGTCCAGATTTCTGAGACTAACCGACTTCAAACTGTTTTGCTCCATTCACCCTGCAGTAAAAATGACAAACGTGCCCTTAAAGGCTTTAGACTGCAACAATTGGGCCCTAGACCTATTTATGAGATACAAGATCAAGAGTGTAATTCACAAAATCTGTTTAGTGAATCTTTAATCTTTGCACACTACTTTTTAACTAGTTCCGTAGAATGGGGATACTTTGACCCTTGATGGGTAACTTTGGCCCAACAAACCTAAAATGTTTATTTGTCAAATGTTGAGAAAAGTTTAGTGTTGGAAACATTTCTGTAAATTTTGTGATCTTTGGTTGGTAAGAACGGTCAGGAAATTTGGCATAAAACGTTCCCAATACCGAACTATATATGATCACACACTACGAATAAGTAGTTCTTGCACTACAGTACCCATATCATGATATGGGTACTTGTTCTTCCCATAGTGTAAGGGAGAACCATACCAAAAAGATGGAAGCCCTCCAATTTGTCCAAAGACCAAATTCTGTTTTTCACAGACAATTTATTTTAATATGTTAGTACTATACTCTCTTAGTTCTTGAAGATAATGCTCAAAACGTGGGTGAAATTCAATCCGGTAGCCTTACACAGAACGACAAAATTTAATCGACCACACAGTTTATTGTTTTTTTCAAGACAGCAAAATTGTGCGATAGTGTTTGTGATAGTTTTTTAATGAATGCTCTGTGCATGTTTATCTGCGCCACTGTCGGTGATACGGCGTAGGGATAGCAGGAAATTCAATGTTTACATGCCACAAATATTTTCACAAACCGCTCATTCTTTATTGGATGACTCACAAAATGGCCGATGACGCGTAATTTGTTTGAGTTTCGCTCGCTAGTCGTAAATACAAGATTCTAATGTGATTGTTCTGAACACTTTTGCTAGCTCTGATTTTTTTGCAATACCATGAATAAGTGAGAACATTAAATTTAACTTTAAGGACAACTTTGGGTCTTCAAAAAGGTTTGAGTGAGACATAAAAACGGATAATTCTTAAGGTAGCTAAGCCTTAGGCCATTCCTAGCAGGTGTCCGAATTGTCCAGCCCTGGCAAATTTGCCAGTGGACTGGCAAATATGCCCGCTAAGTGGGCATATTCGCTAAGTGGGCATATTTACAGTTAATCCAAAAGTAGCGCTTCCACAATTGTTTAACTCAATACCTAAATATTTCGTGTCGCTTCAAAAAAATTCTTGGTTGCGTTTTGCCAGAAAAATGATGAAATTTCAGTCATTTTGTGGCAAGTGGACATTTGCCAGTATTTACAGTTAATCCAAAAGTAGCGCTTCCACACACAAAATGGCATCTTCTATCCTTCATATATCGATAACTGAACTTGATACCGAAATATTTTGCGTTGCTTCAAAACAAATTCATGGTTACGTTTTACTAGAAAAAAGATGCAATTTCAGTCATTTTTTTGTAAAAAACATTTTTGAAATTTAATTTTCAAGCTTTCATTGAAAGTGCACTATCACATTAACAAACAGGGAATCCTCTACGCTTAGGAAGAAAGAAAAAAGTTGTGTTGCCGGTTGCCCTCAAGTGCCAAAAATTTAAAATCGGGTCGGTCGATCGGATTTTTTTTTTTTTGGAAAATATTTTTCAATTATTTTATTTTATTTATTTTTTTGGCTGAAATATATATGCTCTATGTCAAGACAAAATTGGTATAGGCCCATATGTCAATTTAACTAATGTTTCTAGTGTGACAATAATCTAAAAAACATTTATTTAAGCTTACTTATTCATTTCAAGCAAGAAATAGTAACATTTTAGACACTTTTAATCAAATTTAAATCTAAAAAAAAAAAAAGCGACCCTAGTTTTTACGATTTTAGGGTCGGTCGCTAAGGGCAACACAACTTTTTTTTGGCCTTATTGTGTACTTATTGGTGTACACACACCCCTCCCCCACCACAAACCCCTCTCACCCCCATGCACAAACCCACTCAACCCCAACCACAAACCTACTCCACCTTCCCGCAATGCCCCTCCAAATCTAAACCATCCCTACAACCTCCCCTCCCCACCCACCCCCATGCCACCACAGACTCCCTCCCCTTCCCATCCCCACCACAATGTCCACAAACCCCCTCCCCTTCCCATCCCCACCATAAATCCCCTCCCCTTCCCATCCCCACCACAAACCATCCCCTTTCATTCACAAACCCCTCCCCCACCACAAAACCCCTCTCCCACCACAAACACCCTACCCACCCCACCGCACCACAAACCCCTCCCCCACCACCCTACCCACCCCTAGGCCAACCCTTCCCACCCCATGCATCCATGCCACCATAAACCCTCTCCCCAGGGCCATCCCATTTCCATTCGCCACCACAAATCCCTGCCTTCCACCACAACCCCTCCCCACCACTAACCCCCTCCCCATCACTAACCCCCTCTCAACCACAATCCCCCATCACTAAACCCTTCCCAATCAGAAACACCCTCCCTATACCCCACCTCACACCCCTATTACAAAAATCCCATGGTATCATTTATCGTTGCGCCGCCCATCACTACAATTTACAAAAACTTGTTTACAATAGACAATATTTGCTTGATGCTGAATGGATGTTTCTGACACACCCCATGTATTTCATTGGCCACAAGTACTCATTTTAGGCTAGTGGACCCACCCAGATAGTGCTGGGTGATATCAAGCCTCTCAGTCTCAAACCCAAAATCACAGAATGTTCTTCATCTTCTTCTTCCTATAAAGTGCTGCCTTCAAATGGTTGAAGATAAACGCACTTCAACAAGTATCAGAAGTTGCTTAATTCAAACAGGAAATCAAACATAAACCTAACCCCAACAGATTTTTACTCCATTGGAACAATTATTTTGGGTTTCAAACATGAAAAATAGTTAATTTATTACGCATTTTGTCTTGGTGGGAGAATTTGGCCACTAAATCAGTGGCCAAATTTGGACACCTGCTAGGAATGAGGCTAATGTTAGCCAGTTCGTTTTATAATGGTGATCAATCACCATCATTTGTCCATTTGATTTGAGCCTTGTTGGCCCTGCTAAAACAGATTGGGTTGTGCTTATTTTGTGTCTTTTTGCTACATTACCTGTAGTGTAAGAAGTCTGTAACCTGCAAATCAAAGTAGTTTGACAAAAACAAAATTTACAAAATCCCGCTGTGCTAAAAACAGCAAGTATCACTGTTAATAAACAGCTTGTCACCTAAATATTTCTAGATCTGAAACTTGAATTTGCATCTGGGCTTTTATGAAAATCAAATATATTTTACTCGTTAAGTAAGTATTTCACCGCTTTCCTATTTGATTTACTTCATATGATTACATTGTTCAACAACAATAATGGTGATATCAAATGCTTTAGGCAATTGCACATTTAATTAAAACAAAATAAAAACACCTAATTAAACGAAGTGCATTCTGGGAAAGAATGCCAATTGGACTAATTATTTATTTTTCGCTTCTTGATCGATTAAACTGACTCCACTCCTTACGCTTTGTGTGCGCTAAATTGCTTAAAACTTGGCTATATCACTTAACCGGTAATTATTCCTGATGGCCTCGAGGATCAAGAGAAATTGATAGGTGAGTAAATTAGTGATTCGTGAGGTGACTAACGCCATAATAAGTCATGTAAGTAAGTTAGTAAGCTTATTAAATTATTATTATTATTTTCATTTCAATTTTCATGATGATTTATAATTATATGCACTTCAAACAAATAATAAAAAGATAAAAAAAACATCAAACATACTCATGTATTTCACATAATAATTGATTTGGGCAATGTCGTGTTCTTTGCCCAGCACGAAATGAACACAATGCCATGGGAATGTATTTCACAGGATCACAGCTCATGAGCTTATTCCGTATGTGTGTGTATTCGCTGCGCATGTGCTGGGCAAAGAACACGATATTGCCTTGATTTGCGCATGCGAAGATGCAGACACCATTGATTGATAGGGTAGGGAGTCCAGCGAATCGGCCAATTCGTATCAGTTTGTGTGTGAACTGAAAGTAAGGGTACTTGATGACCTTGTAAAAACACTTTCTGTGGGTCAAATCAACCACTGCACTGAAAAAAATCTTCGAAAAGAAGAAGAATATATCTTTCCAACCACACCAATATTTTCCTGAAAAATAGCCTACGTAATTACGTAAGTACTTGAAAAAAAGGTTGAAAATCATGGATTTTCAGGTAAAAATATAAATGGAGCCGTACTACTGATCTTGCCTAAATATCGTCACTCATAGTCATTATGGTTTTATAGGCCAGGTCTTCTTTTTGTTTTCATGAAAAACACATTGGCACAACAGCCTCTCATACTGGCACATAGCAGTAGCACTCATGTAATTAATATAGCTATAGAGTAGCTCTGAATCCTAGCTTTCTGTATCATGTATGAGAGCTATGGAATGAAAGGAAAGCCAATGAGTCGGCATCGCCAGCAGGGGTAGCGCTAGGTTTTTAAAGTAGGGGTTTTTAGAACCCTGGACCCCATAAAAGTATGAAAAATAAGGGGTTATTTTGGATTTTCAGCTAATTTATTGCGCCAAAATGAAAAATATGCGCTAAACGCGCAAGAACCCCCAGTAGCGCTAGCCTATCCCTGCCCTGGGCATCGCGGATGGTCGAATATTTTCATCAATATTTTTCAACTTTTTTCTTAAGTAATAAAATTAGTCAAACTCATTGCTTCAGATATATATCATGTTAAATGTTCAAGTAATATGTTTACATTGGTTAAATATCTCAACCTGCAACTATTTCAAAGAAATACTGACTTGAATTTCAATCACCCTATTCCCACTAACAGTAAAACTGCGACATGGACTGTCTATAATGCTTCATTTCATGTTTTTTTTTCAGATTAGATATCTTATCGGTAGATGCTTTGCTTCTAAATGCCAATAATAGACCTCTCGCAAGAAAATCTACAGTGTTATTTCCTATGCAATTTTTTCTACAAATTTCAGCAGAAATATGTTCACAGTGAACAGCCATGTTCTTTGCAAATTTATATGTTTAATACGGTAATACCTCATAGGTCTTAATTGTGCACTGAATTCGGTGAAACTGCATATTTAGTTAGTGTAAATAAACATCATCATCGTTCGTCCTTGGACGGCAATTTAGTGAAGCAGCTGACACATATTAGTACCATGTAGCTTTATTCATCATGAGCTGTGTAAATGATACCAGTTTCTTAATTAAAATGGCATAAATACACATTGATTAAATTATTATCTTTCCCCCAGAGTAAGCCAGTGTGCAGAAACGGTGAAAAAAACAGTAAACACCTAAGTGCTTCTGGCTAGATTCGAACCAACAACCCTTTGTACTTCACTGTTTCTGTGCACTGGCTTACTCTGGGAAAAGAGAATAATTTAATCATCACAGTCTACCTAGAGAATATTTAGTAAATATTTCTTAATCTTGCATAAAATACATTGTTTACTGGGGAGGGCTTGTCAATGAATCTGCATGGGCAGCTTGGCGCTGGGCTGGTCGCTGAAAAAAGAAAAAAGGAAATGTGAGAAAGGGAAAGAGAGAGAGGAAATTAGAAGAGAGAAAAATATTCAGACCCCATCAGTGGGTCACTGGATATATGCATGTTGCGGTCGATGATTGACATGATTGAGGGAAGTTTCAACCACATTTGCCCCAGCCATTTTACTCCCCAGTTCAACCTGGCCGTTGTAGATAATACTTCACATGTTAGGAAAACTTACATTCAGATTTGAGTATTTCTAGATTCTAACAAAGCTATTCATCTTTTGATTTATATACAAGAATGACCACCCTGATGTTTTCCAATACTGCTCCACACAAGGGACCATGTGTACTGATTATGACTAGATAGATGTGTGCTGTGTGAATAATTGGTTGACTTCACCATGAAGAAGTCCAGACCTTTGAGGGGCGGGGGAGGAAGAATGGTACATAGATCATCCAGGTAAGCTTTTTGAAAACGAATTGCTATTTTTATGCTTTAACAACACAATTCCATGCAAACGGCGTTAGATTTAAATAGGAAGACTTGATTAAAATTTGATTTGAATGAAAGCAAGATTTGTATCTATAATAGTTTGTTAATTTGGTACACAAAAAAATCAATACAAAATCTATGATAGGCCTATACATCATAATCATGAATGAACTCTCTGATTGCCCTGTACTTTGTTTTAAATACCCTAGACAAAAAGGGGGGGTACCATTATAGCTTATAGTTTATAGTATATCTTTAGGGTTAGGATTAATCAGGAAAACGTATTCTTGATAATTGTTTGGAATGGAACCATCAATAACATTGAGACAAATGCAATTGAACATGTTTTATTTCCTTATGATATTAGTCTTGATAACCTTGGGATGGACAGTAAGAAGTTAGAAGAGGATGTTGCGTTGATGGAGGCCTCCTTACATCACCATAGAAACAAGATGATGCAGCAAGATTTGGCTGTCAGGACACAAATCAGGTGAGACTAATTTTTGTTCAGAAAATCAGAATTTAGAAAATCAGAATTGCGTACCCCATTACCCTGATCAAATCAATAGTTAATCAGACACTATGCTGCTGGAAGATTTTCAGCAGCAAAGCCTATAAAGAGATTGTGTATTGTAGGGACAGGGATTTTGCGCTTTTTAAAAGCACTAAAAGTGCTGCTTGATTTTGGAAAAAGTGCTTTTTGGAGCAAAAGGTGCTTTTTTTTTAGTAAAAGGTGCTTTTATTCACCAAAATTATGCCATATGCGTTAAAAATAAATCCAAAAGCGATTATATTCCATGTTTCCATGTTGACGTATTTCTTTTTTCGTTGTCAAAACTATCATTTTTCATTCAAAACTACATTCAAACTAAAGCAAGTGTAGAATAAACACTTCCACAATTATGTAACTTGTTGATTTTTAGGTAGATGGACATTATTTGTTAAATATTTAGACAATTTTGAAGAAAAAAAATGCTGTGTGATGAAAAAGTGCTTTTTGGAGCAAAAAGTGCTATTTTGGGCAAAAGGTGCTTTTTTTGGTGCTTTTGCGCTTTTGAGCATTTTCCCTGTCCTTAGCTTAGTGTATTGCCATTTAAACAAAAATCAGAGTTTAATATAGAAAATTAAAAATTGTGTAACCCCAACGACCAAATCAAATTTAAAGCTAAAAAAAACACCTTTCCATGCGGCAGGCATCTGCAGACTACAGTTCTAAATGTGTCAAAAATGTCAAAATTATTGAATTTCATCACCATATTTGAAATCACCATGAGAAATGCATTAAAGTAAGTACAAACATGCCTAGTATTAGTTCAGTAATTCTTGAGATAAGACTTTGAAAGGTGGAAAGGTTTCTGAAAAAAGGTTTTGTAATGGTAAAACTATTAGTCACATGTTTTAGCAGAAACTCTTATTCTATAAAGAGCTTTGTATAGCTTTGTATTACATTACATTTGCAAATATTCTTTTATTTGGTCTAATACATTTTGTTTTCACGAATTGTATCTGTTATTACTTATCCGATAATCCACCTTTGTTCCTGGCAAATGTGCTGCGGAAACCATAAGCTTTTTGTTTTCAAGATTTATCAAGTGAGCCTATTACGAAAATTTTAGTGAATCAATGTATTTTTACAACTCATTTTATTCTTGTTTCAGTAAAGCAACAGGGTCTTCACGCTGGCAAACTGGAGGAAAAGGTCAACTGGCAGGTTATAGATCACATAAAGATCTTCAGAATAAAAATGTTAATCAGGGGGAGCGCCCTGTTAAAAGTCGACCGACAAGTAGCAAACACACCCAACAGAGAGAAAATGACACAAAGGCTCGTAGCAGGACTAGGGGAAAGATGGATGCCAATTCACAGCATGGAATGAAACACAGTCAGAATTCCAGTACAAAACACCATATTGACTTAGAAATCCATGCAGATGAAATCCATCCTGGTTCTAGACGAAGAACCTCAGCAAACAATTCCGGCATCCTTTGTAACTCATCGCCGGAACAAAAGATAATTGGGCAGAAGAAAGAAGGTACTGTCCGTAGGGTGTCGTTTGACCTTAGCGACGAAGATGGGGTTGATGAAGATGACGACAAGATAGGAAGGAGGAGGAAGAATACCGCTGAACTTGACATAGATGCATTACATCTCCCATTGTATGGTTTAGACAAGCAAGGTGGAGTTTTACCCTCAGATTTGAATTCAGACAGAATTGCTTCTCTGAAGGTGAAGGTTATTGCTAAGGCGAGTGCTGCTGTAGATCCTGAAAATAGTAAAGCAAAAGTTCAAACCAGGAGAGGATTACAAGCTAAGAAGTCACGAAATGTTGTTTCTAATAAAGCAAAAGATGATAAGAGGAGAGTTGTTACACAAAAGGAAAAGAAAAAACAGAATACAGCAAAGGAGACTACCCTTCAACTGAGTGCAACAGGTACAGAAATGCAAAGGATATCCAAATTGAACAGCAATCCTGAGAAGCATCGTGTAGATATTGACACATCACCTACACACACCCAAATTAAGTGGGAGGGGTTATATGAAAGTGATCCTGATCATGAATTTGACCAAAAGTCAAGCTCACGTTCACCTCATGACATATCACCGACACACACCCACGTCAAGTGGGAGGGCTATGAAAGTGATCCTGAGGATGAATTTGACCAGAAGTCAAGCTCACATTCTTCATCAGATGTGTTCCTAGCAGAACCAACTCTAAATAATTTATCCAGGGATGATATCAGTAGAGGGCGGCAGACACTTGTACATGA
The DNA here is from genome assembly GCA_035610835.1 of Ophiura sarsii. Lineage (NCBI taxonomy): Eukaryota > Metazoa > Echinodermata > Ophiuroidea > Amphilepidida > Ophiuridae > Ophiura > Ophiura sarsii. The sequence continues at coordinate 37,806,004 of CM069450.1, read as the reverse complement.
TCCAGCCGTCACGGCTTGGCTTTATTCACTCGATCTTTTAGATCCCGAGAAATATTCACAAATATTTCATGGTCATGCAATCACCATGGATACAGTGCCAGATCTAACTGAAAATCAATTAAAAGCCGTAGGAGTCGCAAGTTTTGCAGCACTGCAGAAAATTCTGAAGGGAATCAAGCAATTGAGTGGAGGAAAGGAGCTACAAACAAACAAATCCAAGAAGATGACAGTGCATAATTCAGAGAGTGAAACCAGCCGAAAAAGTATGCATAGCGAAAGATTGGATAACTTGTTAGGCATTGAATCAGTACGAGTAAGCAAGCAAGATGTTATCAAAAATAAGAATCTGTTAGGAGAGGTTAATGTGGATCGAAGAGGGAATACTTTGAACCTGCAAGATGGTCAAAATAGAAAAACAGAGGGTGTCCCTGGCACTGGACGTAAAACAGACAACCCAAAGCTGTCATCAAGCAGACGTGATGGGGAAGCAACAAAGAAGAAGTCTCGTCCACTCTCTGCAGATGTGGTGAACAGAACGTTGGCTTCAGGTAAAATTCGCTTCTTATTTTGATGATATCATATCAGTAGATTTAAATAAGGGTTTAACACTATGATTCTCAAAACTAGCACAACATAATTGAATTACAAATTTAAGGAACAAGGTTGTCAACCATGAAATGCCTACCTTTTTAAAGCGATATGAATCAGTGATGTTATTTTGATTTTAGTTTCATATCATCCCATCTATCACCAAAGTGTAAAGTGTTGATAAATATGGCCTGAGTCAATAGATCACACATTGTATAGTGGCCAATTTTCGATTGGTTTTTATATGTGCACATTTCATGGTTAACAATGGAACTGCAAATTTAAAAGCCTGCACAAATATTTGTATCAATAGGGTTCAATACACATGTTCAAATCCACAAGTGAATCATACAGCAAAATTACTCAAATCTGTAAAGTCGCAAAAAATTAGTGCTGCAAAAATAGTCTGCTATACATGTACATGACATGATTGTGGGAAACCAGCATATTGTGTCATAAACACTAAGACAGATCCCCACAACTCCCACAAGGACCATACAATCTGAAGTGGAAACAGAAATATGAGATGCTTGTGATCAAAGCTATCCACTAACCCTAACCCCGGTTTAGGGTTTTTAACGGGATCACAATTTTCGTAGGGATAACACTAACTAAATCGCTGGGGACTGGACGGAAAACGATCCGAGGACCCTTCGGACATTGGCACGTTGACCCTCAGCTACTCATTCGCGCAGTATACCGTGCTTACTATATAGGCTCGGTTCATGACGTCATCGAAAACCATCCTTTCATGCGCTTGGAAATGGGCTTAGAAGTAGTATTTTTTAGCATTGGGGTGGGACGTAGGGGTAGGGTTAATAGCATTAATGCCTTTTTCAAAAACTATCTAGAATCAGGTTTTCCCTGTCTCCCTGCAAGGTAAATTAAGCTGCAAATCTGATATGAAATATTGATGTCAATTTGTCTGCATTCATTAGGCATAAATTGTCTAAACTTTGTCGTTGAAGTCCACAAAGACCCTTTAAGCTGTCATGTTCATTGTGCATAGGTCTGTATAAAATGTATGTTGAAATGTATTGAAGCATTTAAATATTTGATAATTGCTATTTTAATACAGGTGTACAAGCAGCATCGTACAAACTGAAAAAGAAACAGAAGTACGAGATGCAGGAGCTCAAACGTTTGGACAAACTGAAGCAACTAAAGAAGGCAGAAAGAGATCGGATGGCCCAGCAGCACTCACAGCGCACAAAGGAAAGAGAAGAAAGAAAACAGAGAGAGGAGGAAGAGGAAGGGATTGTGGGATATGATGATGGGGAGACATCAGAAAGTCTTTCGCCCTCACAGACCGTCTCCGTAGAGATGAGTGACTTGCATGTCCTCTCTCAAGGTGAGAAGATCTTTTTTTTTCTCAGCAAGCTCTTGTCTGAATATTTAAACGCCTTCATATTCCCATTATCAAAATAAAAATTATCATAACTAATGAGATAGTACACTATTTTGTGTATAGGCTCTCCCTGTAAATTCTATGAGATCATTGTACATTGTAAATTTTAGATTAAAATTGAGTCATTGTGTCTGAGCATTGACACTATGAGAGCCCTACAACTCCACTTGCCTCTGTAGCCAGATATTGATAGCTGAAGGTATTTGGGGAAATGAGTTCAATGTTTGTAATATATTCTACAACACATATCAATAAGAAGTTTAGCTTTAAAGGTTGTCAAATAGCTAAACTGATTATCTACCAACGTAGATTCTACTCTTAAAATAAGATTTAATACATGTCACCGGTAAATCAACATTTTAAAACATTTCTTTTGCTGATCAGATAGTTTATTTTACCTATGTGCAATGAGTGTTTGAATATGTATTAACCTCTGCCTATTATTTGTAACCCAGGTCTACCTTCTCACCAAGCAGAGCAACAGATTGCCAGACCAAAATCATCAAAAGTGTCCTCAAGAGTTGACAACCAACAGCCGGGGAAATCATCTGAGAGCAGTGATACATTATTTTCAGAGCAAAAGCTTCTTGACTTGGAGTTAGAGGTATGTGGTAGTAAGTTGTAGGGTCCATTGAACCCAGCTTAAAACAGGTGGATGCAGGCATGAGAATTTTAGGATTTCCTTTTTTGGGGGTCCACATTTCCGCACTTTCTTTTATAATTTCACCCTGTTTTTGCCCCGATTTCACGCACATTTTCATTTTTGTCATGCTTTTTCATTCTCATGTGGATGTTTGGTTTGTAGTCAGTTGTCCATAGAACCCAGCTTGAAACAGTTGGATGATTGGTTTTTAATCAGTTGCCAGAAAATGTTTGTCCTACTCATGAACTGCAGATTTTGGTTTCTTTCCAGTCTGAAAGTAGTTTTGTTATGCAAAGTCCAATGTTTTTAAATCTCCTTGCTGGCAAACTTACAGTCAGTCGTTAGCACACACAAAACCCGTTCGCTGTGAAAGTAAATATGCATGGATTTTCGTGAAGGTCACGCAATTCGGTCGTTCGTGCATATTAATTAGCTGAACACCACCCATTTTTAAATCATTCTTATCTTGTTATTTGGTAATTTATCGGACTGAAATTCACAGAGAAGATAGATATACCCTTGAATTTTGATAATATCTTAACAATTAATTAAAACGATGAAATATTTTTAGTAAATTTACCGTAATTCCGTGCGAACAAAAAACGGTACCTTTACCGGATATTTTCATCGTGTTTGATGCCAAATTTCTCACTCGGAAGAAATAACACATTTCTGTAAATGCGACATTATAAAGGTTATATAGTTCCCTGCACGAAAATGTAAAATATTCTGTCCAAAACGCGGTAAGATGCCCTGGAGGTAGCGGAATATGTCCGTGTGTTAAAATTGTCCGGAAAGAAAAATTACGCCATTTTCAATATCTACCGCTATGTTATTGTATTGCGCGATTCGCCGATTCCGATCACGTGGTACGCCTTTATATGGATATTGATAGCCAAATATGGTAATCGACTCCAAATATGGTGTTGGGCTTGAATAATGAGTTTAGCATGATAATTTCTATCATTTAAACACAGACTCACAACCAGATTTTGTTTTGATTTTTTTCGGGGGGGGGGGGGGGGGGGGGGGTTGACAAAAATGGACCTCGTTTAAAAAATGTAGACCTTTTAACCAAATTAAAAACAATTGTGGGACCTCGCTCATTTTGGATTGGGGGGGTCCTGCCTCCCCTACAGACCCAGCCGTGCCCACCCCCCCCCCCCCCCCCCCCCTCCGCCCCCCACACCACGGCTGGGTCTATCTCATACGGCCAAATACAAATTATAACTAGTTTCTCGTGCTAATTTTTGAGGACAAGGGCTTTTTTTCTTCTTTTTATTTTAGAAAACACTGCGAATAGGCATTACCAGCGTGGTATTGCGTGATTGCTTGTGCAACCTGAAGACAGCAAGGCAGTTATAAAATCCGTTTGTTTCATGATTCGGGGGGGGGGGGGTTGTGATTATTGTATAAAAATGTCAGCTTTTTAAATATTGTAATCAAAATAAAAAGATGTGCCGAGACGAGAAACTACTTTATTTTTTACTTGGCCTTACAGGTGATATCGATTATAGACGTAAAAATGATATTTCTAAACATTTTGAATTTTATTGCAAATTACAATTGTATTTTTGTAGAAAGCAATGTGGTTCTATTAATTTTATTATGGTTGGACGCCCATAGCAGGCCTTGGTTAGTGATTTTAAGTCCATGGTGAAAGTGGCGAAGGGAAATTAGGGGCAACGTGGAAGTATTTAGAGAATAGAGGTAGAGGTCGTCCATCATAGACATGCACAACAAACTATGAAGAAGAATCGCACCACAGGCACAGTATTCTACATGCAAAACAATTGAATGTTCAATGTGGTTTCTTTTTACATTTCTATTCCAATCATGGGCATCATAATACTGAAGGTGGTGACATGGTGTTTCCTCTACTTTTTGAGTAAAATGACAATTTTGTAATGATAATGCTGACGCCTATGAATGATACCAATATGATATATACAATCCCCATCCACATCAATAGAATGTACACACAAAAGATGAATGGTTTTGATTTCAGCTATAATTTATTCAAAACAAAGCCTTTGTCATATCAAACTGGACACACAAGTATTGTTATTTCTTGGCCCTTGGCCTGGTAGACAGAATGTTATTGGCCACATCAATTGTTCCCACATGAAAAATACTGAATGGTGATCGGATGACATTGATCATCTTCCTGAAGGAAGTTTCGTAGCTTCCGAAGACAGAATGTTATTGGTAGACAGACTGTTATTGGCCACATCAATTGTTACTGTTCCCACATGAAAAATAATGGTGATCGGATGACATTGATCATCTTCCAGAAGGAAGTTTCGTAGCTTCCGAAGAGGGGCACCAGGAAGTGTTCTTTATACATCCGTGGCGAATGGCGAATGATGGCGATGTCATCGTCCTAGAAATTCTGGAAACCTGGTAATGGAAATCACCGTAATTCCGCGCACGACATCCTGGTTGGCCTGGCCGGGCGATTACCTGAAATTTGAAAAAAAAGAGATTGACAAAAATTAATAATAAATAAAATTAGTTGAAATTATCATGTTCTGTTCAGGCTCAACCGACTCGTAATTTGACTTTGTAAACAATATTTTGAAATCCTTTGCTTTGACTTTGGCTTTGAGATAAATAAATAGGCTAAATAGGCTCCCTATGCCGATTATTAAATCTGCAAATTTTGAAACCTATTTGTTAGTGACTTTAGCCTTAGGCAACATTTTATTTCCATGTTGTCCCCTTCGACAATTTTTCAAGTTTTATAATTTTCTTTTTAGGCTTCTAATATTAATTAAAATACAAATTCATGAATTATAGCCAAGGCTTACTTTTACAGGCTGCATTAAAACAAATCAAACACTTAAATAGCCTATGGACTATGAATCGTATGTAGTATACAATGTATAGCAATGCTTTAGAGTTTAGAATCTGATCGTGCACCACCGAAATATTGCGTAATTCGACCATATTCGCCATTTTTCATGACTTTTTAGAAATGATTTTTCGATGTGAAATCGTCATAACACATTTCCAGCAAGGTAACATTCGAAAGCTTATGGTCTAAGCTTGTAGAAAAACACGAAACATTTCCGAACTATTTAGTAAGATAGGCTAGAGGTAGACGAATCCAACGTTCACTTTTTGCGATCTGTAGATTTTCGATCAATTCCTGGGAACGGTAAAATAACAAAAAACCACGAAAAACTGGCAAATTTGGTCTCATTTTGATCGGGAAAAAAGGTTTTCTACTTACTGCGTCACGAAGTAAACACTGTGTACAGTTACAGACTCCAGAGGGCAGTATTTTGTTCCCAGCGACTTTCCAGACGGCGGGGGCCATTCGATCTAACAAATTTCGATTATTTTCCGCATGATGCGCGAATTCGAGATTTCGCGGGATTCTCATTTCACAATGAGTGTGTAGACCTCATTAACAATCGCGCTAACGACTGACTGTTAGAAACAATGAAAGTACTATCAAAAAGTTAGGTTATTACTTTCATGGTCTCCTTTTTGAACACTTATGAAGGTCTCCGGGTTACAAGCTGTCTCTAGTCATGACACAACAGATACAGAAGCCAAATTGGCGAGAATCCAGCAACAATTAACCTCACTACAGCAACAACTAAGACCAAACTCAGCAAAGACTCACAGTAACAAGACTAATAGGGATGTTGGGGCTGATTCACAGAAGGCAAGGGCGGTGTCTGCACCGGGAAAGCGACGTACAAGAACAAAGTCAATTTCCAAACAAGATTTGATGTCAGAAGTTCGCAAACAGAAAGAGAAACACAGGAAAGAAATTAGGTAAGTGTGCACCTGTTCTGTATTTTTTGTAAAATATTCTATCAATTTTACCCATTCTACCTCTATAGGTAGGATGTGTGTTTACCAAATGGCCTGTACCTTTTCCAAAGTTTCCAATTTTGATTATTGTATAGGATATAATGATGTGTGTATCATCAATCATCAGTGGCTTTGGATCCAGAAATAAAGTGTACATTATTATAGTCAGCGTCATAATGCTTTGGACATAATTTCAACAATGTGCATGAGTATGTGCGACGTGCGTATGTGCATAAACACGGAAGTGGGTATCAGATGTTTTTAAAAAAATGACCGCACGTCCTGATTGGTCAATCGTGAAATCGTCATGAGCATGCATGCATAGTTGTTTTTCGCGCATTTCATGCATCTGGACGCAGCTCTGTGAACAACAACAAAACATGCTCGCGTGAAATAGCTTAAATTATGTCCATAGCATTATGACAGTGACTATAGGTCATGGGTATAGATCAATAACACGGTGGACTAAAGTACCCAGATAATCTTAAGATGCACTTAATGGGACCTAAAGTATAATTTTTCCAGATGAAAGAATCTACATATGAAATTTAAGACTTATCAGACATGATAAGGTAAATATGTGACGCGATCAAGAGGAATGAGTCGGATGTCGGGGAATCCCAAATTGAGATATGGCCAATTCAAAATGGCGGCTTACATAAGTTTTGATGGAAATTCATGTATACAATTTGACATAACTTTGGAACAAAACGTCGTATCGACATGGGGTTTTCAGTTTCTGAAAGCTCCAGGTGTCTTCTTTAAAACTGTATTAAAAACTCATTTTCGACCAGGGTCGACATCTGACTCATTCCTCTTGATCGCGTCACATATTAGTTGGTAAATTAATCTTAATTAATTTGTCCGATTGTTTTATTTTTCCAGGGTATTGGAATCAGAGCTGAGTCGTCTGCGGTACCGTGATCCAGTCAAATCTTGCGAGTTGCCTGAGGAAGATATTGTATTCGATGAGACAGGTAATAAATTAACTTTAAGTCAACAAATTTCTACAATTTTCAAACATGGGTCAGTCAGGCCCATAGAACAGTTTTCCCACTTAGCTTAATAGACCAATTGGCTTTATCAGATTTGTCTTTGTGGTATTATCAGGGATGCAAATCTCCCGGAAATATCAGGAATTCCGGAATCGGATGTTGATATTTCAGCATAAATAGTGGGCAAACATGGTGTGTGTTTTTCGGGTTGATACCCTAGCCTATTCTCCAGACGAGCCCGATAAAAGTCTGATGCTGTGCGCAAACGCTTGGGCCGTCTGGCCAAGCTGGCGTAAAAAGTTTATGAAATGGATCAATCACCCACTTGCATCCCTGTATTATGGTAATTTTCAGTTGATGAGCAAAAATTACAACACCAAAAATAACACAAACGGTATAATAGATAACCTTTGACATTTTCAGCAAACTGACCTCAAATATTACATGCATTGCTATTGTAAAAATTAATATTAAGAAGTAATTGATTTGTTGATTTAATAATTGATTATTCGGTTATCATTGATATTTAATCTCAAATTATTTATTTTCAGCCATTATCGGTGAGGGCGCTTTCTCTCTAGTATACTCTGGTAATTTCAATGGTTCTGAGGTGGCAATCAAGAGACTCAAGATACCCATACTAGAGGCAGATCATAACTATTTTGCCGAAGAGGTAAGTATACCCTTTAAAGGAAATTCTTCCAATGGAACTTTAGCACTCAGATTTGTAGCATTATTATTATACAGACCACATCCGTAGGTTAAAGTTTTTAAAAGTGCCGTGTTAAGACAAAAATTGGCTTTAGAAAAAAAAAATCACCTATATGGACGTCACCATATTGATCATAGCTATGACGAAACAGTTACGAGATTTCCACATCTCTGTTTCATGTATTGATATTTTCGATTTATGCATTGAATTCCTGCGTGATTACGTGCAGCGACCTATTGCTGATGAGGCGGTTTTAGTCACAATATTGGGTATGGCTATCCCATCAGCACTTTCGACACAGAAAACCTGGCGCAAATTTCAATTAATCACAGGTTGGAGATGTGCAGTTTAGATTAGCTGAATATTATAATTCTGTGTTCAATTAAACTGGTCATTATAAATTAGATAATTATTTTCCTGCCATAGAATGCTTGGTTTCATGAATAGTACTGTTCTCCTTTAATTGCAAACATGACCCCATTTGTTATCCATATATTTATATTTAAATTTCTTAATGTATCTTCCTCTGGCAGACAATTACTTCTCACTATATTATATATAATATATGAATTATTTACCTATTAATGTTCCCTAGGTGAGTCTCTTACACGAACTACGTCATCCCAGAGTGGTTCTTCTCCTTGGTGTATCTACCTCAGGCAGACTACCTCTTATGGTACTAGAATACATGGCAGGTGGAAGTCTATATGACTATCTACATGATAGTAATAGGTAATTTTGGCTTAGAAATTGTTTCTTAATATCTTAGATATAACAGAGAATTGTAGTTTTAGTCAATTTAGAGATGTTATGTTGTGTAAATTAGCATGAATAAAATGAAACAAAACAGTCCTTCATTGATTGACTGAATTAAGATGGCATGGCATGGGTATAACTGTTTGGTCCTGATTTTCTCAATGCCATTGTCAAGGGATAAGAAAAAAATGTTTTCAGATCCCTCCATTAAAGGCCCCTCTCGTGTCTTGTGTCTTCTATACTGCTATTAATTTATTTTGACATTCAAGATATAGCATAATACAGGGTGTTTCAAAAGAAATTAGGATTCTGTTTCATGACAGTGTAATTCTTATTATAATCATTGGACCATAACCAATTTAGTCTCAATGTAAAGCCAAATTAATTATTTTGATATCCTGAAAATATGAGATCAATCCGATGAAAAATAAGAAAACTAGCGTACTTTGTGTTAACTATGTCATTTACTGGTTTGTACAATGGGAATTCACACAGTAGTAACAGTCGAGTAACATGAAAGTGCTCGATTTGTAACTCAATGAACCATCCACACTGGGTTCGAGAACTGTTTAACAAAACTTTTTTAATTTGCACAGAATATGCATGCATCCGTTTTGCAGATTTGTTTAGCCAGTATTGATTTGTGCCAGAATTAAATGGATTACCAAACTAAACTTTGCTATTGACCGATAGTTTATTTACTATGTTGACAATTATTATAACGTATTGAAATGTAAACCATGTTATTAAATGGTCTGTACTTGTAGATCCCATTGTACAAACCAGTAAATGACATGGTTTACACAAAATACGCTAGTTTTCTTATTTTGCATCGGATTGATCTTATATTTTCAGGATATCATAATAATTAATTGGGCTTTACATTGAGACTAAATTGGTCATGGTCCAATGATTATAATAAGAATTACACCGTCATGAAACAGTCCTATTTTTTTTAAGACACCCTGTATAGCACTTTGCTGTATAGCTGTATTGATAACTGTGTGAAACATTTGTAAAAAAAAATATTAAAAAAATAAATAAATAAATAAATAAATAAAAATAATATAGCACTTTGAAACGTACCCTTAACTTCATATTGCATCCATATTTCGTAGCTATGTCTCTTCAGTGATTCTATGGTATTCGTAAGAAGATATTTCCATATATTTCTTATGTGTGTATTTCCCTTTTTTAATTCCTATTATAGGTCATCCTTGGACCATGTAGGCTATTACCAGATAGCCCGTGATATTTGCTTAGGGATGAATTATTTACATAGACATAGACCTGTTGTAATTCACCTTGATCTCAAATCCATGAATGTCTTATTGGGAGCATACGGCAGGGCCAAGATTGCTGATTTTGGATTCTCTAAACTCAGGTAAGAAATATTGTTTGTAGACTTGAAGCTTTCCACGCGGCAGGCGTCTGTCTGTCTGTGTGCAGACGACATTCCAAAATGTCACAAAATGTTTAAAAAATGTCAAATAATTTAAATGTCAGTACCATATTTAGAGTCACCATAAGAAATGCATTAACATAAGTACAAACATGACTAGTATTGGTTCAGTAATTCTTGTCTGTCTGCAGACGACATTCCAAAATTTCACAAAATGTTTAAAAAATGTCAAAATAATTAAATGTCAGTACCATATTTGGAGTCACCATAAGAAATGCATTAAAATAAGTACCAACTTGCCTAGTATTGGTTCAGTAATGCTTGTTATACACTTTGAAAGTTGGGAGAGGTTTCTGAAAATCTGTTTAGTATATGGTAACACAAATAGCTGTGTGGAAAGCGTTAATTTTGGACAAAAACATGGTAGAATCTTATCAGGCACATTTAATGATGTTACTATACTCTGTATCACCTCAAGTTGTTGGGTGACCTCATGTGTTAACCCCCATGTGATTAAAGGGGAAGGCCTTGGCATACAAAATGGTGACTAAATAACATATTTAACATCAACCACCTATTGACAGGACTAATGCTTATTCTGCATGTGGAGAAACATTTAATGGATAAGCAGGGGAAATCAAGTTATTGTTTTTAGCTTGATATATGGCTGTACATCAGCAGAATCACTGATCATATTTTATAGATGTAAGCAGTGGCGTAACCAGAGTGGGGCAGGGGGACATTCCCCCCTGATGCCCCCTCCCCCAATGATGTATACTAAAAAAAATAGTCAGATATGCCCCCTGATGACATGCCTGTCCCCCACATGCCCCCCCCCCCCCCCAAAAAAAAAATATATATATATAAATTGAAGACCCTAGTTAAACCCCTTACTGAATGCATGTAATCAGTTACAATTTTTTCGACATGATAAACCACTAATGTTGGTTATGTTTCCTATTTGTATAGACATGAGGCTGGTACAGGCAAAGTAAAAGGTACGCCGGCGTGGATGGCACCAGAACTATTGGAGAATACTGGAGGGGATCTTACAACAAAGGTATGTACACAGTATCATTGAAGGAATGTGGAAAATGTTATTGTAATATAACATTGCCTCTTTGTGTAAAGATTATGGTATTATAAAGATAAGTACTATGCCCGGTGTTCCCTCCAAGGCCATATGACGCAAAATTGTCCCAGTACAAATTGGCCCAACTGAATTTCAGAAACTTTGGAAAAAGGTGCTTTTAGTTGTTCATTGAGCCACTTTTGAGCCTAAATGGATGAATTTGAGGCAATCACTCCACCAATTTGGTACAATTTTGCAAAATTGACCCAAGCTCAAAAACCTTAGAGGGAACACTGACAATGCCCTTACCCACACTGCATGCCAATGTACATACAACTGAATAAATTGTGGTAGCTTTTTCACACATATTAACAGTTCACCAGGATGTATGTTTCATTACATTGCGGAAGGCAACAAAAAGAACCCTGTTCTACAGGAAAACAAACCTCTCAGTCAGGTCGGTTTGTCAAGCTTTTTGTTTTGTCTTAACATTTCTTTTTTTACCTTCCAAATGACTGTAATAATAAAAATAAATCTAACATTTTGCCGTTTTTAGACAAGCCAAATATTAAAAATGGGTCAGTCATGCCCGAAGAAAAGTGGGGATTCTTGGCGCTGAATAACTATTTGGTTTTTTTATTTGTCCAAGAAAAATCAGAGTTATATTTATTTCCCAGCTTACCAACTCTAATCCTAATAGTTGTGTAATAATCTCTATATTGTGTTATGTGTGTGATTACAGGTTGATGTCTATAGCTTTGCTATCATTCTATGGGAGATGTTGACAAGAAACACACCGTACGAGGGACTATCTGTATATCAGGTTAGTTAAAATACCATTTATTTAATTGAGCACAATATAATAATCATCCTCTGTTGGCTTTCAAGATGCATTCATTCTGAAACTAAAAATGCTGCATACCTGGTATATATGACACCTCTGAGATCAAAGAATGAGAAAAAATTGCCTAAGTTGAATATTTAATTGGTGGCCATCTTGGATTTTTGGTGTTGGGCAAAAAGGACAATAAACAATAGCCCTTTAAGCTTTTGGTATTCCATTGTTTTGAATACCTCTGCGTGAAAGAATATTGTAAAATGATCATTAATAATGAAATTTTAATCTTTTTAATTTCATATTGTCCTAGATTCTAGAGCGAGTACGTCAAAAGAAGCGCCCTCAAATTCCGGCATCCTGTCCGGATCATCTCAGAAAACTCATTTGTAACTGCTGGGAACACAAACCAAACAAACGACCCTCTTTCAAGGTTGGTTGGTTTTGATCGACAGTTGTTGTTGTTGTTGTTTTGGTGTTTCTTCCTGTTTTATTGGTTCAAGATCAGTTTCATGATGAAATACAAAAGCATTACAGAGTGTGGTTACCTGAAATTATTTTCTGTAGTATCAGTACATTTGGAATTTTTTCATAATAATTGATAATAGCAAACAGTATCAGCATTCAAACAGATATTGTAAACAATCTGTCCAAAATGGTTGAACGCTAGGTTTCTATGGAAGCCTACAAGTGTTATACAACCTTACAACTTTGAATGGATTACCCCTTTAGAGGCACTTAACAAGTGAATCAATCCCAGAGAAAAGCAGGCATGAGAATTTTCAGGCTATAGCCTGAATTCAGGCTTTTTTGTTTTCCAAATTTCCCACACTTTCTTTTATTTTCTGCCTGTTTTTGGCCTTTAAAGGCTGATTTCACACACATTTTCAGGCTGCTCAGGTTTTTTCATTTTCATGCCTGGAAGGCTAATTATTGTGTTTCATTGCTGTAAAATATAGCCTAACTATATATTTGTTTAACTTAATTGCAGGATATCTTGATTGGCCTTGAAGGATTATCCTTTCCACCAGAATGGAAAGCCCTCCTCTCAGCAGCTGGTATCCCCCGTGAGACAATGGAAGATCCCACCTCGGCACGTTCCATTATCACATTGGTGAATCAATCCATCAATATGAGTCAGAGGGAGTTGGACCAGATGGCGCTGGAATCTCACATGCAGATGATGAAAGCTAGTCAGATGGAAGAAGTTGCGGAGGAAGAAGGGGTGGGAGAGAGGGTTGGTCTCCATAGCGACCTAGTAAGGGATGTGGATATCAATCAAGATCGGATGGAAGATGTGAGGGGCATCCATCATCCGACTATGGAAGATAGTGGGTATGATGATGATACCGCATTGTCAAAGCGAATTGCAGAGGGAGCGTCTTCCGGTCAAGCTGAATCAAGAGGAAGAAGAGGAACATCTCACCAAAGTGTGCCAATAGCACCACCCCCACCACCTTTATCCATATCAACTACAAATCCCACCCCTAGTCAGCTAATAGTACAGGCCCGAACCCTACGCAAAGCATCAGCCCATTCCAAAAAAACTGGACAATTCCATTCTCCCAGAGGCGATCAACCTCAGTTTCAGCTGGATGCAAATGCCTTGACAGAGCAGAGAGAGCATCTGAGGAATACCACAGAGGGACCACATCCAAGTCAGCTGGCTGATCTTGGGAGAGCGTCTGAAGCTAGGTTGCTCAGTATTGCTGATATACTAAAGAAGGTAAATCATTTGTTGGAAAGGTTGCACAATTTGATCTGTTCCATATTTTTTGTGTGCTTTATGTGATGCTATTCTAAGCAAGTGCTGAATTCAACTCCAGTGATTTAGGAATCCTTTGGACTCATCATAAGGTTTATCGCGAATCAGTAAAATTCAATTGATTATCCTTTTCTGTTGCATTGTGGGATCCCACAATGCATCAGAAAAGAATAATCAATGGATTTTTACCGATTCTTGATAAACCTTATTGTCAAGTACCACCATGCATTTAAACACTCACCAATGTATACTCGCAACTTTTCAGAGCACAAGCCAGGATTCCAATCTGGGACCTTATACATGACTATTGAGCACTCCAGTGTATAAACTAAAAAGAGAACTTCTCCGTCAGATCTATGACATGAAACACACACATACCTTGTGATAAGCATGTGTGCATATATCGGTTGACACAATGCTACATGAACACAGAGATGTGTACATGTAGCATATTTCATGTGAAACACATACTTGCAATGTTAAACACATACTTGCAATGTTATATGGATGTAATGGAGGTCATTACTTAATATCCATTACCTACATTGTAAAAATGATGAAATTTTGGGTTATAACATTTTGGGTAATATTTTCAATGAAAGTCGACCAATTCATGAGGATTTAGTGGTGTATTCATTTGCAGACTAAAAGAGGGAGTCAACTGGTGTAAAATAAAGTGATAAATATCCACCTTTACAACAAAACAATCAGACTGTACAATAAAAATAGCAAATTAATTTAGGTTTAAAACTGATTTGATTATAAACTGTTTGATATTATCCTTTATAGACCATTGCCAATGGATGTTTTAATTTCAAAAAATGCTATGTTTCTCTCCTCCCAGGCTGTGAATTCTAGACGTGCAGCATTTCAAGAAGATTTGCAGAGCAGAGAGGATTTACAACAAGATGGCCTGTGGTCTATGGATAGTCCGCGATAATGACATAGGCAATCAGCGCAAACAACTCCACTATAAGCGTGTTTCTGTTAAATCACCACCGATAACCGGTTATTTGTGGTGATTGCAAACCGGTTATTTGTGGTCACAAATCGGTTATTTGTGGTCACAAACCGGTTATTTGTGGTCACAAACCGGTTATTTGTGGTCACAAATCGGTTATTTGTGGTCACACATCGGTTATTTGGGGTCACAAATCGGTTATTTGTGGTCACAAACTGGTTATTTGTGGTCACAAACCGGTTATTTGTGGGGATTGCAGCAATAACCATTAATAACCACGAAATGTATGTTTCTGTTCAGCATAGGTAAATATCAGACAACTAATGAAAGTTGTAGTGAAAAAATTATAAGTTAAACCTTTGTATCGTGATCAAAGGATTAATATTTCATCTATTTGTAGGTTATTTATGACATTGACTATACATCAGCATCGTGTATTCAATGTTTCTAGAATACACTCAGTATATCTGGGTATTTATTGTATTTATTTATTAGTCTTTATACTTCCAACGGGTTTCAAACCTGTACCTTTCTAGTTTTCTTACTGAAATCTTTTCTACCTAATATAGCCAGTACTCGTAGTGTATGATAGTTTTATGAAGATTGTATATGACATAGCATTTGTATATTCATGTTAGCTTTATTTGCAGGGGGATAAGTTTGTAAACGGTTAAGAGAATTCATTTAGATTCTTGCAGAGAATTTTGTGCATATTTAAACAGTCGTTTAAGCATGGCACTTGAAAAACACCAGTTGTTTAAAAGGTTTTAAACAGTGTTGTTGAAAAGATTCATCAGGATTGGTGATAAACATGAGAAGAAAGTTCATTGTATCTAATCCAAATTTCCACTTACTTGTTATTGTGGACGTTTCGGCAAACACTGTTGCCTTTATCAACACATGATAGGTAGTGAGTGATTAACTACTGCTATCGACGCTAGTTGGTTGCTTAGCGACGACTCTGGAGTTTCTAGATGTTTTTTCTCCAGATAGCAATAGTTCATCAAAAACATGTGAGAGATGATACTGTCCCTCGTCACGATTCATAGTGATGAGGGACAGTATCGCTATCAATTGTCTCAAAGCTCCTCAGTTTTTCGAAACCTAATGCGGAATGCGGTTTTTATTATGTTTGTTTTTGTTGTTGTTTTTTTAAATATAAAATATTGAAATCCTTGTAAAAGTGACCTTTTGTATTTAAAATGATGTGATCAATGAAAATCTGAATAACCGGTGAAACTTTGGGATTTTTTTTTTTGGGGGGGGGGGTTTGAAGAAAAAAAGGAAAGATTTGTTTTCCTTCTTTTTTTCTTCTTCTAACGCGCATCAATTAACTAACACACGCGGGAGCTTTGAGACAAAAGATTTTTTGAATATAGCCTAAAAGATCAGAAATAAGAATATGTATTTTAACCTTGTCCCATATTTTTGCTCTTAAATCAAATTAGCCACTGACGCATTGTGCCTCATCATGTTGGGTCACACATATTTATATTGTGTTTCATATCAATGAAAAAGCTGAGGTGTTTCTCGTTTCAACGAAACCTCATTTGACTCACTTAAGAATGTGGGGAGGTTTCATTCAAAAGGTGCCAAATTCACCATCAAAAGAATAGCTCTGTTCAATAAAGTGTTACATTGACATCATGCATTTTGACTTCATATTATGAGGCCAAATTAAATTAATTGTTTGTCTCAAAGCTCCCGCGCGCGTTAGTTTATTGGTGAGCATTAGATTTTTTTTGATTTTTTTTTTTTTTTTCAACAACAACAAAAATAAATCCAAAATTTCACCGATTTTTCAGATTTTCATTGATCACATCATCTTAAATACAAAAGTTCACTTTTACAAGGATTTCAATATTTTATATTTAAAAAAAAGAAAAGAAATAAAAAAAATTAAAAAATGCATTCCGCATTAGTTTTACAACAGGAGAGGAGCTTTGAGACAAACAATTAATTTAATTTGGCCTGATACTTTTTAGATTCAGTATGTACTTATTCTGATTGTATTCATTTTTAGGAGACCCACTAAACCTAAGAATTGGTCATCGTAGGTGCTATGTCAATTTCGTAACTATTTAAATTATTATAATCATGATGGACTTGATTATAGTATTGTGTGCTTTTTACCTGAATTGTTTTTTAAACCCATCGCCAAAGCCTTGCTTAACTCCAAGTATTTATAATGAAGCTATACTGTATACATTCCAAGTTTTAAAACATTTGACTTCACGGCATAACTGTGGTAAATGTATGTGTTATTTATTATAAATGTATTGTGTCTTAACACTTTCCATGCAGCAGGTAGCTGCAGATGACATTCCAAAATGTCAGAAAATGTTTCAAAAATGTCAAAATTATTGAATTACATTACCATATTTGAAAACACCATGAGAAATGTATTGAAATAAGTACAAACATGTCTAGTATTGGTTCAGTAATTCTTGAGATAAGACTTTGAAAATTGGGAAAGGTTTCTGAAAAATCTATTTTGTATGGTAAAACTAATAGCCCCGTGGAAAGTGTTCGAATGATGACTAAGGGTCAGTTGATGTCAGGGTAGAGTGAAGAAAGAATCAAAATATTCCCACCAAAGTCTCTAATTTACTTTGGAACAAAAGAATTGCACAATGGATATAGCCCCAAGCGAAATAGTATGGTCCGAAGTAAAATATTAAGATGCTTCACAGTTACTATCAAAACAACTAATCAGAGTCATTATCTTGATGCAAAAGTGTCATTAAACATTGTCATATTATAATGACATATTAGGTCGGTCAGTCAGGTATTTTTTATTATTTTTTCAATATTTTTGTGAAAAGGTTAAAGGTGAATGTTCAACAATTTTCTTTAATTCCAAAAATTTGTAAAATTGTTTCTCACATTTGAAGAAGAAAAAGAAAATGTCCGTCAGGCCTGTAGAATAGGTTTTTAAATTTTTATTGCCTTGTTTTCATTTCAAAGTTACATTTAACCCCAACTCCCTGAGTGTGGTTTTGTGAATTAAACTATCAGGGGAGAAAAACTTGTCAAATTTGAGGGGGAAATCAGTCTCCGCATGCGCCATGGATCAAACCGGGCCACGTACGTGCAAGTCTGAGGCTCTTCCAACTGAGCTATATGGGTCAGGTTGAAAATTCTTTTTTCACAAGTTGAACGCCTGGCTGAGCGTGGTACGTGACGGGCTAGGCGATTGCAAGGTACAAGAATGTAGCAGTGTCAGGTTTGTATTGTGTAGGAGGGTTAGGGTTATAATGGCATTTTATAAATGCTTATATACCACATAGTAATCAGTCTGAAAGAACAATCATGTAGATCGCATAACAACTACGTTGTGCAAATGCAATTTGCATCCATGACCTAATGTGCACGTGGTTCCTTGCACACACAATGCATATTCATGGGGTGACTATTAGTCATTAGTCACTGACTAATGTAAACGCAGTATTCTGTTCTCAACTAAAAACTTGCGTTTGATCATGATTCGTTGTTAATACAAACATTATATTCAATGCATTATAGACCTGCAGGTACTGTAACATTCCCAAATCATGTTGATCTATTATTTATATTGTGTAATATGATTTAATCTATTTTGATATATATTGTAGTGTTGTACCAGGGTTGCCTTATTCAGATATATATATATATAGGTGTGATACTAGTTCTTTCAGAAAATTGGAATGTTGTGGCAAGGTCCGTATGAACACGGTAAATTAGACCAGGTCTGACTTTAAACCAGTTACTGTTTAAACATTGCCTTTGTCCCCAAAGTTGAATTGAAGGAAACTCTTAAAGAAATTACCTGTTTTGGTATTCAGACACCCTATTCAGATCCAGGCCTGGAAATGGCACCCACCCACCTGCCCATAGCGGTGTATCTTTTGTGTCGGGAGGTTGAAGATGCAGGTAAAGTTTTACAAACTCGCAATGTAAGGGAGTTACACTGGCTGGTATAATTTCTGTAGGGCAAGTATTTTTGTGAGTTACCTGCCCGACTGGCTGGTTGAACAAATCTGAAGTTCCAGCCCTGTTCAGATCTGTTTGAGATTGTGGAAGCTCATACAAGATGGAAGCAATTCAACTTTTGAGCATCGTTTTGAAGACGAGAGGTAAAGAAAAATAAGTAAAAAAATAAAGTTTTTAGGGCTAATAGCTAAATCATGTGTAAATTAAGACCTGGTTTAACTTCCTTTGTGCTTATGGACCTAGTGAAATTGAAATTGTGTATACTGGAATTTACTGTTGCATGATTGATGTACATATTATCCTGTCAGGGAATTTCAGGTTTTAGGGATACTATTTAGGGTACTACTACATGTAGCACCAACTTCATAATTCTGAGCAATTTAGATAAATGAAAATAATATATGCATGGGACTAGTACATGGAGTAGATTAGGACATGGTACGAAAAACAAGTGCTATTTTGTTTTCAAAGTATTCTGAAGTATGTTGGTATTCATTGGAAATACAATGTACATGCAAAAAAACCTAGCAGTATTGACTATAGGTCTTTATCTAGATTTGGCTAAAAACAAACAAACATTTTTTGTTGTGCCTAATGGTTGGACATATTCCATTGACAATGCAATTGTTCTCTTTAATTTGATACCAAATCACCTTTTGTAAAACTTGACATTTTAGATTTTATTTGAAGAAAATATCATGAACTGAAACTGAAAATTCATAATAAACTGCTCCAAAAAAAATTCAGACATTTTTTTCCAAGCACAAGATTTTCAAATGTGTTCATCTTTACAATGATACCAAATTTAAAGCAATCCCTCGATCCAGTGCTCAGCTACTTGCTTAAGAACATGGGGAGGTCACAATCTGAATGTGCCAAAATCAACACTATTCCGTGCTCAAAAGATCATCTTTGTCGTCTGTTCAATGAAGTGTTACATTGACCACTACAGTGTAGTGTGATGATCTATTGAGTTTTAAGCACAAAATAGTGTTGATTTTGGCACTTTCAGATTGCGACCTCCCCATGTTCTCAGACATGTGGCTGAGCACTGGAACAAGGGATTGCTTCAAATTGGATATCATTGTAAAGATGAACACATCAGCTTTTAAATGACATATTACACTAAATGAACAAATTGTGATTGAAAAAAAATTCCGAACTTTTTTTGAGCAGTTCATAATATGAGCATTGCAATCATGACACCCAAACGATTTGCTGGTTTGAATCAGGTGTAAATACAGATCAGAGTTGCTGTAAGAGCTTTGGCAAAAAGAACTGTTGTGTTTGTGCAGACTACCTGTATTTTTAAACTATGAACAATCCTCCTTATTTACAACAGCGCGACAACTATTTATCTCAATTTTAGAAAGTGTTACACTGCTTTATAACCAGTTTATTCCACAAATAATTTAAGAAACTTAGTATATATATAAACAAATGTTCCCGTTAAACATTTACTTAAGCTTATATTATTATGGATTTTATTCAGTATTGGGCAAGACATATAATTATGATAATAATATAGATAATAAAAATAATAACAATTAAAATTGACCAGCCCACCTTTTGTATTCTCTCTTTTTGGACAAACATTTTTTGCCTAACCCCAAAATAAGAAGCAGAGCACAGATAAAAAAGTGCATATATGTATATTATTAGTTTGAAGTGTTTCAGAAATGTTACCAAGAATGTGCTTATCCTCGGTGACTCAACTTTGTGCAATAAAATATGTAAATGAGTGTGTCTTTTAAATGTTTCTCTGTGTATTTTATTTGTGTACAAACCTCGTCACATGAATTCTGATCATTGCTTAATCCCCCCAGACATGAATAAAACACCTGCTTAATCCCCTCACATTGCCAAGCATAAATTTCATATGAGGGGAATTCAGGAAGGTCATTTCATAGTCCCCCGGCACACCCTGGCAGTAAGTAAACCATGACAGTTCTTCTTTTTTTCCAAGAAATGCTTTCCAATAATTTCCCATGAATGTACTGTGTCCCTTTTTTTTAGCTGGATTTAGGTGTTACCTATGAATAAGCTTTCCCAGATTAGCCTAGTTGTAAGTATTCCAACTTGGAAACATGTCCCATTTTGAGAATTTTGAGTTAAGCTGTCGGTGCCGAGGTAGGGACTTTAATCCTACATACGATAGATGTCTTTGTACTAGACTAATTTGTGATAGCTATACTCATAGGTAGAACCTGAAACCAATATAACTAAAGAGATAAGAAGCGCCCATTCATACCTGTTATGTGCAGAGATCCAGGTCTGCCGCGACATTGTTGTAGTTGATGGCCAATCGATTATCACGACCTCATCCTTTTGAGTAGTAGCGCGCTATTTTGAATCCAGTGTTATCCACACGTGTATTACACTTTTCTAATAACCTGAATGCACTTTAGTATGGGATGCTCACAATTTATGATAGATTTCTAAAATGATTATGCATATCCCTAAAATGATGGCTTTCAGAAGAATTATGACAATTACAACCTCATAGTGACATTCTTGAACATAATTATAAACATGTATTCAGCCAACAAAAATAACAAGTTTGTTACCAGTAGGAAGCCTGAAAAGTCAAATGCAAATGCATCTTTTTAATTTTAATTTTTTTGCTCAAATTTATAGTGGAGATTCACTTGTATTTAGTCAAATCTGTGCATTTTTGTTACTCATTTGCTCGCTAAAATGTGATATTCGCCGTGCATTTCCACTTTCGTGTTTGCCGTATGTGGCCATTTTGCCATCTAGGTTTTAATTAGCATACTTCTGAAATGCCAAAAAATCTACAGATATAATCACATAATCCTTTTAGAAATCTATCCTGGTCTGTATGTAACCATCCCATACTAAAGTGTGTCCAGGTTATTTAGAAAATGGTAATACACGTGTGGATAATACTGGATTTAAAATAGCACGCTAACTCAAATAATGATGTCGTGCTACAAATTTAAATGAAAGATGATAATCGATTGGCCACCAACTATAACAATAACCGCATCGGACCTTGTGCGCAGTGTTGAATAGCTGTAGTGCCGTGCTTCCTATCTCTTTAAATATATTAGTCTCCGGTAGAACCTGCATTTGCTGTATGATTTTCACCTTATTCGTGGACATATGATAAGGGGCTAGATTTTTTCTACAGGTATTAAATATAGTCTGAATTTGAACCCCTTATGGGGCCCTCACATGTATCCGTGTGAGCTGGGCGGCCCCTTACCGTCTTATAGAAAAACAACAGAGTCCAACACGGTGAACAATCAGCAAAACATGTCAACGGCCGCATTGATTTTTATTTTGTCACCGGGTTCATACTGTTCTATACCGGGTCCTTATCGGCCTGGAACCGGGTTCATACCACCTCCTCACCAGGTCCTCACCGGCCGAAACGCTTGGGTACCGACCGAACCGCCTTGATAACGTCATCAAACTGCCCTGTATAAGCTGAGCGCTCAAGCTCGCCGCTTCACTCACATTCCGGGAATGTCTGTAAAATACATTCGTACTCACATGTATCCGTGTGAGCTGGCCGGCCCATTGCCGTGTGACAAATTGGTGCAGACGGTGGCACACGGTGATGTCACACGGTGGGCCGTTTCCCGTCCGTTGAACACGTTGCCGGTGACATTGCCGGCCATCCACGCCCGGCAGGAAGTTTGAGCATGCTCAAAACTCCTGCCGTTTCCTGCCGTGTGAGTAAAAGCGGCGGCAAACGGTGAGAGCCCGGTTTGAGTACGGTATACAGACGGCGCACCCGTTTCGCGCCCGTTCGCAGGGCGGTAATGGTAGGCGGCCACCTTACCGTCTAATAGAAAAACAACAGAGTCCAAACAATCAGTAAAAAATGTCAACGGGCGCATTCATCTTTTGTTGTGGCTACCGGGTCCATAACGTTATATACAGGGTCTATACCGGGTCCTCACCGGTCGGGTACCGGGCTCACCGGGCTCACCATCCTCATACATTTCTAGCTTACCGTTCTTACCGGGTGCATAACACCTCCTCGCCGGGTCCTCGGTCCATACCGTTCTACACCGGGTCTGTCCCGGGTTCTCACCGGCCTTGTCCCGGGATCACCGGCCTCATACAGTTCTAGCTTACCGTTCTCATCGTGTCTACACCGTGTGCATACCACCTCCATACCGGTTCCTAACCGGTCGAAACGCCTGGGTACCGGCCGAAACGTCTTGATTACATCATCAAACCGCCCTTTTCAAGCTGAGCGCTCAAGCGCGCCGCTTCATTTGCATTCCGGAATTCGTACGACCAACATCTATAATACTCTCTAAATGTAAAAGAGCTAAACCTCACTCTTTTGAGGGCTTTAAGAGGGACGGCTCTTTTAAGAAGTGAAGTTCACTCTTTTCAGAGTGATTTGTCACTCTTTTAAGAGTGATTTCCACTTTTTCAGAGTGATTTCCACTTTATCAGAGTGATTTTAACTCTTTTTAGAGTGAAAATCGCTCTTTTAAGAGTGAACTTCACTTAAAAAAAGAGCTGTTCCTCCTAATAGAGCTCTCGAAAGAGTGAGTTTTAGCTCTTTTACATTTAGCGAGTTGCAACATGCCTGCTGAGAGTCCGTTCCGCGAACGGTTACTAGGCTGCATGCGGCCATTCGCAGTCCGTCGCTAAGATGGTCGACGTCCACCACCGTCCATCACCGCCCTGCGAATGGGCGAGAAACGGGTGCAAAACGGGTGCGAAACGGGTGCGCCGTCCTTATACCATCTTCATACCAGGCTCTCATCGTTCGCCGCCGCCTTTACTCACCCGCCAGGAGTTTTGAGCATGTTCAAAACTCCGGTGGCCGGCAAAGTCCCCTGAACGTGTTCAACGGACGGGAAACGGCCCACCGTGTGTGCCACCGTCCGCACCCATTTTTCACACGGTAAGGGGCCGCTCAGCTCACACGGATACATGTGAGGGCCCCATTAGGCTAAACAAAATCATGATGACGTGCGTGTGATATAGTCACTGTCATAATGCTATGGACGAAAATCAAGCTATTTGACACGAGCATGTTTTGTTGTTGTTCACGGAGCTGCGTCCAGATGCATGAAATGCAGAAACAACTATGCACGCATTCGTGTGACGATCAGGCGTGAGTCCATTAAAGTTTTGACAGAACAGTTATAGTATCAAAGGAAACATATGCATTCATTTCCAACGATACAACATTTGTTGCAATTATTTGTTTCGGTGCTCAGACGATTGCTTTTAAAAGAATGGTGGAAGTCTCAAACTCAATGTACCAACATCGTCACTGTTTTGGGCTCAAAAGAAAAACTCGGCCGTTTGTTCATGAAGTGTTACATTGATAAAAAGTGTAGAGTGATGCTCTATTGATATTTGAGCACAAACTTGGGGTGATTTTGGCATATTCAGACAGACCTCCTACCCAACATTCTCATCAAGCAAATGGCTGAGCCCTGAATTACTACAGACGTTGTATCATTGGAAAGATAAACACCTCGGCTTTCCATTGATATGCAAACACAATATGAAGATTTCACCAATTAAACCTAATATAGGCTATAGAAAAAGAATTCTGAACTTTTTTGAGGGGGTTATTTGTCTATAAAATGTTTTATTATCAAATCAATTTAGTATTGAATTTGTTTAATGAATCTCATACAGGACATCTGCATTCACATAGCGCAGAAAAGATTTTTATTAATCTCAATATATAGCACTTAGTCTATTCATCCTTAACACTTTTCACACGGCTACCATATGCAAAACCGATTTTTTCAAATACCTTTCCCAACTTTCAAGGCTTACTGAACAAATACTAGGCATGTTTGTACTTATTTCACTGTATTTCTCATGGTAATTCCAAATATGGTAATGAAATTCAATAATTTTGACATTTTTTAAACATTTTGTGAATTTTGGAATGTCGTCTGCAGACGCCTGCCGCGTGGAAAGTGTTAAGAAGTGGAGCTGAAACTTCATTCTTGGTCTTATAGAACGTAACAGAAACAATGAATGACAAAATCAAACAAGATATTTGCATAGTATTATTTATTACAAATCTTTTAGAAATGTTCCAAACATAAACACAAAAAGAGACGATATTAAATCACATTCATCACATGAATCACAGGTTTTGTTAATAAAACACAATCTTGTTATGAGTTGCTGGTTAATCTATATCTATAAAACTAAATACCCTAGATAATTCAAACTTGATTGTGAGTGTCAATCAGATCACATGATTGTCTTGGTTATGATTGATGTTTCGCATCTCTGTTCAGTGCAAGGAAAAACATGACCTTTGACCTTTAGTAAGATTACCACAGGAGGACACCAAAGGCAAAATGCAATTATTTGGTAAACACACTATAGAAACTATAGGGCATTTTGCTTTAAATTGAAACATCTCTGGTCAAGCAGAAAATGGGGTCATATTTCAACTTAAATGGAACAGAGTATAGGAAATGGTTACTTGGATCTTTGTATTTATCGTACAATATGAGAAAGAAATTCCTTTTATACTAATAAAAACAAGCCTTTTGTTCAGAAAACAAAAAGGTAAACTTAGAGACTCAACCAATAAAAAATATATGATTATGTCTTCAATTTGATTAAAACATTGTTAGCGCTATATAATCCAAATATATATAGCAATTATGATATATTATGGGTCACTCAACCGAGGTTACTGTTTATCAGAAATTTACAACATTTTTGTTAAAAGAAAGATAATATAGTAGCGAAATTAAAGTTGAATTGAATAGCTTTTTTTTGTCTAGAATACATTTTGAATACTTTCTTCTTTATTTCTACAGTAAGTTATGGTGTAAATAATATGCATGACTATTGATTTTGCCCAACCCACACCAGAAATGAACATTATTAAAAAAAGATGCAGCACACATTATTAAATTAAGCACTTGATTGGTTGGTAGCTAAGAATTAAATAGATCTATTTACAACAGAAGAAAGAACCCATGGACTAAAAAAACAGTTAATATATCAATGGTGGAGTGTGTAACATAGCAAAATGGCTGAAAGAAAATGAATCAAAGTATAGAAACACCCCTCATGCAGTAACATATTGATTCTTAATATACAGCGGGACCAGTAAGACGTTCATGTCTACTAGGGACATCAGTTCAGTAGCCAATATACAAAAATACTGACTAATTTGCCTTGGGTGACAAAGATTGAGGATCCTTATATTAATTAAACAAGGTATTGGAAGTTCAATTGAAAGATTTTGGACTTTTATCTTAAAGAGAACAATTCAGGAAAACTTTGTCAACAGTTTTTTTTAAATACTTTGGATTTTCAAAAGCTGTCCCTACTCATTAAATTATCATATTTTGACATAATTTTAAGGGAAAATAAAATTATCATGTCAATTATCAAATACAATTATCATGTCAAAAAAACACCTATCCAATTCTAGCATTATCCACAACTCATAATTCAATTATAGGGGGTGCCAATCGTCTAGAAATACTTGCTTGAGTAACTTTTTTTAATCATTAAATATGGACGACCCCAAATGTCATAGAACAGCATTTTCAGGCACAGCCTGTGTGTGTCCATGTTTCTTTAATGAAACCTTAATAGACATAGTGTGTTCTAAATAAACATATGCACAAATTTACAGTTAAAAGTCAACCAATACTTGTTATAAGAAATTTAATTTCTCCTGGTTTTATAACACACACTGTGATAAGTCTAATGGCCATCTAATATAATTTACACCAACGATTTATGGTTATATACTGTTTATGTATGTGTCATGTACTCATCATTAAAAACCTGTGGGGTTAGACTATCAATAGGTGCTCCACGTAAGTTTAACCCAGACATGGGAGATGAGAAAAGGGTGACGTTTTAGTAAAAGTGTAAATAAATAATGAATCACACGCTTGCAGACTGTGAAACATATATGTGACCGTCCACAACGAATCCAGTGTAAAGTCACCATTTTTCAAAATGGAAATTTTGATTTAGTTAAAATCTACTTCAAATAAGTTTGAAAATGATATATGACATGTAGTTATTGTTTTGTAAATAAACACTTAAATAATCAAAAATCCTCTTGAAAATCCTTTGTTTTTTATTGCATTTTCTTGAGTTTAATTCGCCATATCTCTGAAAAGGCCCTGGTGACTTAACACTGGGTTTGTGGTAGATGGTCACATATGTGACGCGATCAAGAGGAATGAGTCGGATGTCGTCCCTGGTCGAAAATGAGTTTTTGATACAGTTTTAAAGAAGACACCTAGAGCTTTCAGAAACTGAAAACCCCATGTCGATACGACGTTTTGTTCCAAAGTTATGTCAAATTGTATACATGAAGTTCCATCAAAACTTATGTAAGCCGCCATTTTGAATTGGCCATATCTCAATTTGGGATTCCCCGACATCCGACTCATTCCTCTTGATCGCGTCACATATGTTGATGAATTGTGAAATAACCATGTATGGATAAATTCACACTGATTTGCTATTGAAAAATTATACCCAGCAAATAAATATCAACATAAATAAAGCATTTAAACAATAGTTGGTTAAAATAGTGTTTAAAAGTTGACACATGCGTTGGCTCTATTTCATATGAAAGTTCAAATGGGTTTTACTCGTAAGTAGTACCTGCAATAACAGTACAATCATGAATTACTCTCAACAATATACCTTATAATTACAACAACATACTGTTACAGCTTTGAAAATATTGTTGTTTTTCTATGATATACACAGTTGGTTATCTTGATCCTCTCCTACTCTCCCTCTCCCCTCCCCAAATTCTTATAACATTCCATTTACGTCAATTGATACATAAATACAGGACTGCACAATACAATTATTGGCTAAAATGACTTCTGTTTTATATTGTATTACTTGAGGGATACCAAAAGGGAAGAAAACAAGATTTTCCTAAAATCACAAAATAAGGAGAGTTAATTGGCAAGCCAATGTGTGAATAATAGTTTTCTTTAAATAATGAGTAAGTTGTTAAAAAACAAACAAACATAACATTATCAATCAAGGTTTAATTTGTTTACATAGTGATGTGTGCAGGATTGAAAGATCATCTCATTCTCATCAGAAGCACCATCATTAACAGAAAGTTATGTAACAAAATGGGGGGAAGTTTGAGTCGGTTCCATGTTGCATTTAAATGTAATGACATTAATAATTGATGTCAAGAAGATGGAAACATGGGATGAGTTCTTAATTGTATTATCAAACTTTTTGGACTATTGAGATCTCTGGAACCAAAAAGGGTATTTTTCCAGCTCCGACAAAAACTATTTGTGTTTACTTGTGTCTTAAAGCAACCAATAGTTGGTAACACTGTTGAATTCAAAAGAAATGTAATCATTTATAGTTTGCTTTTAATTAATTAGAATGATCAGTCCACAAAATATAGGCATTACAATATACAAAGAAGTCATGATCATATCTAATAGTCATTTAACACGCAGGGTCAAAGGGGGAACCAAAATCCGACTTATTGATCAATGTTGCACATCAACAAGATAAAAAAGAGTCACTTTTATTTATCTTCATCAACGAAATGTTGTCTTTGTTATCAGCAAAATATACAACAACAAATTATACAAAAAGGTGATTTTACTCCATGGTATTAGTTACTATGAAACCATGGAAGAAGAAGAAAATCTTCATTTTTAGATCAATCTTATTTCTGGTAAGAATTTTTTCTTTTGACAAACCCTACCAGACATCATGATGAATCAACATACACCTATCTACAAAGGATACAAAACAATAATATAAATATTTATTCTGAAAGCTTGTCAATTTATCATATTTAAGTCTCTTTAAAATCATAGTCGAGATGAAGTAACTGTGGAAGCGTTCGTTCATTCATTACGTATACAACGTAATTCTTACTGTCGCTTTTCAAAAATAACTTAGAAATCAATGCTTAAATTATGTCTTCTGCTTTTTAGATAATTGCAATGGATCAAACATAGTCTGATCACATATAACATGGTTAATACTTTTATGTCGTATAAAATTCATATTTACATTATATTTTACACTATGAAGCAAGTATTGTTCTATACATCATTACATATAATTGGTCAAGTTTACTAAAAATGTATCAACAAAAAATCATGTAATAAAATAATACATTTTTCTTCCAATGTAATATATCACAGTGATACTATGAGTAAGTAGGATATCATCGTGAACCTTTTGTGATTTTGCTTTATTTTATCAAAGCAAAAAAAATCATAAATTTTGTTATCTTTGGTTTTTACAAAAATGTACAAGGCAGAACTGCTTGGCAAATTGTTTAAGGTGGGATACATCTGACGGTGGTCGGGAGACAATACCACTGGAACACGTAGGATTTCAATAGGGGGTGAAAATACTGTTTTGGTGCCATTACAAAATAGCTGCCGTTTAACAAAATCAAATTTCTCCCATATAAACACACTACCTACAATACATACACAGACCTCATAACCGGATACTATTGCCATCAAAAGCAATCTCCGGATACTTAGTCGGATCCAGCGTGTACCGTCCTTCAAAACCAGGCACACGACCGTTTTCAAGAATAGCTGCCCTTTGAGCATTGGTCCAGTTCCTGCTACCACGGCGGCCAGCTAGAATGGCCTGTTTTTCTTTATCCCAAGCCTGTTGCACAGCAATTTCTTTAGCGTCCTCAAGCACCATTGCAATGGCTTCTTCCACCGTGAGACCATAATACACGTCCCATATTGTTGTGTCCGTATTAATACGCAACATGAGCGTGGCCTCATCGCCCGGTTCTCTCTGTCCAACGACAGTCACGGCAGAACTGAGTTCAACCTCGACGGTTGACTCGTCTAATTCAATCCCTAACGTGGTCAGATCCTGCTGTGCTGCTTCGTCGCCTAATTTCACAAAGAATCGCACATCTCTGCCGCCCTCTGTGTTACGTAACCTCTCCAGCACCACTGCATCTTGGAGCACTTCGGCGAGTTTATACGAGGCGTCATCGGCGTCGCCAAGTATCACCGGCACGACTTTACCGTCCTCTAGCGTAGGCAGAACACCGCTGCCAGTGGGCGGTGGTAGCCTGGTGAAGCCAGTGTCTTTGTATTGTTTTGTGGTCACATCAGAGCTTAGATGTGGAAGAGGGAATGTGTGAAAGTTACTGTATAGAGTCTGTAGATTATTACGCGCCTGGCAATCTATTGAAGTTGAAGGCTGTAAAATTCAAAGTGAAAAAGAAAATATCATTAAAGATTGTCATAATAAAGCTGAAATTGGTTTGACCAGTAACATTTCACATATCTTATGGATGATTTCATTGCCAGTATCCATGTTTTTAATTGGCAAGTTACTCTTATCCTGCATCTGGCTCCCTATGTTTAAATTCAAGCTATTATAGTTATTTCAGTTTCAAATTGGGGAGAAATATTCGGTTTTATCTCTTAGCGCGCAAAAGTAATCCAAGCGTATGCGCGAGATCGAAGCCACATGCACACGGTTTTGGTCCTATGCACGCATCACGCATATGATGCACAATGTGCTTGTTGTCTTCATGCGCTCCTGCGTTTTTCTGTATTAATTCGCTGTTGTAAGAAGGCTTCGCCAATTAGGAGCTGATCAAGCCTTCATAAGCCTTCTCACACTGACCTGACGATCAATCATATTTCAATTGATCCATCGCTAAGTAACTGTAGACTAATGCAGCCGTTTAAAAACATCATCATTGGTCATTGCATTCACACAGGGAACTAATCCATTTTGGTGATAGATCGTCATAGCAACTGTTATCGAAGGACAATCAATCTTTGAAAGATCGATATGGGCTTGTGTGAAAAGCTCATTTTGCCATATTTCCATATCCTTACATTTTATTCAACACACCCTATTAACACTTTCCACGCGGCAGGCGTCTGCAGACGACATTCCAAAAGTTTCAAAAATGTCAAAATTATTTAAATTCATTACCATATTTGGAATCACCATGTGAAATGCATTGAAATAAGTACAAACATGCCTACTATTGGTTCAGTAATCCTTTAGATACAATTTGAAAATTGCAAAAGGTTTTTTAAAAAAATCTGTTTTGTATAGGTAAACTAATAGCCGGGTGGAAAGTGTTACGGATTAATGGCAGTTAATCTTACCTGATGTTCCTTGTATGTGTTTCTCCATTCATGCATGTAATTGGACTGTAATCCCGGTGCTAGTAACTCTCCACTACAACCTACAGTAGGGGCCATACCATTGATATCATAGCCAAGCAATGGTAACCAACTCCACATGTCTGAAAATGAAGTGATATAATGTTAATTGGTTATATAATATGTAATAAAAGAGGATCATTTTTCACATAATTGGAACATTTTTGATACTGCAATGAACATGCCTGGATTGAATTGGGGAAGCCTCTTGCAGAATAATTGGTGGTTTAGAGGGAAGTTTTTTCGATTACCATATTATGAAGACAAAATCTTGGTCTGCAAACATCATTAATGTAATCATTGGGTTTATGTTTTGTCCCATGGAAACCAAACTGATTCATATCAAAGATGATCCTTATTAGCTAAACTAAAATCCCTTCCTTTAATAAGAAATATTTTGGACATTCACTAAGCTTCTTGAACATGCACAACCAATCCAATGAATCCAAAATCATATTTTCTCAGAATAATTGCATCTATGATGAATCAGTAAGAAAACATGCATTCACAATATAGTACTTCGAGAGGGAAAATAATATCAACCTAAATATCACCAGTTTGTGGCTCAATGGACTCTACCCAAATATCGGCCTCTAAAACCTATTCTGATTGGTTTGTACAAGCTCTGTTATGATTGGGCATTGATATAATTCTACCCTGTAAGTAACCAATCAAATGCTCTACCCTGTAAGATAAGAAGAGAGGTTCCTGAGCATTAACTTACCCATAAGGTAATTGATGTGAAGATCTTTGTTGACTGGATTGTTGCCATTGAAAGTATACAGGTTAAACAAGGTGGTCTTAGATGTCTTGGTGATCTCTGTATAGAATTGCACACCGGGTGTTGTCCATCTTCCACTGAACGGATCATAGTCACGACCCTTTATATGCACAAGTCTTGTAAACGGATCATATGTACCGCCATGGAACCCAATGTACAATACAAAGTCTGGGTTTGTGTCTGTAATAACGCAACCCAATGGGTCATACCGGATTAGTTTTAAGAGGCCGCCGGCGTCGTTGAACACGGCTATCGGCGATCCTGATTGGTCAGTACTGATGTAGATCTGTCGCTGGTTTTGTTTGATTGAGAATAAGAAACCTTGCAGATCATATTCTAATGTCCATAACTCATGGGTAGCGTGATCATATATATGGGTCACTCTCCAAGATTGGGTCATATCTGCATAGAAAAATTGCACCTGTCTCCCAGTGTGGTCTCTACGCCATAATGGCCGCCCCAGACCGTCATACTTATAACGCACATCGTACACACGAGGTTGGTACGCGTGGATTAACTGTCCGTACGAGTTGTATTCAAAGCTCTCGTCTCCTCGTTGGAATAAAAAGCCGTCCGCATCCAGCTGATAATCCACGCTGCCTACGCTCGTGATTCGGTCCTGCTCGTCGTATTCCAGTCTCGTGAGATTATTACCGCGTTGTATGGTTACCAAGTTACCGTTTGTGGAGTAAGTGTAGCGCCACACTAACTGATCGTCCACCCAGACGTTTTCAAGTTGTCCCGCACCGTCGTACGCATACCGAACAGTTTCTGGTACATTCCGCACAGTGACGGTACGTTGCGCAACTCTCTGGGTGATATCGTACAATAGATCCATGGTAACCACATCCACATTCAAAATACTATAACGTATATTTTGCAAAAGCGCATAATCTCCATACTGTTTCTCCAATCTGAACTGTCCATCTGAGATAATCCGCACTTTGACATCGGGATAAGTGACGGTAAATCCCGAAATCTGTTTAATCCTACCAGAGGGGCCATCGTACTTAGCCTCCCACACAGGCATCGTAGTGGCATTAAATTCAGCAGTAATAGTAGCCACTCTCATTGTAGCATCATATGTGTAATCAAATCGGGCAAACACAAGTCCGTCAAACCCGCGAGTTCGCACTGTATGGTGCGCCACCAATGGCCCGTTATAAGTATATTCCAAGGTGTTACTAAAGCTTCCGTCTATCAACTCAATAGTCTGAACTTGACCAGATTCTTCAAAATACTTATGAGTGACTAGAGTCATTCCAAAGATAATATCTGACAGTTGATCGCTATTGTCATACAAGTAGTTGACCTTTCTACCTGTGCCCATATAGTACACTTGGATAGGCTGCCCAGAGTGGCTGAAATCTTGAACCAGCCAGGCACTATTGGTCTCAATAGAATAACAGTTTCTGGTGTAACCGAGTGACAGGATGGTCTTGACAAAATGGCGGATGCTATTTGGCATGGTTACCACAGCTAGCTGACTGGCTGCATCGTAGGATAGTCTGTATTGCCGGCCTTCTGGAACGGTAACGGTGGTTGGCTGAAAAATAACAATGATGAGAGTAAAGAGTGAGCACATAGAACAATAAGAGGCAACATTTCAATACAAACCCCTACATAAAGCTTAATGAGACAACATTTAGAAAACTTTTGAAAAATGAAAATGTTGAGGAAAAAAATCGCTCCTTGATGAGAGTAAAGAGTGAGCACATAGAACAATAAGAGGCAACATTTAAATACAAACCCCTACATAAAGCTTAACCCTAACCCCCAAGGCACCTTTTCAAAAACAAAAAAGAGCCGCCACACCCCCAGGGCTCGAACCCTGGACCTCTGGGTTCAGGGGCGACTGACTTTCCACAAGGCTACAGGGGTCAACCATACTTGGCACAGTATACTTCGCCAGCTTCACCCTTCAAACGATAAAAAGTTGCCGATTGGCACAAAATAAACAGTGTCTGCGCCCACTACAGCGCCTGACTTCACACGCATGGTATCGCGCTCCCCATCGCGCCGTAGCCAAGGCAGTGCAACAATGCATTCGGTATTTGATGCATCGCCTCAACTACAACTTGTGTTGATTGCTATTTCCCGTATGTGATAACAGAGCGTAATGTATCGTAAAGTATTGGAGAAGCCTACACCTGCACCTATGGATAAGTTGGCCGGGGATCCAGGGTGCAGGGAACCAGCATATGAATGATTTTACTCGATTTTTCTTGGACTTTGTTAAATTATTTGATTCCCCCCCCCCCCCCCCCCCCACACACAAGGATTTCAGTAGTTGGGGTTTCCCCTACCCATTCTGTCAATTGTTGATACAATAAATTAGTTAAAATAATCAACTTCAACCTTATCACTGAATGTGACATATTCATTTCAAGACTTAATCATGTGGTGCCTCAAAAGATAGAGAGGTTACTTTGTCTAGTCAAATAACCAAATCAAACTTGTTTTTGGTTTTGCTGAATCAGCTCATAAAATCTTATAAAGTCCATAAAATAAGAATAAGATTCCTTCTGAAAGTTGTACATTTTTAGAAAGAGGATTTGATAAATTCGTGTTCGCCATAATTCTTCTGTTTTGATATTTCCCCCACAGTTTTCATTCTTACCCAGTTCATTTGATTTTGATGAAAATTAAAAGTCACACATTTCCATTTCATCTGCACAATTTACCTTATCTCCTTGTTGGTAGTGATAATTCCAACTTCCGCTACCGTGGTGTCTTGCGGTCATTCGTCCCTTAGTGTCATACGAATACGCCTCAAAGAACAGCCCTCTCTGCCAACGAACCAACCTGCCGTGCACGTCATACGTGGCATTGGTTGGTTTGAGTCCATGCATGGGTAGCCATTCCAATGGCAGGCCTGAATTTGCATCATGGGTAATCACTAGGACTGGTATGCCATCTGTGTTCTGCAGACGTTCCGTTTTAGTGTAGCGGTTGTACTCTAGTGTGAATACATTCTCACCGTTGACCTAATAGAGGGGTAAATTGTGGTGGTTTTCTATTAATAGCAGGGGGAGGGAATTATAACATTTGTTATATTACATTTATATTATTACTTATGTGTTTATATCTATATTTGGCTTTTCCACTTTGGATATGTATCAAATATACGAAATTCTCGATGATAATAAACCTCTTCAGAAAATGGTTCCCAAAGTGAATGCATCACTTTAGTATAATCTGCCATGTCTCATGTTGTAGAATAGGGTTCAGCAATGTCGGAACCAAGTCAATAATGTTAAAGGAATTCTGCATAGTGGTCATAAATCTTCATAAATCTTACAAAATTGGAAGTGGAAATGCCATTAACTTATTAACTTATATATTATTCTTTAAAGCAAACATATGCTGATGCTGATATTCTATACTGTGCGCCACATTGTATGTCCTAACATTTGTTTCGAAAAAAAATAGTCAGTAAAATATAACAAACGCCACATCGTATGTCCTGAAAAAATAGTCAGTAAAATGTAACACATTTGATATTGTTTTGTATTTTCAGGCAGACCAGTGTTTGACGGTAGCCAGTGAATTTATTGATACTTTTTAGATTTATAGAGCACCCTTTTCCAGAAATTGTTGATTGATCGATTTGATGATTGATTTGATGATTGATTGATTGATTGATTGATTGATTGATTGATTGATTGAAATACAAGATAGGTTATTTTGTTTTAATCTTGATTTAAAACAAATAAACAATATCTTGATCCTACAAAAAGAAGTTCAGAAATTCAACGGAACATATAATATTTTTAAAGTGACTAAATTATTATTTTTGATCAATGAAAGCTGGAAATTCATATTTAAATATACTATTTGTGGCGTGTTAAGCAAGAATATACCACATTAAATATTATATAAGAAGAATAATGAATAGATGCATATAGTTGCAGAATGCTCAGGCTGTTAATCCATATAAACTCCTCACAAAAAGTATCGAGACACTTACAAATTATCCAATAATTAACGACCCGAAAGGGTATGGATTTATTGAAGCAAAATCAACCAGTGCATAATTTTGATCTGCGTATTTTGACACCTCGATTGTTGAGATATGATGTTGCAGAGCGGAGTTATTGTCATTTCAATGGTCATAGGTCTAGTTTCAAAAGTGACAATTATCCCTATAGACAATAGATGCAGGTTTGCATTTATTGTTTTGAATGATCAGGTTTATGCTTTACACATGTGTTCAAAGCAGAAACCTTCAAAACAGTAATGCAAACCTGCTTCTATCGTGACTATAGGGACGATTGTCACTTTTGAAACTGCACCGTCTGCACTGCGCCGTGTTACGTCTATTGAAATGACAATAACTCTGCTCTGCAACATCATATCTCAACAATCGAGGTGTCAAATTATGCAAAACAAAATTATGGGTTATTTGCTTTGATTAATCCATACCCTTTCGGGCCGTTAATTATTGGATCATGTGTAATTGTCTCGATACTTTTGTGAGGAGTTAAGTTATTATTACATCAAATTATCCACAAAGCATACTCTCTCATACATTCCAAAATTAGTAATATTCAATATTATATATTTGATCTTAAAACATTATTCTTTTAATATCGTAACATATCATGTTATATATTATACATATCATAACATCATATAAATATTATAACGTCTCATGTATAAGCATACACATACATTCACTTTATCAGATGCTTCATTCGTAGCAAAATTCCCTTACATACTATTTTTATCATTCTGTGTCGTTATAAAAGTAATTATAAATCAAAGATCGATACTTATCCTCTTTCAGTAGGGAGGGGACGGGGAGGGGGAAAGCGTAGCTGCAGTTTTTGTTAACAAAGGTTGGTTATCGGTGGGTTACTTTGTTGGTGACATAGGGTTAGAAGTTTAAGCTTGAAAATTATAGTGCAAGATCATAAAATCTGGGTGGTTCTAAACTGCTAAAACTTTGAAGTAAATAAATGTCAGTTTGTCAAGTTAGGCTCAATGTTGATTGATCAGGCTTGCCAATTGAGTTCAGTCAAGTATATCATGGAACTGTTTCAAAAGTGTAAGTCCAAATAAAAAAATTAAAATGTATGTAACGTAGGAAATCAAGTAGGTCAAGTTAGTCACTAAGACAAGTTAATAAATTAGTCTAAATCACGTTAGTCAAGTGAGTAAAGCTTTAGGTCAAGTTGATCAAGCTAGTCAGGTGGGTCAATTAGTCAGGTTTGTCAAGTGGGTTAAATTAGTCAGATAGGGCAATAATTCAAGTTAGCCAAGTGGATCAAGCTAGTCAGATAGGTCAAGTAAGTCAAGTAG
Organism: Ophiura sarsii; assembly: GCA_035610835.1. Lineage (NCBI taxonomy): Eukaryota > Metazoa > Echinodermata > Ophiuroidea > Amphilepidida > Ophiuridae > Ophiura > Ophiura sarsii. Next base: position 37,768,797 of record CM069450.1, on the reverse strand, counting down.
ATTAGGTTAATCAAGTTAGTCAACAAGTTAGTCATATTAGTCAAGTAAATCAAGTAGATAGTATAATTCAGGTAGGTCAAGGGTCAAGTAAGGTCCATCCTGTACACTACGTTTAGTCAAATAGCCTAGTTTAAGGGGGTTAAGTGCAGCAATCCAAATAGTTCCATCGTGTATTTGGAGTTAGTCAGTCAAATTAGTCAAATCCAGTAATTAAAGAATTTTAGTTAAGTCCATGGTGAGGCAAGAAAGGCAAATAGGCCTTATGTAAAGTTTTGAAAATTAGTCATTTTTATTTAAGTCTGGTAAGTCAAGGTAGTCAGTCAGGCCAATTTCTATGAGTGTTTCACTACATATTTCATGCTTCTAAAAGATCTACATATTTCTCTAAATCCATATTTTCAAAAATATCTTTTTTGTTTGTTCAATATCTAACTGATTGGAAAAGTATTGGACCTGCGGGCCAGGATGGATAAATGCAAGCATGTAAACAGAAAATTAAGTAAGCAACAAACAAGCGATCGAACATGCAATCGAACTAACAGGCAAGCAAATAAATAAATTACTAAATAAATTACTAAATAAATATATAATCATGCAAACGTGCAAGTCTAGCATATCAGGCAAACATGCAATATTACTAAAGCAGATTTCAGTCAACTATCCAAAATGGCCAACCTAAGTAGCTTGATATTTGTTATGATAATTGCGACGTACCATGATGTATCTTTTCTATGCAATCATTATGTTTTGGTTAGTTTGATGCATTTCTTTTTCAATTTTGTTAATTTTTCAAGTATTTTTGTTAAAATTTGTCAAGCGATCCACATCAAATCGGATGCAATTAGAATTGTTAGAATGTTATAAGACCTTCACCAGAAATAGTTACCAATATTATGAAAATTTGAAGAAAAAGAGAACAAAGATGGCTTTTGTAGCTACAAAAAATATTTATTTTAAAAAAGAAAAAAAGCAGCCGGACAGTGCTTCTTCTGAGATCTGTGTTTGCAGTGTTCTGCCGTGCAATATGCTTGGCGTGCAGATTTGAAGCAGGAAACAAAGAAATCAGCTTGGGGTAAGAGGTCTAGACCGTGGTCTTACCCTTAGCTTGCGACCTACAATAAGTATCTTCTCCTTGTTACGACCGCCTCGTCGCGCGTAGAAGCGCCACTCCAGACGGTGGACCAGCTCCTCTGGAAGCAGGACCTTCCGTTTGGCTATAACACCTTGAACATCTTCCTCGAACAGGGGGTGGTCTTTGGTCTCGATTTCAGCCATAAGACCATTGGCATAGGACATGGCGGAGAACCCGTCCGTGTAGGTAGTAATAGTGGAAACTTCACCCTCTGCAAAAAATACAACCATCAGATCGGATATTATTTAGTTGTCCTATATACTTCAGAATATTCATGCTACAGTTTAATCAGTTCCAAATTGGCGAGAAGTATTAGATTTTTATCTCTCCGCGCACATAAGTAATCCAAGCGTACGCCCGCGATTAGCCACATGCACTCACGGTATTGGTCGCACGCATATCATGCACAGTGCGAGTGTTGCCTTCATGCGCACCCGCATCCATCTGTATTCATTCGCTGCTGTTATGCAGCGTCGTCAATTTGGAGCTGATCAAACTATAGCTCATCTACACTCTGTGATCTAAAGTAAAATGATGTCAGTCTGTAATCTAGTCATAGGTGTAATATTTTCGTTCCAGGACCGGAATTCATATTTGATCGCAAGTGTGTCAACACAACATTGCTTTGGAATTACAGGTGAAATATTAGATGCATTCACTCAAAAAACATGTTGGTTATCTCACCTTGTCTGTTAACTTGCGTCGTAGCCCAGCCTGTGTGAGTCTTAGTGGTGACAACATCCAACAATCCCGTTCTGCTCAGAGTGATGGCTGCATGAGTCGCATTCAAGCTACTACTTAATTTGGTCACATGACCTGTCGGCCACTTGGCAGTGCGCAAAAGACCAAATTGGTTGTACCTGAAAGTTGGCAATCAAAGTAATATGTATTTAGATAAATATTGGTTGGAAAAGTGCATTTGTTTGGACACAGTATAATAGCAACCATTCGTCTATAGTTGAAAAGACATCATCTTGGTCAAATATCAATGAACAGTTTACTTCCTGATTTAAATAACCAGCAGTGTTGAGAATTTGTAAACAATCTACAATACACCAAGTAGAAATAATTTGCATATGTAAATCTCTCTCTCTAAAAAAGTCAATTTGTTAGTTTGACATTGATTTTGTGATTTTAAAAGATGTCATGAAGTATATCTTATATGCATAGAAACAATAACTGCACGGTTGTTTTGGTGTTTGTGGTGGGGGGGTGGGGGGGGGGGGGGTGGGGGGGGGGTAATATTTGAAAGACCTAAAGGTTTTGATCCTGGTGGGAAACCACAGAAGTTACTTGCTCTTTACAATAGGGCCACGTGAAGGTTGATGAATGAAGCAATTTATTGAAGGGATATTCTATTTACTGTAAAAGCCAATACTTTCGCGTAAAGATATTTTTCAGCATTTTGATATCATAGACATTTCGCGAGTTGTTTTTTTAGCGGTCTACCTTCGGGATGCACTGCATGAATGTTAAAAACAATATTTTTGCATATTAAAATTTTTGCAGAAAAATATTTTGCGCGAAAAGTGCGAAAAATAAAACCACCGCGATAATATCAGCTTTTACAGTATATGAAACTACTCCATAAACTTACTCAAAGACACTCCTTAGCACACCACCATCATGCCTTGTTGCTAGCAGCCCGGTGTTTCCATGGTAGCCCAGTTGTATAATCAGATTGCCATTGTTGCCTGCTACTTCTGTAAGGAATCCCGCCGCATCTGTGATAAGCCTCAACGCCTCAACATTGGAAGACATCATCTTGAATGGAATACCCACACGGTTTCTCTCTATGGTAAATATGTTGTTGGAGCCGTCCCTGATGAACTCCAGTCTACCAGCCCCAGTGTAGTTGAAAGTGAACACATTGAGTTCTGTCAGGGCATCGTGTGTGAACACATGTTGACCTTTGCTATCAAAGGTCAAATGTTGTTCTCTATCCGGGGATGAAAGCTCGTATTTACCATTCACTGCTACCGGGATAGTCGGAGAAATCTTGCGTACGCGTAAATTACCCTGATCGGCGATGAATAATTCATTGTGTGGTGATGTTTCCAAGGCGATAGGAACCTGCAGTTTCGCGGATAAAGCTTCAAAGTTATCACCTCCATAGCACGGGCAGTCAGCTAAGAAACAATCACACTCTGAGTCACTTCCAGCATACCATGTAATAGCACCATCTGGGGATACTTTGCGCACTCGATGCACGCGCAGATAGTCTGTCTCAGCAATGAACAGATCTCCGGTGCTTGAAAATGCGATTGCACTAGGGGACTGCAGAGTCTCTTGATTAGCCATCTTATGTCCAAGTCTGCTTGAGGCATTGTATATCCTGGGTTCTGGATCGGGGACAGCGGGACAGTTGTAAGACATACCGGCCACGACAGAGGCTTGGCCGTCCAGGGTGAGTTTCAACACAAGTTTCTCATCCAATACATGGATGGAATCATCAATTGGGTTGATGGCAATGTCGGTTGGCCATTGTAGAGTGACCTGGAGAGTTGGAAGAAATGAATACAGCAAAATTAGTACAAACATTTCAGAAAAGTCAATAGTTTATCTTTTCATATAAGACATGTTAGTACTTGGCTGAACATATTCTACTAATGTACTTTCATGTCTAAAATAAATAGGCTAGATTTTTACTCATTTTACTCATATGTGACCCATCACATCAAAATGGACAAGTCAATTCCGAGTTATTGGTATGACTTGAAAGAGTACATTATAAGCTTTGAAGTGATACCATATTGAAGGTAATCAGACTTTGTAATCACAAGATATGAATTGAAGAAGCATATTTTTTCTATCATTTTCTTCACCAAATATATTGGCCTCTATTTCAAAATTATGTTTGCCGACAACATGTCCTTTTTGATGTGACTGGTCACATATATTTGAATATTTATCAGCAGAGTGGTGACCAATCAATCAATTTGACTTGACCTGTCACACTTCAGGAATGCATAAAGATATTTTAAACAGTTTGGATCTTGGATTTACTTACCTTATCCAGAGACATGGTGGTGAGACATCTTGGTACTCTCGCGGATCCTATCACACTAGGGGTACCCAGGAAGGTGCTGATGGTGCCATCTTTCTTGACCTGACGTATAACTGTGCCGTCTACGAAGTATATGGTGCCATCCTTGCTCACTGTGATGCCTGGTTGCAAAAGAAGATATAAATGTTGATAGTTTTAAAAATGTTCTAATTGTGTACGTTTTTAAGGAAAAAATGAAAATAAACTCAATTGAGAACAAAGGAATCATTACACAAGCATTTGGCAATGACCTGTCACATCAAAATGGACATGTTGGAGGCCCGAGTGAAATATGAGTTATTGGTACGACTTGAAAGAGCACATTTTAAGCTTTGAAATGACACCCTGTTGAAGGTAATCAGATTTTGTAATCACAAGATATGATTTGAAGAAGCATATTTTTTCTATTATTTTCTTTATATTTCACAAAATATATTTGCCTCCTATCTCAAAACTGTGTTTGTCGACAACATGTCCTTTTTGACGCGACTGGTCACATGTATGTGAGTCCTGTCATTTGATACAAATTATGGACCTGACGGACCTATCATATGTCATATAACCTTTGTATCATTGTACCGTGGGTAATATAGAAGTTATATATTAAATTTCGCATGGAGAATGAAATTGATGATGATAATGATATTCTGTAGGGGAATTAATTCTGATCATTTTACAACAATATTATTCCAAAGAGGCTTAGTAAGGCCAACAAAAATAAATTGTTTGCTTGTCCATAGATATGCTGTTCAAAAGGTAGGGTCGCTCGGTCTGATACATTTGGCTAGTGGTTGTTCTGGCCCTATCAACACAATAGCAAGAACGCCAAATTCAGATCTTTTGGATGACCCATACCGAAATAACCCACATAATACTCCATGACCAACAGCATAGCACTGGTAACTTATAACTTACAATCCTATTACTAAAGTATTGGGGGTAATCAAGGTCATATATATGACTTGAAAAAGTGTTTGGTTTATTTACATTTGTTTTGGGGTTTTTTTTGGGGGGGTGGGGGTTATAACATTTTTAAAAGTTACATGGTCGGGACTGTAGTACACGGTCGGTCGGGCGAGGACAAGCAAAAAAAAAAAAAAAAAATTGGGGGGGGAGGGCCTAATGTTCAAGATTTATAGGTCTAGAAACAATAACTGACATGTGCCCACGCATCATTTTCTTTACCTTTAGGATCCAGCAATTTGGCTTGTTCCGCAGGTCCCCCGTCACCGCACCTATTCTCATCCGAGGGTAGACACGGTTCACCCGAACCAGCCACTACTAGTAGATTGTCTGTCATGTCTGCCATACCGGACAAGGAACGCAGACGATAGATCTGCCTTGTTTGTCCGTCTGATAAGTACACAGAACCGTCTAGGGGGCTGGCTGCCAGGTAGTACTTGTAACTTGGGTTATAACTGTGAATAGAATATAGTTTCACAAATTAGAGAGACTCATCAATAATTGCTGCGTTTTAAAAGCATTTCAGTGAAAACTTTGCTGTTTTAGTGGCGGTCATATTTTTGTAAGTGCAATATATAACGACATTTAACGCTCAGTTCAGATACATTGCAAGTTTTTGAGTACAGAAAAGTGACCATAGTGTAAAGTCACCGGGACCAATAAAATAGAAACAAAGGATTTTTAAGATAGAATAATTAATTATTGGAGGAGTTCCTGTTAAACAAATGACCATTTTAAAGCTGCATTTTCTTAGATTTGAAAACCAAATAAAAATGTGAAAATCTTGAAATTGATAATTTTCATCTTGTTCGATGTGAATGGTCAGATTAAGTCGAAGCAATGATAAAAAGTTAAGTCTTATGGATTTTCTTCATCAATTCTATGGTAAAAAATCTCTCAAAATGATACATTTTAACAGTAGCTTTTAACACTTTCCACACGGCAGACGTCTGCAGACGACATTCCAACATTTCACAAAATGTTTCAAAAATGTCAAAATTATCGAATTTAATTACCATATTTGGAATCACCATGAGAAATGCATTAAAATATGTCCAAACATGCCTAGTATTGGTTCAGTAATCCTTGAGGTAGACCTTGAAAGTTGGGAAATGTATCTGAAAAATCGTTTTGTATATGGTAAAACCAATAGCCGCATGGAATGTGTTAAGACTCACCTTAGTCTTAATATATTGGTGGCATTCCCATCAGGTCCAATTCTTCTAATAAAGTTATAATCTCCTACAAAGAGACTGCCATCAGGAGTGTAGGCCAGGGCAGTAGGTGCCAACATGGGGTTATTTACTGCCTTGCCTTCACAATTGTCGCAGTCGTTGCTACGCTGTGTGCCGTCACCCATGATAGAAGTTATGGCTGGAGCTTGGTCGTAGTAGTAGAGGCTCTGTGCTGTACCCATGTGAAGTGAAGCTATATGATGGTACACAAAGGGAAAATAAGATTGGTTGGATGCATATAATGAGCAAAATGTAAATTGATAAGTTCTGATATTCAGTTTACACTTGAATATGATTATATGTTGATGGCGCCGTATTAACAAACATTTTTTCCCCTTCTATTCAGTAAAACAATTCGCAATCTTGAAAGATATTTTGAAGTCTGATGCAAAATTGTGATCCAAATGTTTCTAGTGGAATTGGAGCCAATACAAATCGTGCCCCTATAACAAGGATTTGCACCTACAGGGTGAGTCAGAAAGAACGGGCACATTTTTCATAAAAGCGTCACAAATGATTTATACATGCATATTCAAAATCAATGGAGCGCCTTCAAGACCTACAATTTGGCTTTCATTCGAAAGATTTTTTTTTTAAATCGACCATTTCACTATCATGTTACACTAATTTGAGTAAGGCCCCAAAAATCTGAAGCAAATCCACGGAATGGTCAAATTATCAAGCCATTCCTAAAAGTATTCTAATGGGGTTTACCTCCTAAATCAGTAGATATGCTTCCTTTTACTTTTCCTTCTTGATTTCATGCTTTTTATTACTCATAATTACACAGATCTATTTATTTCCAGTCATTTTAAGATATTGTGTCCAATATTCATGTGCCTCTTCAGTTTTTTCACTAGTTTCATTGATCAGCATCTCTGAATCAGGCAACCAACAATACTATGGGTTATTGCCATTCCGTGGATTGGCTTTAAAATAACGGGTTCTACTCAAATGGTTGCAACTTTATGATGCAATGTTCAAATTCAAAAATTCTTTTTTTTAATGAAAGCCAAATATGTGTTCTTTGTTACTCTATATTTGGTTTTGAATATGCAGGCCTAATATTTCTGTGGCGCATTCGCCAAAAAAGTGCCCGTTCTTTCTGACTCACCCTGTAAATGGGAAAAGATAAAGAGCTGTGTTCAGGCATGAGATTACACCTTCATGGAAAAAGTCTGGAAATTGTAAAAAAGCTGGAAAAGCGCGTGAAATTGGACAAAAATGCCTCAAAATTAGCTGAAAATAAAAAGGTTTTAAGCTGGCAATTTGCATGCCTGTGTGTTGCTTATCTTATTTCATTCATTAGACTACAGCTTCATACAGGATGTTTTATTTATCTGATTTACTACCTATTCAATAGAGCCACCAATGATTTCTTACCTTTTACATGATTATAGCTGTGATGTATCGGTAGTTGCCATCCACCCAGCGCCGCATTGCTCCATTGATGACCCTCCATAGTGATTGGACGTTTAGACCAGAGCATTGCAGCACATCCCTGATACTCATAGCCAACAGAAACTGAGAAATGATAGGTTAAACAAAACTAACACATTTATTATCCTAAGGAAAAGGAGTCGACAGTTGACGTTCATAATATCTAAGCAGTACTGTAATTTGTATTAAAATAAATAATTTTGTCATGCCCCCCCCCCCCCCCCCTCCCCCATCCTCAAACATGTTTGATCTCAGAACAGAGTCTGGATGGAAAAAGTTCAAATATACATTTGCTGTGCACTGATTTCTTTCCCACAATGCTTTGCAACAGGAAGCAGACAACGTAACTCACCTATAGCAACAGTTCTCCCATACACAGGCTGCTTATAGACATTCTGCTTATCCCACACAAATGAATACTGTAGGTTTTTCTCGGGCAGCACCAAGTCTTCAAACACCTTGCCTTCCAGGGTGATGCGGACATGAACCATCTCTAGCTTGAGGGGTATGGTGGGGCCTACCAACTGTAAGATGATTCTAGCGGGACGACCCACTGCCAGGTGGCTGAAGTAATCTAGGGTTAGCGTGGTACCGGGGATGGGGATCTGTTCATGTACACTCTGTGGTAGAATAGGATACAATATGGGATTTGTAGTTAGTGCGTAATTCAACTATCAAATGAGAAAAAATTGATAGCAAGACGACAAAATAAAACCTTGTTCTACGGGGCAGGTTGGGAAGGTCTGTCAGGCTTCAACCCCCCCCCCCCCCCTTTTTTTTTGTCTTCTTCTTTCTTCCCTTTAAAATGACCATAAATAATCCAAAAAATCTGTAGACATTTAAAAATGTTGCTGTTTTTTTACAATCAAAAACATTTTTTGGGTCTGTATTCATTTGAAGGTGAAAACTTTGGTCACCAATTTCTTTAAAAAAAATTGATCAGTCGCGGGCCCGTAGAACAGGGTTTCTTTTTTTCTTCCCCTAAGAGTCATTGTACGTCATAAAACATTCAAATAAGCTTAATCTATAGTCAGATAATTATGCATTTTGCGGTGTGTTTTCAATGTTTAAATTATACAATATCTGTCTCCAATTCAATCAAGAGAATAAAATGTTGTAATATGCAACGTTATCTGCGGTAAGTCACCTTTCATTTCAGTATTAAGTTTCTTGTTATTAAGAATAATATGTACTATTAGACAGTGTTATTGAACAGATGGTATGGTATCGATGGCAAATTTGTACAATATGGTGCAGAATAAACGGTGTGTTTCAAATGAAAATATTGCATCTATCTCCCTTTACATCAAGTAAATACATATTATAGGTAACTTGATCTAATGTTAGTCACCTTCTGTTTTAGTGTTGAATTTCTTAATATCAAACAAAACATATGCTATATATAACACTGCATTATTGGACAGATGGCATTGATAATAATATTCAAAATATGGTGCAACAAAACATATCTTTAAAATAAAAATGTTCATGTACATCTGTCGTCATTTACACCAAGTGAATACATGTTTTATAACTTTATCGGTTATTTGTCGCCTGTCATCCTGTGTTCATTTCTTGTTATTGAATGAAATATTTTCAAAATCCATATTTTCATAATCCGAAGCATGATTGATAAACAGATGCTACTCGGTATTACTCAAACTCCTGAAATGGGGGAAATGCCAATTCTGGGCCAAACTACCTCAAACAGGTTAAAAAATATAGAACTGGGTCAAATTTGACTAAAAATCAAAAACTTTCCTGACAACTCAATGCACATCCCTCCCCTCCCCCTTACTGGAAGACAATGGAGGGAGTTGTTTTACCTGTTCATCAACAATGATTCCTGTCTTCATGCAAGTTGTCCCTTCTCCGCCAACAGAGGGCAGCAGCTTGATGTCAGGCACGGGGAATTCATCTCCGTTACAGTCCACCAACACTTTGTTTTCCACATAGTCACCAGTGGCGGATATCATGTTGACGTCGTCAAGGGTAAGAAACTGGTTGCGCTGGACATATATGGATTGTGTAGAGCGGAAGAAAGGTTCTCTGTCAAACAGGAGCTGGAGTGCCCCTCGACCTTCCACCATGATGTCAAACCTGGAAAAGTTATAAAAATTAAATATGTAAGTTTCTCAACGGTGTAAATGGTACTATGCCACATAAGGTAGAACTAAAACCGGGGCAAATACTGTTGATTAATATGAGGGAGGCAAAGGGTAAAATAGTTTATAGTAACCATTCTTTAGTGCATTTAGTGTAACTTGGAAACAAATCGCTGCTGAGCTATGTAGAAAATAAGCAGCAACAATTGAGGTCGAATTTCATCTAATCTCAAACGAGACCAGTGGTCAGTAGCAGCTGAGAAGCTTTACACTTTTGAACTCAGCAAATAACAAATCTGGGCAACATGAATTTGAAAAGGAATCTCTAAGGGTGTTGTGACCTCTAGATTCATTGTGGTAATCAATTGGCGAGACCGATTTCCTGCATTTACATCTGTGTCCACTTATGACTATTCCTCGCGTTGTTATTTCAGGGTTTTCATAGAAATCAGTGAGTCTTTTAAAGTGATAAATGTATCACCATTACAATAGTTCCTTTTTAGACAATTCATATTTACATTACTTAACATAATAAGCTTATATACGTACATGCCATCCGGTCGAGATGTGGTGTAGCCATACTCCGGTCTGTTATTTACTCGTACCATCACTCCTGGTAACGGCGTTCCTTCAAGAGTCAAAACCTTCCCTCTTATCACAGATGCCCAACTGCAAAGATATTGAAATCAATACAAAACATAAAATGTCACTCAAGAACCAAACTTTATAAGCAGAAAAGACCCTGGTAAACCAGTGAGATTTGCTGATCCACAAAGTAAGTACCAAAACAATTAAACTGTTTTACAGCACACTGTAAAAACAAAAGTGGTAATTTTTGTGCATTTAATTTTTCACGCTTTGCCGATTTTTAACCGTTTTGCACGTTTTTAAATTCGCGATTTGTAGCTTTATTACATAAACCTATACAGAAAATACACATTCAGGTGTAATTATTTTTGCAGTAACTGATTAGAGCACTAAAAGCGCGAAAATATATGTAGCATAAAAATGTCCACTTTTACAGTATAGCATCCAATATATACCTGTCCTCCACAGTTCCCATAATGACGCCTTTCTGCACACTACCAGTCCCAATGAGGAATTGTACGTTGTCATAGAAGGACAGGGTCATAGGCTTGACATCATCATGTAGATCTAGCAGTATTTCCCTTGGATCCGGTACGGTCTGACAGAGGGAGTGGGACATGCACAGATTGTTGACGCAGCAGTCGGGATCTTGGCAGTCTATGAGGTCATCTGAAAGAATGATAGATAATAATGTATACAAGGTTTATCTCTAGTTTAGTAGAACATATGACAAGTAAATGAGGTATATTCACAAGTTGCATGTTTGCCAAATCAATTTCTAGCACTTCTAGTGAACGGCAATGACCCTATTACACATTTGAATTTTAAATCTATTTTTTAAGAAAGATTATGTAAAATGTTAATTCAAATAAGAACCAAACCAAATAATAGCATTTTTAAGTAATCAATTCATGGTAGGATGGAATTTTTTTTGATGATTCCACCAAACCCAAATACCATGATAATTAACTGCACAGATTATCAAAATGCGCCAATATTATTATTTACTTACCATCATCGTTGTCGCGTCCATCGGAGCAGCTCCTCTCCTTCAACATTGAGCAATCTTTCCCTTGAAATCCAGCGTGGCAGATGCATTGCCAGATATCCCCAACCATTTGACAATCTCCATTGGTGCTGCAGTCTAATGGACAACCCTCTGTAAAATATGAACAAAATATGACATAGAATGGTTGGATTAAAAGAATGGTAATTACTTAAAGGTAGATGACCTGATTTTCAACTTGATGTTTTCTATTTTACATGAAAGGTCATCCTTAAAATTGTTGCATTCCAAAGTTTGAGTTGCATAACTCCAATGGTTCTATTTTTAGAAGCGCAAGGTCAAAAGACATGTGCCCATTGAGTAGTACACAGACTGGTTGGTGGTTAACCACCTTTGGCAGTAATTCACCACATTTTAGCCTATAATTTCCAATTGAAACATTTCTGGCCCCTAATATTTTACAGACATAATGAGAAAAATATGGGGATTCTTCTGATACCAATATATTCTTGATGTGAAAAAAAAAATCATAGCCCCAAAAAAGTGATCGGGTAATATACCTTTAAAGGGTAAAACCTTTAATTTGAGGACCCTAATAAATTCAATTTGGAAGAAGGGACACCAGGGAGTTGAGGTTGTGAGATCCGGGAGGAGAGAGGAAGAAGTGGGATTACTCTTCAATATTTAACTATATCAGTATCATGGATGTATAACTACATTATGCAACATACATTTCTTCTAATAATATTTTTAGATTGTTGTCAATTTTGCCATTGCGTGCTGTTCAATTTGACTTGGATGTTACATTTTACCTAGATTTGAATGACCATCATACATGTATCACAGAAAATCCCATTATCTCATTAAGACATGAAATTGATATTCAAATAATCCGCATGAGGATTAACTTGAAAAAATGTGCACTTATTGCGGATTATAGTTATCATTCAGCAACTGAGCGATCTTATTACGAATGATTCATATGATATCCAACATTCATGTGGTATACTCATCATAATACATACCCCATATACATTAATAAAACTAATCCATCGGGATCACAATATTGATAATAGTCTATCAATGAGTATGACTCAAAACTTTCAATTCCCCCGTGTTTCATTAAATTTACCCGCCTATGCTACAACTAAGGAGGGGGAACTGGATATTAAACAGTTCAGAGGTTTCAATAATACAAATTTTGTAATAAAGGAAAGTAACTCTTAATGCTGTTATACAGCCTAATGTTTTGAAGCGTTTAAGGCTAGGGTGGAGTCCATAATTGCTGCAGATTGACACAGATCAGTATTCTCTTTCAAATAAGCTAAATTCTGTATAACAAGGAATTGCTTGGAGCAAACCTGGACAGTGCTAGATTATGGTATACCTGATTCACACTTCGGTTAGGGTAGATGTGGCTGTAAAAATCATAAATATCCATCAGGGATCTTTTAGACAGCTAATAAAACTTTATTACATTTTTCTAGGAAACATGGTTATGACTTGCAAATTTGCAGTTAGCTACATAAGTTCATCAGACACTGAGTAATGATGCGGTTTACCTGATACACCCTTGGGTTATGAATGATCACAATCTAGGTTAGGGTTAAGGTAGGCGGGGTACCTCATAATTGTTTCAAATCAAGCATATCATCCTCTAGCACAAATCTTTCAAATCCAAACTATTGCTCAAATTATTCCACGAATTAAAACCTCCAAAATCAACAACTTACCTAGACCGCAAAGTCTACCGTTCCAACCAGCCTCACATATGCAGGAACTGTTGACACACTGTCCGTGAAATGAGCATGGCAGGTCACAGATCGGCTCGGAGCAATCAGTCCCGGTCCAGTTCAGGTCGCACAGGCACAGTCCAGAATCGCAGGTTGCATGTTCACCACAGTCCACATCGCTTGTGCATTCCAGAGATTCTGTAATAAAGTGAATATGAAAAACAAAATTGAAATTACAGAATAAATTTGAAAAATTATTTTAAAAACTTGTAAAATTGTGAATGACTTGTTTGAAAATGGCACACAATCCCTAGACTTTGCAGATGGTTCTTATACCAACCGATAAGAATTAACCTGACTGTACTAAAATGGTATAAGGCAGTGGGAGCTTAGTGGTATTCCAAACTACAGAGGGAAAGGTTGAAGGGGGAAGGGAATGGCAGATGTCAAAAGAAGCAATGGTCCAATATTGTAAAAATGTAAATTTGTGTGTGTGTACATTTTCGAACTTTGCATATTTTGAACAATTTTGCTTATTTTCGCAATTTTGAGCTTCCTCACATAGACCTACATACAAAATGAATATATTCGCGAGTTTTAATTTTCGCGCTTGCTAATTTTAGGGTGAAAACCGCGAAAATAAATGTAGCGCGAAAATGTCCACTTTTACAGTAACATCCCAGAATGGATTGATGTGAGTCTGATACAGGCCAAATGCGTGTTGCAAGATAAAGAAGCTTAAAGGGGGGGGGGGGGGATGGTGAAGAGATGCAAACATTTGGCAGTCAATCATTCAAGTTGATAGAGATTGAAGGCAAGACAAATGCACATGTGTGCAAATAATCCAAGACAATACTCATCCATCTTGCAAACATCGCATAGCATCAGGCATCATACCACCGCCATCATCATCAAACCATTTTTTGTTTAAATATCTACATCATCAAATTCTACGCTGGTCCCTGCCCCACTTTCTAAACAATAAGTAAGCCACATCTTATTGTTCATTAACGAATGCTATCCTTTTCCATCACATCCAACCCCCTCTGGAAGTGTAACTTCTCACCCAGTACATTAACCTGCACATTCATACCCGCTAACTCAGGAAGTTCATAATTGCTGTATTTTACCAGTACCATGACTTAATCAGCCCAATTGGGCTGGTTTTAAAGAAAGAGTAATTATGACGAATCAAGAATACTTGTTGACTTGTTGAATTGGGCTACTTTTTCTTCCTTATTTGATATAATCATTGTTTTTTATAATATATCAGGCTACTTTACACCCAACTTCGGGCTACATGAGCAATGATCTCTCGGCAACACACTGTATTAGTTGCACAAGATCCAGTTTGCTCGAAGGGAATTTGCCCATTGTTGATGTTCTATGTCCTCGGTGAAATCAGTTAAACCCGGACCAAATACGTCGACTCTTAACTAAACACGCACCCGGCACTGTGAGCATTGAATAAAAATGAGGCTGGCAACCTAGTTTCACATCCAGAGCACACACATGTTGACTTATCTTTGAGTCGGCATTGCTCATCAAGTGAATGCCTGCGAGCCCATGTCATCCTTATAAACTAGTCCCAATTAATTCTCTCACACCGTTTTTTCAGGCGATGTTTATATATATAATACACGGGGGCATGATATCCTAGTTAGTTGGCTTGTAATGGATTTTACAGCATGATGTAGAGTTGTTTTTAATTTGAGATGTTTTACACCCAAAGGAGACAGACGATCGCTTTAATAAGAAATAGGGAAAAAAAGGTTTCATTGTACTTGCAGACTGCATTCTTTACGCTTGCAATTTGGCATCTCCATGTTGAATCAGAATTGTTTGCAAGACAAAACAAAACAGGTTTTAATTGATTCCTGTCCAAACAAATTGTCAAATTACCATTTTTCAAGTGGTGTTAAATGAAAAGCAAAATTATCCCCAAGTTTTGTTTTTTTTTTAAATTTGAAAAATGAAAGGAAATTTAAGAAATTCTCAATTTAATCAATTTTATTACAAAAAAAAGGATTATGTTTGGATACTGCTCTTTTTCACCGACAGAAACTCTATTTATTTGTCATGACCTAATAAGGCATCTGAATTCAACGCATGATTAGGATCTGTAACATTTGCGATGATTGATCAATGTTGTGAGGTTATTTGAATCCAGGTTAACTGATCTTATTTTTAAATCTAATTTAATAGAAGACATAAATACACAGCTGGTAATATTATTATGTGGCTTCATCCTAGAAGATAAATTAAAAACAAATTTGACCTATACAAAATCGTAATGGATTTGCCATAACTGTGTCAAGTTCTTTTTAATTTGAGATATTCTTAACCTAAGGAAATAGATACTAGATTACAAAAATAAGCTTTCATGATTTGAACCGCTACCTCCCCCCAAATAATTGATCTTTAGTGAAGTATCGCGCCATACAGCTATATTTCTAATGAATTCCCATTTAAAATCCACCTTTGGCCATTTTAAACTCAAACATCCATTCATCATACAAAACGTATTTAATGAACATTCCCATTTGACCTGAATTCATCCGAGTATTACCCATGGGCCAGAGGTCTTGTGGAGATACATTGTGACGGATAATAAACATTGTATTATGCCTTTGTGTAGGTGGATGCTGCCATCTCTATATCTAAACACCACTCTTTTCCCTTCTTCAACCCTAGTATGTTGGAAATAGCGGTATTTATGTGAAAACAAATGTCCCCCTAACCCGATACCTTAGGTATGAAACTTGATGTTGAAAATGGGCATGCCATGCCAGCCAAGGCCATGAAAATGGGCTATTACATTTGAAATCCATACACCCTCTATGGAAGACATTGCCTTAATCTTCCCCACATGGGAGTGTGAATTTCAAATGGGGGTTACCTGCATGGGTGACTCCATTTGATATATACACTCCCTGTGTGGAAGATTAATGTCATGTCTTTCGTAGGGAGTGGATTTTAACTGGAACAGCCCAATATGAATGATAAGCAATGAAAAATGCTTTGATAAATGAATGATAATGTTGAAATATGCAATCACAGGCTGAACTCTATTGCTGATCTCCAGTTTTTGAAAAAGTGATATTCATTCTTTATGTAGTAGCGCATAAAGAGTTTTATAATGAAATGCTCAAGATAGGATAAGGTTACGGATCTATAAATTAGTCCTGTAATTCTGAAAGCTCCACGTCCAATTCATTGGGGTACAAATTCTCAACCATATATCCATACTGTAGTTTTATGTGTAGTTTGAACGCATCATGGGGTACAAATTCTCAACCATATATCCATACTGTAGTTTTATGTGTAGTTTGAACGCATCATCACATAACAGGTCTATGGATTTAGTTGACGATTCAGAATTTGATACATCTTTCATATGACAAACTATCATTTGTAATTTCTTTTAAAAAAATAGCAAAAAATAGCGTCATGACACACACACTCACTCTGGAGTGCACTGCTTCACCCTCTCATGAGGGTAAAAATCATGTAACCTTATTCAATCTTAAGCATTTTTCTTATGAATCACCCTGTACGCTCTTGCTCAGACAATAAATGTGCAGCCAGATTACCCAAACCAGATGGATAATATAACAAGCTGTTTTGCTCATTAATACAGTTTAACTCATTCCATATTTATTGTATTAATAGAATTCACTGCAAGAAATCCCACAACTCATTATGACATCTATCTAGTTATGTGATCTGGGAACAAAGTTATTATTGAACGGCTACATGGTACACTTATACACAGCAACTTTCTTATGCCTAGCATATGGTTACTCTACTACAAGTACCTGTATAGGTACTGACTGTATGCTAGTACCTGTATAGGTGCTGGCTGTATGCCAGTACCTGTATAGGTACTGATTGTATGCCAAGTATCCATAGGTACTGACTGTATGCCAAGTGTCCATATGGGTACTGATAGAGAACCAGTGAAGAAGGAGTAATTCTGTTATACCCCAGGGTATTCATAGTGCGTGATTTTTAAGAACGACGCATACTAACCGATGTTGGTGTGAAGGGTATAACAGAATTATGCCGTGAAGAATTACAAAGTAGCTTCACAGTATCAGTAACTCTGCTACTGCGCAGCTACATTGCTTGTCAGGTACTACTGTACAGTTCCCATACCGGTACTAAGCATACAGTACCTATATAGGTACTAGTACCCAAGTTTCCATGATGCCGGGCGTAAGAAAATAAATGTGTATAAAGCATACATACATCAGTTATGAAAGGTGGCAAAATTGTCAGTATGAATATAAGCATTGATATCGCTTGGAGATCAGATAAGAGTATCGCATGATGTGCAATGGATGAATTAGATTTATAGCAATACATGATGTATGAGTAAATAAATGGTGCAGAACTCTTAATAATTGCAGTTAATATGAACATATGACACAATCGCATTCAAATGGAAAATACAGCAGGTTTAATTCAAATTATCTCTAATGCAAGATGAAATGAGGTTTTAATATTTACTATTAAATACAAATCTTATGGTCCTCAAGCTCTAAATGCCAAAGGACATTCTCCTAAAGCGGTTTTCATTAAAATGTTCGGAAGAGTCATTTTACCCAAGTCTTGAGTCCTGTACTCATTTTTTCCCCAACCTTCAAACACATATTCAAGTCAACCCTTGCCTGATCCAAATGACATCCCTATTTACAAGTTTTTATTTAGACAAGAGAAAACTTAATTAATACAATGTCTGGTTGATTTTTCAGAAGCTCCCAAGGTTTTCTCTTGGGGTAAAACCCTACTAAAACTTAGATCTATAGGCCAAGTTTACTTAACCATCAAAAGTAATAATACTAAAAGGGCAATGAAAGCTAAGCATACTCAGTGGATTACAGGACTCTGTGACGTAGCCTACTCGGTGTCATGTTCCGATATAAATTTCACTTAATTAATTGGAAAGTTATAAATATCACATCCCTTGGCTCTAATTCAAAAATGCAAGTTGAATTTTAATCTTAATCATGCTGTTAACATTTCAAATGGATAGTACAAATAATGACCGTGCTTAGTATGGTTTGATGCATAATTATGAAATCGAAATTTTGATGAAATTCTAGGGTTTTTTTTTCGAAACACTGAAAAGATGATACCAAATTTGACTCTCTATTGGAATCAAAATGAAAAACCCATAGGCTTTTTATTCTGTTTAATTGGTGTTGATCATTATTCTGTTTAATTGGTGTTGATCATACATTTGAGAGTCAAATTTGATACATTCATTTTACAGTATGGATCTTTCCAAGGCAATATGAGTGATTATCATGCAGAGTGGCGGCAAAATGGTTCGAAATGGGTGGACAGAAAAGACCCTAATACCGTTACCTAAGTGATCAGGCTTTGGGGGTCTACCTTCTTGCTCATTAGGACCTGTTGGGTTATTAAGATACAAAACTTCAAATTTTTGTTGAAATAATGGCTTCTTTAGAAATAACTGCTTCCGTTTGATCTCATATTTAAGTGAGCTGAGTTTGACGAGGGCAAAAACATGTCAACAATTCAGACATAAGGGTAGATATAGGATCTATTTGGAGAGAACCTCCATCCTAAATGGCTGCCGTGACAGTCTGTGTAAGGCCCATGATAACCAGTCAAAATACCAGAGGACAGCTTTAAATATGATGTACCAATGGAATCATATTACAAATTAATTTGTCGAAAAATTTCAAATAGAAAAACTGACATTAAACCCCTGGGCACAACAGTCTTTCGCACAATAATTCACATTGGTCAATTACATGATCTATAATCATCTTGATAACAAATTACAAATTGTTTAAATATTATTTTATGCTAATATTTATGAAAATTGTAATTATTCTAACAATGTCTCTGATTGGCACAATATTTAACACATCTTAAATGTCAACCAATCGGCAGGTAGTTCTCATTGGGTTATATCTGCCAAGGCCTATATCATCCGACCTACTTGTTGCAATCGACCTTCTTTCCCTACACTGTTGTATATATTTCAAGAGGCAAGTGATATTTAGGAGAGTGATTCAAGAGACAGTGTGAGAGAGTGTTTTTGAGACATGCTATCCCACCATTGTAAAAGATAGGGTGGGCTTTTTATTTTACGTACAGATATTTTCGCTATACTACATGTATGCAAGCATTCTTATTGCAGTAGCCTGATTGTTTGTTCATGTAAACTTTTGTTTCCTGTTGGTTTGTAATTAAGTGAAATAAATCCCAATTATAAGCTTACAATTTAAAACAAACACAAAATATGTTCACAATTTAATATTTTCCACTGTATTTGAACACTAAATTGCGGACAAAACTGTTTAAAAAAAAGTGAATTCGATGTACTGTTAAAATGATGATTTATGTGCACCTCTGCCAAATGTTAACATTTTATTTGCTTGAGTATATTTTGAATCGCTTTAGGTAGCCTTATATAGCAGCAATGTACTGCAATAATTTTTACACAAAAAAAGCAAAGATTGGTAAAATGTTTGATCTCCTGAATATCTCCCTTGAAAACAAACATTTCCTAGTTCCCAGTACACCTTTCTAGCCCCTCTACAGCTAAGCCGTATGCACTGCTTCATCCCTTCGTGCTGCAATAATCCTATTATTACAGGACAGGAAGCACTTCAATGATCCACCATTTTTCATTAGATCCACCACGGGGATCAGGACAACCAAATACTTCCTAACCCAAGCTAAGCTTAACTCGCAATGACTGCCGTTTTATTAAATGTCAACGGTTTGATTCGTCTTGACTGTTAGGGCATGTGGGAAATAGAGAGAAAGAGATGTAACGTAACATGATGGAAAAGTAAACAGGCTGGAAGATGCACCAAAGCATTGATAATTTCTTCTCACACATGAGCAGAATTACAAAGGTTTCTACATGCGAAAGAAGTCACAGGTCACATGTTATGCCCATACTTTAGAATCAAATTGGTTAAAGTTTGCTTCAATTCTGCCAAGTATATTATTGGAAAGTCTGTGTAGAGCTAAAATAAATCCAAGGCATTCAATGCAATTGCCTTGGATGCCCCACCAAGTTGCCTTGATGCCTTATAATTGCCTATAAAAAAGCTGGTGCCCCTTTCAAATTGCCTTACATTTCTTAATTTGAGGCCTGTCATAGAACTACATTACATATTGTATTCTTCACATCTGATTTATATTTCTTTTTAATGTAAAATCGTAAATTTATGAGGAGTAAAACATCATGGGCCGTATTCTGATACTAATACGGTTTTAGCTCAAAACTGTGTCTAACTAAACTCATGTCTAAGTTAAAGGCGAGTTTATCTTTTAAACAATGTGTTTAACAAAATCTGATTTTAAGCTCCGCAAATCTCATCCTCAGAGTGGTCGTATATTCAATTTATTGTGACCCAAATGGGTTACAATAGATATCGACCAGATTCCTCAAATGCAGCTGTATTTTAAGACTATATGATCTGCACGTCAGATTGCACCGGGCACGGTTGAATAATCATTCAAGGCATACAATTGGTGCACGAGTTTAGTTAAACATGTATTAAACTACTCCCATACCCATGTTTAAAGTTACACACTTTTCAGCGAGTTAGACACGTGTTTGAGTTACACAAATTTCAACAATTGTGTTTAGTTAAGCGATGTGTTTAAGGTCAAAGTTAAACGCCTGTTTAGCTTAAAACCGCGTTTAAATACATACAAGAATACGGCTCAATATTTTATCAAATAAAATTTACATTATTTGACAGACAGCCAAAAAATCAAGAATTGAAAATAAACACTTTTAAGGCCAAACAAAGTCTGTCTCAGAAACATTTGGCAAAAAAGCTAAGTGCTGTGCGATTTTTTTTATTTTTTAGAAAAAAGGCTATGAGGTATGCAGGGTTTTTTTGTTTTTTTTAAGCTAGTCCCAACTTACAGAGACCTTTTTTTAAAGATATTTTGCAAAAAATCCCCCCCCCCAAAAAAAAAAATCCAAAAAAAATCAACAACAAAAAAATATTTAAAAAAAATTAGGCCTCAGCTTGTAGACCTAAGCACCCTAGCTCATTTCACATACAAATGCGGGCGGGCTTCTGAGACAGACAATCTTCTTTGTTTGGCCTTAACAGTACCCTGAAATATTAGTAGTTAGTAACGACAATGCATAAGTGCTAGTGATCAGTGCCATAGCCAGAACCAGGTCAGGAAAACAGAGTATAAAAAGCACATTGGTAGGAAATAATGGTGTTTCAGGGGAAATTTAGTTAAATAAAAAAATTACATAAGAATCAGAAGGGAGTTCATTCCTCTCACAGGAGGAAAATTGTTGCCAACCTCCTTTTAGATTTTAACGTTTGCCTAGCGCAGGCAGAATATTGGGAAATCAAATATTCATGATTTAACAATAATTTTGTACACTGTCAGTGTGAACCTATTATCTACAAAACAGCTTCTGAATGTTAGCATCCCTATAACCGTCCCTGATGGGCAGGGGAGGGTTAATGCAACATGAATATATTGATTAATGTTTGCTACACAGGCCATAGACGGATCCTTTTTGACATACTTAAAGATTAAAGGAACGAAACAATTATACGGTAATATGATGAGATTAATACATCATATTGGATGTTTCCTGCCCTAATGCAATCGCTCTGGCTATGTATGTATGATGATGTACAGTTAGGTTTCAACAGATGTTAAAGCTTGCTTTTTAATCAGATTTAACAAATTCAAAAATGCTCTTATAAATTTCAATGCATTAAGCCTTGATGTCCCGAAAATCCCATAACCACAGCCTCATCAAGGAAGAACAAAATTGGGAATCTTGATCCAAATTCAAATTTCAACTTCATCAATGGATGCATCACATAAGGTTGACCTCCCATACTTTTATATGAGGTCAACCTCACCTCAAAAGCGGTGAAACGGGCATCCGTTGTGCACATCGCGTAAGCTACGCTTTAAAACTGATCGGTTAACAGAATTTTGGGAGTTATCAACCATGCGCAGTGAGCTGATCATAAGTGCAACCACGTATGTCTGACCGTGGCAATGAGGATGTGCCATCTGTTTGAAACCAATCAGTACATCCTTTCAATAATAGACATTATCGCAAATAGGTAAAACTCAATTGATTATCCATTTCGGATACATTGTTGGATAGAAAAGCGGGCAAATTATGTCACTTATCAATCCCACAATGCAACAAAAGGATAATCAATTGATTTTTCCTATCTACGACAAGGTCTATACAGTTAGTAATAAGAAATTAGTTTTTAGTACCTTGCTCACAAGCTCTGCCCGTCCAGCCAATATCACACATGCATATGGCTCTGTTTGGGTCATAGATACCATGCAGTGAGCAATCCATGCCACAACCAGGTATCTTACCCCACGCAGGGGTATTGCTTCCGGGGTCAGAGGTCGTCATCAGGCCGCTACTATCCGTCGCCTGATTGGTCAACCCACTGTGCGGAGTGGTGGGCTGCGATGGAGCAGGATCGGGCACCCGCCGGTTGCAGGTGTTACCGGTGTATCCCGGGGTGCAGTAGCACTGGTTACGGTCGCATATTCCATTTCCGGAGCAGGTGGGATCGGAGCAGTCAGCTGTGGGTGTAACAGGGAGGGGGAGACATACCGTTGATATAATCTATACTCTAATCATAATAAAGTGCATTAGATAGCATTCCTACATCAATTGCCTTAAATCTATTATCAAACTGGATTAATAAAGCATGTATATATCACAATCAGTTCAACATATTCCTATGTACGTCTACATGCTATATATATTTTCAATAGTATGATATTAAGGCATTCATCTGATTTCATAACCACACCCATGCTGTCATTAATCCGCTGTCATAACGCTAATCTTTATTACATTCATTGACATTGTGTCCATCCCTTCACCTATCAATAGTGTCATTGGGGTTAGGGTACTGTGCATCCTTTTCAATAAATACTGACAACATATCAAAACCAACCCCCTCTCCTTTGAACTTGACCATCGGTCTTTATTTTTGAGAAAGGGATAAGACCACACAGATCCCACTGATGGATATCTTCTAAATCGGACTATAATTGAATTAATTTGTACAAATTTGTGAAATTCAAATGAAACTTAAACGGGGGGGGGGGGGGGGGACCAATCGATTGATGGGTTAATAAAGCGGTAAGATAGGTTCATCCGAGTGGTAAATTTCTGACACCTCACTGTAAGTAAGTACCTTTCCATGGAACCCCCCTCCCTCAACACAATCCACTGAAAATGGGACATGGCAAAGTAAAGAACAATATAAAAAGGAACATTTTTATAATCAATAACACTTACCTTGCTCGCACGCCTCTCCCTTGAAACCTTGGTAACAAAGGCACTCTCCTTGATGGCACACACCATGACCGTTACAGTTTGATACAAGGCATTGATCCTGCGGTATGTCACATTCCGCTCCCTTCCATCCCACAAAGCACTCGCATTGCCCACGGTAGTAGTATCCGTGCCCTTTGCATAACACAGGACAAACATCTGCGGGAGAAGGAATGAAATTGAGCTTCAATTTCAATGACCCACGATACATAACCAAATTCAAAACAATATTTGAAATGGTATTTATTACAGAATTCAAACAATAACAGACTGATTCCGAACATATCTCTATCAAAAAGCAAAATCTACAATGAATCGTTTCGCCTTACCTTGTGAGCAATCTTCCCCAGTGTAATGTGGATGACACACACAATCTCCATCAATACATACACCATGTCCACTGCAGCCACGGGGACAGTTTTCAGCCCAGTCAACTATGGGAGAAAATAACAGAATATAAGGTTTCAAATGTCATTCTAAAGGAAGGGAAATATGATTGCTAAAACCAAAGGTCTATAAGCACAGTTGGATGGATAAAATCACATAATATGATTTCAAGGTGATTTGAAATTGTTTAATCAAAATTCCCAATACCATTTTATTTATATATTGGCAACTTATTTAACATTTTGAAGTAATTGAGGGCCTAATCCATGAGTATAAGTCAGGAATCAAGGTAGATATGAACATTAAACACAATTGCCCAGAGTTGCCAAACAGGTAATTTAATAGTCAATTCAAGACTAGAAAGCTCTTGATTATAAAATGTATCAAATTTGTTTGTAAAGCATTGTGCCACCATGGTGCATTCTGGGCCAATTTGTATGGCAAAACCGAACTCTGGAGTTCCTTCCAAAGATCTAGAAGAATTCCCACAGTTTCTCTACATAAATCAGTCTCCTCAGCCAGAGGAGATAGTTACCACTACACAAAGTGTACAACTGTTCAAAGTAAATCAAATGAAAATTTAAAGTACCCAATTTTCTGGTTCAGTTCAGCTAGTCCTAATTGTGACATATAATTGCTGGTAGTTGCCTTGAATGGTTTGCAGGGGTTTTGAGGTTTAGGTTATAAACATTGAACCACCAGGATGTAGATGTGACACACGGTGATATACATTTGAAATGGGGCGAATGTGACAGAGTCATGGAAGGAAAAATGGAAAAAGGGATATCTGAGAAGCTTCTTCCAACTTCCAAGCAAATGTTGGCATTTGCAGGAAAATGTGGGCAATTGGTATGGATATTTAGCCATTTCATTCAAAACCATGTGTAAACATGCGGTAAATTTGACTTGCTTTCTAAGGAAATACACATATTTCCAGCCGGCACAGTGATAACTTTCCACGAGGCAGGCGTCTGCAGACTACAATGTCACAAAATGTTTCAAAAATGTTAGAATTTTTGAATTTCATTACCATATTTGGAATCACCATGTGAAATGCATCGCGAAACGTTTCTGTTTTGTATATATGGTAACATAATAGCCACATGGAAAGTGTTAAGAACCACAGAACCAATAACTGGCCATTTTGGTTCTCATTTGATATGCATGTAACACGGGCATTCAATGTACATTTGACAAGTCTTTCTCAAGTAACATTGCACCAAGACAAATCATAAATATACTTGTTATGATACATTTTGTTCCTACTGATTCTTGATATGATTAGAAACACTATATTTCTGAAAATGTCCTATTAAAATTAATCTACAGTCAAACACGACTTATATTGTGCATGGTTGAGTTGCGAGTGATATTAACTGGTGCACTCATCCCTGGTAATTGTCCCTACAATATGCCATCAAACAATTTTATTCACCGAGTGAGATTTGTATTCACGAGCATTTGATTAGATGTGATTAGACAAATTATTCCAATCATCTTGAATTATAGGCAAAATAGTCTTGGGCTGCCTAGACTCTCGCAGTCAGTCCCCGGGGTCCTCGGATTTGGTTTGGTCGGGGGTGTGCCGCTGGAGATTTAAAACCCATACCCATTTTTAGGGGTGATTTTGGAAAAATCGGTACCCATTTTGGGAGGTTTTGCTTCATTTTAGACCAAATTTTTGCAAATTTTTGCGAAAATAGGCCTCATTTTTGCAAATTTTCTCGAAAATAGGCATAATTTTTGCAAATTTTTGCGGAAAAAAAAAAGAATTCGCCAAAATAGACCCATTTGTAAAAAGTGACCCCATTATTAGGGATTTCCAGCACAAAATCATACCCCATGTTTAGCGATTTCATGCCCAAAAAGCTACCCATTAGAGCGGCACACCCCCGTATACCGTCTTAGGCGAGTAACCCCCCCCCCCCCCCCCCGGGAGTCAGTCATGGCTTACGTTTTCTATAAAACACCATCGGGTTAAGTGTCAATTAGACATTCACTTCTTTTTAGTGACGTTTAATTGGCACAATCTAAACAAATAGCTCTGCGTAAGTTGTGTGTGTTTGTCATTTATAAAGAGAATAGTTCAAGTACCTAGAAGATTCTTAGAAGTATTTGGCGTCAAGAAGTTTTTAAGGTCTTCCCACAATGCATTGCGCGAACGCCAACCAACTAAAGCTTTTCCACACGGTGCATTTGCTGAGCTCTTAAGTTTTAGAAGTAAGAAAAAGGAACACTGATAACTAATTTAATCATTGATGAAAACAAGAACCTAAGAGCTCCAACGATGAACGCGCTATGAAGCTATGATTGTGTGCATATATCTATGGGAACTGAGACAAATTAGAGACCAGAATTAAGGCATTTCGCAAAAACGCAATGCATTGTGGTGGTGTCTTTAAAATCTTCTTTGATTTGGCATCGAACAATGTTCTTGGCAGCTTTCAAGAAAGAACAAATGTTCCAATTATAAAAGTCATCGCCCTAAAAACCTACGTCAGTCAGTCATCATTCATTCATTCATTCGTGTGAACTATTAAGCAGTGATACACCCAACCTATATAACAAGTACCGTAAATTTCCTCATAGCAAACTTTTAATATTCTCCAAAATGTTCCAATTTTGAGTATTGATACATTTGCAATTTGGGATTCCTTGCATAGACCTATATATTTAAAAAACGTGTTAGCCTATTTTGATTTACACACTAGTTCTATGGTGCGAAAAAAACCACAAATATTTCTGTACTGCAAAATTATTCACTTGTAAAGTAACTTAAGACTTGGACTGATTCCTTACAAAGAGTTAATCCTGTCACATTTGGCAAATTTGAAATTAGGACAACAGATGTAACACGTTTATCTAACGGTGTAAGTTGAGTAAGTTGAGTATATACCAACAGAAACTTTATCCTCTACCCATCTTCATTTCTGTCTATTCTATACAATAAATTGTCACACTGACCATATGGTCAAACCAAAGATGCATTCCATTGTAATCCCCTCACTTCCTGTGGTTTACCCATCATGCACTTTAGGCTCAAGTAACAAAGAGGTCAAATGTTGATGTCCTGACAGAGTACTTGTACAAATCTGACAATTTATTATGGTTTCGACCATTATTCAAATATTTACATTCCTGAAAGGTTTATTTAGGAGAATCCATTTGCTACCCCTCATAAATTATGATTAGGTTGGAAACTTTTATTATTTTTAGCAAAACGTGTGGAAAATGCCCCGAAACAAAGTGAGTTTTAATGTTTTGATCAAAATAAATAAATGCATGCCAATTTTGTGAAGACTGACTTACCCTCCTCATCCATAGACAATTGTACATCTTCTGGTTGGTTCCCATCATTAAACATGCCGATATACCACGTCCCTGCATCCAAATGCCTCACAAAAGACAGAACACCTCTTTCAATCTCATTAGAGCGTTTCACTATTTGTATCATACCATCCTGGAATGGCGCCTCACGTTTACTAGTGCCATGGGCGGCCTTCAATAACAAATCCTTATATCTAGTCCTTCTGCCGGTCTTTGCCGTTTTGGAACTTGTTGCATAGACCGGGCCGGTATTGGCTTCGCTGCGTCTAGTCCGTACGTTACCGCTCCACGGATCTCCGGCGTAAACTTGTACAAAATCATAGGTGGTATGGCTAGGGTTGACTCTTCGGCTGCCATACAGTGCAAAATGGGATTGTTTCGGTACGGAGAGATTGAATTGCACATACTGCGGGGCGTCGATCTGCATCTCGGTTATTACAAAACGTCCGGCTGGAACTTGAGTTTGTAACGGGGAGCCTAGTTGCACTTGGGTTGGACGAGTTGGGGTAGCTGCAGAAGGACCTGAACATTTTAGTGGAATAAAAAGATGTATATATTACTATCAATGATTGCTTAAAATTGTTATATTTTAAAGTAGAGAGCAAGGCAAGGCTTCCCATGAATTCTTCTATCTGTTTCCTGTTTATTTGTGTTGGATCAAAAATAGTTAAACATGCAATGTATCTTAACACTTTACATGCGGCAGGTGTCTGCAGACGACATTCCAAAATTTAACAGAATATGTCAAAATTGTTGAATTTCATTACCATATTTGGAATCACCGTGTGAAATGTGTTAAAATAAGTACCTTCACCAACCCTTTGGATGGACCATGAAAGTTGGGAAAGGTTTCTGAAATATCTGTTTTGTATATGGTAAAACTAATCGCCACATGGGAAGTGTTAATTAACACCATAAAAATCTTAATTAATGTGAAACTCTCTACCTTAGGAATTGCACCAGTTATTCTGTCTATTCTATTTTGTATCAATTTTGCAAAGGGGCTTGTCTATACAGCCTGATTATACCAGGAATAACACAAATACTGGTCTAAAATTAACAAACATGTATACTGTCTTTGATCTGAATAATTAGATACCCTATTCTACCCCCAGGAATGAATACTTGATAACATTCAATCATGCTATCATTAGATGCCATCAATCGGAATAGATATGTTTCATGGTCATTCATTCCGTAGCTTTGATTAACTAGCAACAAATGATGCGAGAGGATAGCCTATGCTTTAACACTTTCCACGCGGCTGCAGACGACATTCCAAAATTTCACAAAATGTTTAAAAAATGTCAAAATTATTGAATTTCATTACCATATTTAGAATCACCATGAGAAATGCATTGAAATAAGTACAAACATGCCTTTCATTGGTTCAGTAATCCTTGAGATAGACTTTGAGAATTAGGAAAGGTTTCTGAAAAAAATGTTTTGTTTATGGTAAAACTAATAGCCGTGTGGAAAGTGTTAACACACCAGCTGTTCTTCTTGTTCCTAGTAGGCTGTGTTTCGCCTTGGATGAAGGATTCAGATTTTATAATACTTCAAATACTAAGCTTATATCTAGTATTGCCAAAAATTCAATGAGTATTTTCCTGTTGATATTTATGAATTCGGTAACCATGGATATATGAATTGTTATGAAAAATAAACAAACAAACAAACAAACAAATGACTAGGTGATGTTAACAATGACAGTAATGTATCCTGTAATTAAATTTGAACTTCTATCTTGTGACTATGGTAATAATTGTGTACAATTTGGCTTGGAAATCTTTCGATTATCTCTTTAAAAGGTAAATTTCACATGATCTACTTGACATTTGCAGCATACATGTGTTTAAAAATGCTTCACCTCGGCATCAGGGCCCATGCATCGGTGCAAGCTTTGTCAAGTTTGTCACGCAAAGCAATGGATCAAATAAGGTCATCGATACGAGGTTTCTATAGAAACCAAATTGTCTTGTTTAAAACCTGACAAAGCACGGTGATTTCCCTCTAAAAACCAGAGTAGCTTTATATTAGGTGATACATACTTCAAAGGTAGCCGGATATTCATATACTCCACCAAATTTTAAGTAATCCATACAGTGTTACCATGGAAACCAGATTGCCTTGTTTTAAAATGTGACATTACTAGGTTTGTTTTCCTGTATTAAACCAGGTTAGCTTCCAAAGTGCCATATACAGATGTCTCGGGACTTCCAAATACAACCAACAAAAACAGGTCGCAAATGTTTTTTCAAAATCTCTATGGAAATTAAGATTTGTCCGTTTTGAATAAATAAAGTTGTTTGTTTTCCGCCCTGTCGGTAGCAGGATGTTCTACAAAAGCTTCACAGACTATAATAGATGTATTTTGAATGTTTTATGTCAAGTTTTGCCTGGAATATCATTGTCAAACTTGCTGATTCATCATCATGTTTTACATCATGTTTAAAATGGTCGAAAAATATAGTTCAGATTGAAAAGAGGCAACATATTTACATAAAATGTCTACAATTTCTTCTGGTCTTTTAACCCCCTGGGGTCTACCTGTCTATCTTACAGTGGTTCTGATTGGTTTATTACAAGATGTACTCATATGAATAGCCAATTCAAATGCAGCTTGTAAAATGTTTCACTCCCATCTTTATCAGGGATACAATTGTTCTAACAATGTCTCTCATTGGTGCAATATGTGATGTATCCATCTTTTTAACCAATCGGCCGGTAGTTCTCAGGGGGTTAAGATCAAATTAAAATCAAATCCACCTATATTGCATGAACGAATTTACTTTGCAAACTTTTAGCAAGCAACTCAAAAGAATTTAGTTATATTGTATAATTTGATTCAATGGAATGAGCCTTGAGAAAAATAATATCAAATCTTCAAAATTGATTCTATTCTCTTGATAATTCTATACTTAATTGCACATTATTGTGGTCCAAATTGCTACAAAATGGCAATTTGTTCTGAACTCTCCGTCCTATTCCCAATCATGCATTTGTTAGTCATGCATGGGTACTTAGTAATCAAATCTCTTACCTACAGTCATTCATTTATAATGACACACGGTACGCATTCAGTCTGTAAATTTAATTTTCACCTTTCATATTAGATTATATTGCTCAAATGATAGTTGACAATTATTTTTTTCCTGTACCTGTATTACTTTCCATTATTTTTATATTTTTACAATCCGATACCATTGCCATTATCATTGAATATGTACATAATGTATGTGTAATTATTTATTTATTCTGATGTGGGTGTCTTTAAATATTTCATTACAGATTGAAAGTTATTTTGGTGCACAAGTGGATCCCCACAATTTCTTATAATTTTCAAAAAGATATTATCTATGTATTGTTCACTGACATTACAGCCATCGAACTCAAGGGCTTTGATCATACATACAATCAACTTTTTTATCATCAGTAAATGAACTCTATCTGGGTCGAACAGTCAAAAGAAATATCTCCAGCGCTCAAACCAACCGACAAAGGTATAAAAACGACTCTTTAAGACGCTATTTATTCTAATTACAGTAATGCAAGCCGGAGTCATATGTTATTGCAATTAAGAATGACATCATGGTATAAACCCGAGGAAAATGTGGATTAATTTGTCCCATCCTGTTCGTAACTAGCTAACTTGGCCACTGGGAGCAAGTTTATGTACGTAAACCATGTCACATATGGGAAATATGCTCGAGAGTGATCGCACACAAAGTGTGGCCAGTTGGTCATGCATAAAAAGTACACTTGGCAAAAGTTCCACTTAAAAAAGTGATTTGATTGATATTATTAACCAGTAAAGACAGACCTGTTTTATATTAAATAATTTTACATAGCGAGCAATTAGGGGTTCATTGGGTAAAGGGAAGTAAATTAAACAACATCGAATTCAAACTGCTAATTTCTTTTTAAGGTTTCAGGAGTCAACTTTGCTTATAAATTGTGATGAAAGGTACACAGCCATTTATTTGAAATCTTTGGTTTATTTTAATCCTCAATTTAACCAAAAACCTAAAAACAATTAGTAAAATAATTAAGTTCAAACTTCATAAAAAGATTGCCTTCCAAAATTAACAATTACAAATTGCCTCTGCAGGATTTGGGAAATATTAAATTTATAACTAATAGATGAAACTAAATATAAATTTGGAAAACAAGAAGATTACAACATTTAATCACGCTCTTTTTCACATGCTTTAGTAAAGGCTGTATAAATAGACAGGACCCTCAGTCCAAATGCCTACCATATTAACTAAGAGGCTACATATTTCCATGCATATCAACTCAACATGCCTATTAACCACCATTTCATGAACCTCAAGGGCCCGCAAGATTCACGGCTCATTTCAAGCCCGTTTATGCTCAATTAAGCCAGAAAAGCGCTGCGAGTCAAATCTAACACAATTTGTGTTTGAACATCACAATCGAAAGATCAACATATGTTTTGATGTAAGCTTGGCACATCTTTTAAACCGAGATGAAAATAAATCACATCAATTTGATAGAGAGAGGAGAGAGAAAGATATTTCCAAATCCCATGTTATTTCTCAGTAAGATTCCGTCGTCAAGGCAATAAAGATGCCCCTCATCACCGCATGACCGGTCAGCTTATTGCGGCTGACCTCGCCGTCAAAGTACAAAGTCAACAGAGAACACACATACAACCGACGACCGACCATCTTGGCTGTTTCACCCGGTTGATATCCTCTCTCCCAATAAATCCAGTCTGTTAAACTCGTCATATGCATGAAATATCATCCTTATGATTCTTTCTACAGTCGCTTGCTTGCTTGGATGGATGGAGGATGTCAGAAAATATTATTGTTCTTTACCGACCGATTTGAAAAGCTATACTTTAACGCTTGGCTGGGTTATTTATGCATTTGTCGGTATAGTCTGGATGAAATTCATCTCAATAAAATGACTAGCAAACTTAATGCACATGGATGTAAGAGGAAAGTTTCTGTCTCTTATTCTAATAGTTTAAAATCACAATACTGAAAGATATCCGTTTTTCAATCATCATCACTGATATCAATTATTTATGATTATTGATACCTAGCCCTCCTCCTTGCATGCTTCATCACTTGCTCATTCATCATCAATCATCACATGCTAATGGTCACATGCTTAATGTTGCATCATGGTACGCATACAAGCAATGCATGCTGGTATGGTGCTAAAACACTCACTCGTATCTACTATTTCATTAGACAGGGTTTGTTGAAAGTATTCTGCAGTCAAAAGGAATAATGTACAACATTATGAAATCATGGAGCAAATTAAAAATAAACGGAGCAAACAAAAAAAATATCGGGAAAATCTGTTATCTGTAACTTAAGGTTTTTTTAAGAAAGAGCCTTGATGCAGACTAACATATACTACGGCTGCCTCGTGTTACTTTCACTTCTCTTTACAGGGATTAATAT
This sequence comes from Ophiura sarsii, assembly GCA_035610835.1. Taxonomy (NCBI): domain Eukaryota; kingdom Metazoa; phylum Echinodermata; class Ophiuroidea; order Amphilepidida; family Ophiuridae; genus Ophiura; species Ophiura sarsii. The sequence continues at coordinate 37,736,025 of CM069450.1, read as the reverse complement.
ACAGGCGACCATAAATGTGACCCATCACGTTCAAATGAACTTGTGGAACTCAAATCTGATTTATTGATACTAGTTAAAAGAACTGATTTGTTGCTTTAAAAAGGATGAAGATAAAGATACAGATTTAGAAATATAAGGTATGATATCAAGAATAAATGTGCGTATTATTTTTTCACAGTTTACCAACTTTTCCACTTAAGTGTGTTTTCTAACAACATGTCTGTTTTGATGAGATTGGTAACGAAATAAAACATATTACATTCACTGTTAACCCCCTGGGGTCTACCTGTCTATCTCACAGTGGTTCTGATTGGTTTATTATAAGATGTACTCATATGAATAGCCAATTCAAATGCAGCTTGTAAAATGTTTCACTCCCATCTGTATCAGGGATATAATTATTCTAACAATGTCTCTCATTGGTGCAATAAATGATGTATCCATCTTTCTGACCAATCGGCCGGTAGTTCTCAGGGGGTTAATGGAGCCTAATCTGCAATAGCTGCTCTGTGTGACTTCAACTATTTTACAAGGGGTCACACATAAAGACTACCACAAGTATCTAGCATGGCAGGGAAACAAGCAATAACAAGGGAGAATAACGTGATAAAACAGTGAAATATACTAGGGCAAACAATGAGAATTGCTGTGCACTAAAACAAATAACAATAACACACAGAAATGCATTGGGACAAGCAATACAAATTGCTGTGCAAAATAACAAAAATGTAACGTAACAATAAAGACCGACGTTTCAAGTGAATATACCACCCTTCATCAGGGACAAATATTTTTAAAAAGTAGTAAGAAGTAGTAACTATAAAGAAGATAGTGAACTAGACAAGTTCACCGCTATAATTATAGCACAATGTCAGTAAGTGATGTTGCCTACTAATAAGTCGACATCTAAGTTACCATACTGTGGCAGCTATAGTTAATAGAGCTTTACAAACATCTCGATAATACTATCGCTACAACAACAAACAGCACCATCTGTAGGCTATGAAAAGACAGATCTTTAGCATTCAACAATCTTGTGACGCTAGAGAGAAAATGTGGCCCAGAATCTTACAACTACGGGGATTTTTTTCAATGTTGCCTATTATCTTCAACCTACATCAATTAATTAGCGGGTAGAAAAGCTGAGGCAAGTGATTACGAAGTGATGTTTAGTAACTTACAGTTTGCTATCTGGAATTCAAATTAATATGTGTCTGGCAGATTAATTTCGGAATGAGCTATGGGGTAGACAATCATACCACTTGGTCTATTTTTTTCCTCTAAATTATTCTCTGTATCTTTATATATTGAACTGTTATCTATTACACTTTATAGTCTACATACATAGACAAATTGAAGTATTGTATAACGTGTTGCATGAAGAGAGATTATTTCGGATTATGCACAGGAACCAGTATTAATCCAATCTTATTATAACACATTTGAACGTTTGAAAGACAAATCATCACCCGATATACACCAATCGGTTTCATTAATATTCAGGAATTCTTTTTTATTCCATAAAAGTGTTTAGTTTCAGTTCAGTTTCATTTCAACTCCATTTATTCATCATATATCATGAGAGATTTCCTTCTTATACTTAATTAATCTGATAAATTGGAAATAATTTAATTCCCCTAAGCCCCTCAGCTTAAACTCTTCCACCCTGACCTCTCTTTCCTGACCCTCTCTCCCCATGCCCATTATATCTCCAACCTAACCCAAACCCTGACACAACAAAAGCGGTAAACTGGTTCGTATGTCCACACACTTTAACATATTGCCTTCTGTAATTTCCAACTGAAAAAAAGCCCAAAACAAATCAATATTACGACCCATATGGGTAGTTTTTAGCAACAAATCTAACAGAGGGAAACATGGGACAAAAAATGGGGTGTGCCGCTCCCGGGGATTGAACCCGGGCTGCCGCAAACAAGTCCAGTCCAAAAAAAATAACTTTTTCTGGGCCCATATGTACCTTTGAGTAATTTGTAATGAGATATGGGGAATGGGGGTCCATTGGTGCTTCTGTTGGATTTTAGTTTGGATATAGCATGGTTAGGGTTAATAACGTACCTTTATTAGAAGGAAATGCAGGATCTGTTGAGTTGATACCATTGCCATCTACATGTACGGGACAATTACCTCCTACTATACTAACAGCTGCAATACACAAACGGAAACAAAACAGGGCGTTAGATTTTACGAAATTCTTGAGGCACACGACCGACCGAACTGCTATTTATAATACATGATGATGATGTAGGGACAAAATGGTGTGTAACATTCGACTGCATTCTTAAAGCACATGGCAGATCTGCTATTTATCATGTTTATAGAGAGTTGATGAAGGAATGAAACAGGGAGTAATATTTAACTGGATTCTTGAAGCACACGACTGATCTTCTACTATAAGACACTGCAAAGAACCAAAATCAGGGCATAATATTTAACTGAAATCTCTAAGCACATGGCCAAATGTCTATTTAGAATTCAAAGTGTACTTGAAAACAGTGTTGAAATTCAATCCATACTTGTTATTTTGTGAAGATTTGATAATAATACCACACTTCAGCTGCCTCATAAATACATGGACAGTATACATGACACACCTGAAGGTAATCATGAAGCAACAGGCTGTTTTAAAATACATATATTATAGACTTTCAATTTGTCAATTTGCATCAATTTGTCAATTTGCATCTATTTTCATTTCAAACAGTTGAATTGTTGATGAACAGCTTACTTATATGTATGTATTTCACACATAGCTGTCTCTTTTAGCTTATGTTTTTTTGCTATGTTATAAGTATCCCAAGGCAGTCAATTTGTTTGGGTAAAAATCTAAATGATTTACACTGCATATATAATCCTCCTTGATGAAATTAACTTGTCATAACTTTACGATGTGCCATTTATGAATGATTTAGAACATAATACTTTCTACGTGAACGCTTGCGGACAAACAGGAACAAATTTAGGAAATGTAAAAAGTCATAATTTAGCCATACTTTCAAGACTAATTTGTAAAAAACATGATCATTCACGAAACTTACCTGCAAAATATGCCAACATTCCTAACAACATAAAAATAATAAGCGCTAGAATCAACGCCGCGCACTTCCAGGTGAGTTTATCTTTGCAGACATATTTCCCCGTGATCCTACGATACTTGAGCTGTTCACCGGGATGCTTATTTTGGCAGGTGGCCGGTGCGTATCCCGCTTGTGCCGCTGGTACACCTTGATTAGATTGCATAGTGGCGTTAGTCATGGTAGGAGTCCCGAACGGAAACTCAAAGAATGTCCTGTGATTGGTGTAAAGAAAAGAGACATTGATTAACTCAAAGTCGCCAACTTGTTATTAAAACATGATGTAGTCAAAGGAGTGACCTTAACCCTTAACTGATGCTTGAATCTCATTCCGACTTGTAATAACTGAAAATGACAAGTGTCACACACCAAAGAACACACCAAAGACAGTCTAGTAAATAGACTTCTTTGTAAAGAGACAACAAAAAAGTTGACTCACAGAGAGGACAAAATATTAATTAATTGCTGCCGTATAGCAATATTATCTCACCTTACATCATTGGGAAAATACTGTGTGAAAACCATTATGCAATTCCTACTTTCAAAGACTCTGATTTCTAAAACATTACTACTGCAGCAGTTTTACATGGCATATGCCTTATACGGGAGTTTTCCCCCGTGTGCTCCGTGTATGGCTCGCTCTTTAGTTGGCAGCTGGGTGTATTGTGAACTTCAGGAAGTTTACAGAATGGCTATGGCTGTTATATTCTTGGGGCATGAGTCAATGGAGAATTACACTGTTGATATACGCGTTTAAGTGAATTACACAGGATAAATTAATACTATGGTCATGTTATCGCAGTTTAATTGACAATTAGCACTTCACTTTTTATGAAATCTTGATCATTAACAAGTTATACTAATAGTGTGATTTTTCTGCAGAAACCAATTTGAACTTGAGCCTACCCGTATCCCCTGGACACTAGGGACAAACGTCCCCTTTGAGCTCCTAAGGGTATGGGTGATAATTTGGCCCATGTGATGTGTGGTCTAGTGGATAGGACGCAGGACTCACAATACAAAGGTTGTGAGTTCAAGCCCGCAACGGCCAACATGTTTGCATCCTTGGGCAAGGTACTTAGTCTCAATTGCCTCATGGTTCCGAAGTCACATAGAAATGGTGGTCCCGTGCATCGGAAGAGCAAAATCCGAGCACGTTTAAAAATGTCACAGACTCCTTTGTAAAGAGTAGGGGATCATCCCGGTCTGTGTCTGTACACACATATTCCTAGGTTACAGGGCAAAACCCCGGTTAAATCCGGGCCTCTATCGTAGCGGAAGGGGCGTCCATTTATGGACCAATATTGCTAGCTTAGATTAAGCACGCAATGTCCATTAGGGACAGAAAGCGTATTGATGATGATGATCCACTAAACTATGTCATACTTTATTCCCTACATAGCCTCAAACTCAATGTTGTTATTCAAAGTATAGTATTGAACATTACTAGTAATGCTAATGATATGATTAAATTATGTTTTACTGCTACATACAGTTCTGCACACTCAGGTTTGGGTAAAGCTACATGTGTAAAGGCAAACACGTTTCACTAAATTCTGTTAATTATTTATGTGTGAAATAATGCACTCTCCTGATTTATTCTTACCCTTGTGGCGTTTAAGAAAGTTTCTAGGCCAACCAATAATGAACCCTTTGAAGTATTAAACTGAAGTGTATTATATCTCATAGGGAATGAAGTCTATACAAGTATACTCTGATCAGCACCACTAAGGCAGTGTTGTATTGCGTTGCATTGCATTATGTTATGGGCATGTGTGGTCCAGTGGAATGACGCCAACTCAAACATGTAATAGAAAGGTTGTGAGTTCGAATCCCACTGCAGCTAGTATTTGTAAGATATACAGCCACTTATGTGAAGTGATGTAGCCTATAGTGACAGACAACAGATTAAATGTACACGCTTTGAGCACAATTTGGAAGTTGTGTTGTGAAGTACTGAGTAAATTTAAAATATGGCAAAAATATAAATTTGTGAATCATTTCAATTGCAAAACTAACCAAATTTAAAGGCATATTATGTGATCTTTTTCATAGAACTCCCTCTATCTTTTGAGTTTTTTCCTCGAAATGCAATTTGTTGGTCAAATTAATTACATTTATAAACAGAAAACTGGAATATCTTCCAAGTTACAGAGCAATGTTTCCTAATTACTTGAAAATCATGGTTTGAATGGGTTAAAATAAACTGTTAGGGTCTTCTCCAATAACTTATTTTCTGAGAACAAAATATGTGCAAAAATTTGATAAAGATCACATAATATTACTTTCAATGCATGCAACAATGTCACACTAAAGTGCATAGCGTACACTGCATTACTATGTAGTTGCAATCAAACTATAAACCATTTTTATTGTGCATTATGTAAGACAATTCATTAACCAAAATACATATTCATATATTCAATCAATCAATCTGCTTACTTTACGAAATCCATAATATTTCCTTTCCAAACAAAACACTATATAAATATGTTCCTAGCAACATCACTGCTAACACTGCTCGCGGTGTCATAATCTCACATCGATTGAAACAAATTACGGTGAACTTGAGCGTTTTATCATTGAGCAACAGCGACTTTTAGTGCTTTTCTCTTTCTGGAAATTCTCCAATATTTATGGCCCCTAGTCATGAAGAGTCATAAAACCCCTTTTATTACCTAATACTGAACAGGTGCCAATTTTAACCCTGAACTTCACAGTTTACAAGTACAAAAGTAAAGCGAAAAATAACCAGTTTGTCATCTTAATGTTTTAATTTTATCTCCAATTATCTATTTATTTTTGCCAATTTTAAGCATCACTTTGTATATATTATTTTACATTTGTAATAAATCTATACCATTTTATTCTGGTGTGATTTTAAATAGCTACTAGCTTCAAATAAAAAGACTCGACTATTTTTGTTTTAAACATCATATTTCCTTACTAATTTGATTTGAACCTATTTCACAGCTTTGGAATGGTACGTCCAATAAATAGATCAAGCCCCAGTTTCTATATAATTCCCTATATTTGTACAACCAATATTTTATTTTTTTGTTGACAATCAATTATAAATAAGTCCCCAAAAGGGTCAAACTTCATCATATGGCTGGCCTAACCACACTTTACCAGTGTGACTTCATTTAGTAAAATTATGACTATATGAGGTCAGTTGCAGGCTATTGGATTTGATGGTCTACTTGGGAATTTGAACCTCTTTTTGATTTCATTGTTACTTTTATAGAAGAAATTATAAAATGTGTCTTAAATTCAGAAATAGAACTCACATGAGGGATGGATGATGACACTCAAATTAAGTATCCTATATGTTCAATTCAATTAAATTTAATTCAATGTTTAATTCAATACCAAGTTAACCGGGAACTGAGCCACTATTTCCACTAGTATTATTTCTCATATAGCATGGTATTACAAGGCTGTATCATTGTATGTCTTCCAACTAGCAACACTCAGACAACACTTTTCCGATTCTGTTTTCATTACCAATTTTGACACAAGTAATGGACCAAATTGCCGCTAATGCGTTAGCTACTTTGCCTCACGTTACCATGAATGGCTCTCGTGCATTTCTCCTTGTTACCATCTTTAAAGAATGAAAGAAGAGAACACATTTAGGCTGATGCAGTCTGTCCTGCCAGGGCCCCTTCCCCCAAGACGTCCCCGGTATAGTATAGTGCATGCACCTTCTCTACCGGAAACGTTTTCCCCCTATCACCATATTTCAAGATGAAAACCTGGTTGAATGGTATTATTTTTTCCTCTCGACACTCTTTGTGTCTATCTACTGAAAATGTTGGCTCAAGGCATAGCCTATCTTTTGACAATGTTAGAAGTTACCAAATAGAAACTACCCTCAGATCGTACGCATACGTAGCCTAGATAGCAAGAGTTATGACGCAAAAGCTGCCTCGATTATTTTATGAGCAAAAATAGGACTGCGCGAATATTATACCGATTGTTATCACCCCAACTATGTTCAAACCCTTTTGTTAGTTGGGAAAATTAATATCTGGAGGTTATACTGGATGCAATGGACACATCATTCATAAAACATTTCACTGTTACACCTTAAGTAAAGGATTTACAATCTATAGCTCCCTTTTACTGTAAAACAATTTAATTTCGCTAATTTCGCTAGGAAGTCCAATTCGCAAAATTAAATTGCCGCCAATTATATTATTTATAACAATACAAATTAATGAAATTAAATTGCCGCAAAAAGTTGACCAAGTGCTTATTCGCTTAATTAAGTTGCTGTGAAATTAAACTTGTTTACAGTTAAACTTGGTTACAGTATCCTGTTTTAGTTTAGATCATGTTAGATATATTATCCACAATTTTTTTTACAATTATATGTGAAAGTCCTACAGGTGACATGTAATCTATTACCATTGAAGATTTTGAGCTCTTCTGTTAAGTTTTTCTTGTAACATCTAGCTAAATATCGAATCAATTATGACATGAGGCAGCTAATCATGTTAGCCTCATACTCAGCATCGCACCATCTCTCTCCGTACTAACTACAACTTTACAAGTCGACTTACCCAGTTGCTGTTCTAGAGTTTGTGTTGACGGTATTAAGAGTACTGTATGTGTTAACACAATCCCCATCTTGGCGTACTATGGTCGCCTGGTTATTGTTGAATGACGGTAACGGTCTGCCTCCTTGTTGTAGAAGTATGGCTGGATTGGTGATCAGACCTGTGACAAATGGAACAGATTTCATGGATTTATCATTTATTTGTGAGAATATGTTCAACTAATTCCAAAATACATAATGCATACTAATGCATAATGGTTGCACTAGTGCATCTGATTTAAAAATCACAATGGTTGACTGATGACAGCGAATTGAGGATGAACTACATTGTACACCAGACAAACAGACATGGAACAACATTCACCAGGCATGTTTTCATTATGCAACTATGCATTATGCATTTTGCCTTAGCCTGCATGAATCCCTATTCTCATACCATGAGACAAAGTTCAATTCACAACAGATATCTTAACAAGGGTGCCTCCTCACAGCTGCCTTCTGATAATACATTTCAGCACAGATCTCGAATACAAAGTCCCATTCTACCATACAATATTGGAACAGATTCCTTATACATGAGATTGATGTTGATGGTTTTGGAGCCCCCATTTTACCCATCCAGATAGGGTCCAAGTTCAGACAGTTGCCACGAAACACCTGTTCTCTGTTGGGAATTTTCAACATCAAAATACAGGAAATACTTGCTTTTGTTGGCACTTTGGTTGTCATACTTTGTCAATGCCATGATTTAAAGGAGGCCCTCTCTATGCCTTGTTTGCAACATCCTTTGTGATATATCCCATGATGCACTATGATAACACAGTGTTTGGATGGCACGTGATCATGGCTGGGGAAAATAGGATACTCAGGAACCTGGTTTCTGGGAAATTTAACTTTGGGGGAAATCTTAGGATTAAAAAAAAAATACATGCGAATTTGAAGGATATATTTCGTCATGAAGGGAAATTCTTAAAGTAACATTCTTCAGAAATTTGCATTTTTGTTGGCCCTGCATATTTGATAAATTAATTTGCTATATTCAAAGCTATGTTAATTTGGGCCACAGATCTGTTTTCTACAAGTCTATCAAGCAAAAGGTCAGTGAACTATGCATTCAACAGTGCTTACGAATTAAAAAGAATGTCATTATTTGTTTATGTCCTATAGTATTGACATTCAGTGCCGGACACATTGCAGTACATCAGATCCTGAGATGTCAAAGCATCCAAATCCTTGTCCTGTACAGGTTTCAATCTGTTCATGCAAACAGTGACAGTGATGCAAACGTGAACACTTTCCACGCGGCAGGCGTCTGCAGACGACACTCCAAAATGTCTAAAATGTCAACATTATTGAATTGTATCATCATATTTGGAATCAACATGACAAAGCATTAAAATAAGTACAAACATCCTAGTATTGGTTCAGTAATTATTGAGATAGACTTTGAAATTTGGGAAAGATTTTTAAAACATCTGTTTTGTAATGGTAAAACTAATAGCCGCCAGGTAAAAAGTGTTAACATTGAATGAACATGAGCATGAAAAGCTTTCGCACCCCCCTCACTGTCAAAGAGGATTATTGGTAAAATTCAAATGTGATTTCACCTACTTCAGCCAGGCAGACTGTATAACTAGGGCTGGGTCACTGTACTCTACCACAATCCACTCCCAAATGTCATATTTACAGTCAATAAGAATTCATCTATTTCAAATAAAGTACATTATTGTTTTATAATAGATGTCATTAATTTACAGAAGACCTTGGCATTCAGTGGATGTCAGTAGAATTTCCGGGGAGTTCCTTTAGTATACCCTACCACTGCGTGCGTGCCTTCAATGTGAACTTTTAAAGAACGACCAATACACTTACACAGTGAGGAATAAAAATGGTAGGGTATTCTAAAGCTTTACCCAATTCTGGCTTGAGAGTAATTCAAATTGTTGGCACATTTTGTTTCTCGAAAGCATCAACTTTCAGAGAACCAGTGTACCTGTAAGTGTTCATCTCTTTCCAAATATCTTAAACACTCAGGGAGTCATTCTCCACTTTTAATAAACATCTAAGTAAACAAACAAACAAATAAATAAATAAACAAATAAATAAACAAATAAAACACCAAACCAACCTGTATGTCTCAGAGTTGCCGTATTTGGATCCTGGTGCGTAATAGGTGACGGTGCCATGAAAGCCGTCTCTATCGACCCACCGCTATAGTATAAACCTTGTCTACTGTTCATTGAGTTCTGACTAGGATGACTCTGAAGTTGTATCGCCTCGTAAAGTGCCGGTGATTCCACCTGTCTTAGTTCTCTTCTACGATCGATACTTCCAAATGAACTAACGCTGTTTGGCGCATAAATTTCATTTGTGGCATACGGCACTAGTTGGGGTCCTAGCGGCGACACAGGTCTGCCGTTTCGTGATAACGTCCTGTCCTGGCTAATATTACTAAGGTTACTTGTTTCCACGGTTTCATAACCGGAAGACGAAGCCCGCCCTCCTGGCGGATTAGGTGTGCCATTTTGTATCATGGACATGTCACTAGGCGATATCATATCGTAACCTACTGGGTGCCCATTGACAAGTTCATCTTGTAAACGATTAAGATCACTATTTGTGATTGGAGATCTATTTCTAGCCCTTGCACTCATTGAAGGGTCTATCTTGAAAGGCGGAGGAGGTGGCTTTGATAACGGCATTGTCGATACTCCATTGAAACCTGCATAAGATAAGGACAAATAAAACTGGTTAAATGATAAACTGAACATCAATATAAAAAGTGTCTTTAACCTGGTGTTAACTAAAAAGTATAAATTATATATAATTTTTACCACTAATCAGATATTTCCAAGAGCTTTCCTGTCACCTTCTGCCTGACTGACACCCAGACCGTGAAGGATCTTCGCACAAGATCTACTCTTATAGATCTGCCAACAGCATCATTGTATAGAATTCTTCACCATAATTAGGGGATAACACTGTCATAACAACCAGCTTCAGCCAAGACTGCAAAATTCCTTGTGCAGAGCGCTTGACATTCCAGGAAATCACAACAACGCGTAGGTTTTAGGAACAATCCAATAATTTGATAATTGCAATTACATAATAAATTAGCTATCACTGATCGGTCTTTGTCTCCTCCACTACTTATATTATTTAATAACCCTGTAGAAAAAGTTAACCACTGTTTAAATTAGGCCTATAAATATCTATAAAAGGAAATCATTAATTAACACCTTATAGATGTATTGTATTGTGATCCATGGCCCAGTTCACAGCTATTAGGTATTGTTGTTTTATGACTGGGATTAAGGATTCACAAGTAATTGGTATTGTTTGCTGTAAGTGGTATTTACCCTTTGTCATAACATTTAAGATTGCAATTAAGTCATTATTGTCTGAGTCTTATTAGGTATGGTTATATTCATGTTACCAACAACAATGGAAGGTTTTTTGGATAACCTGTAGAATACCCTACAGTTTTGTTGTTCTACAGAATACATATACAGTTTTTGTTGAGTCACTGTGTGTATAATGTATGGCATGTTTTGTCTACAATCATTTCCTTCAACAACAACAAAAAGGCCCTGGCATAAATTACAGATATTCAATGAGGGCGAAGCCCGAATGTTGAATATTGAATTTATGTCTCCCCAACCCGGTGTAGTTTGAAGTGTAAACAGTGACATATGGCCCAACCACCTCTAGATATGCAACGCAAATGACAAACCTAAAACAATCAAAACAATGACCAATGTTTTGATATGCTTGTTAAGTGTTGATTTGCCTAATTTGTTAACATTGTGGCTATTCCCAATAACACGTTCAGTTGTGAGGGGTATTTATTTTTAGCTATTTTTTTAGAAGAATACTGTACTGAAATGAGTGATAACGTTCAGATGGGTTCTGATATAAAAGGACATAAGCATTGTTTTAGGCATTTGCTTCATACATGTTACACAGAGAAGTAACACAGCAGCATTTATATGGCGGGCGATATGGAAATATCCTCTCAAAGAATGATGAACTTACTATGAAAATCCAGGAAAGAGTCCCGGTGAATACTTCCAAAGCAGCTATCAATGTTAGACCACAGATAGTCAAAACCTGGTTAGACAGGTCTTTTAGGGTTGCTACAATCATAATATTTTAGTTCAACCGAGTTCAACGGTAATTGTCAATGGTTCAAATTTCTTTCTTCTGTCACATTCATTACATATTTTTTGTCTGGACAAACTATGCGTTGACCTTGACGTATATGTGGATTTCGACCTGCTACTTTAAACATCAACAAGTGGCATATCTATAAATATGTGTAAGTGGTTTCAACTTGGCGACACAGCTATACGATGGCTGGGTGACATAAATTTCAATATCCTCTCTATGTGCAAACATGTTTGAAGGGAAAGACTATGTACTGTAAAGCAGGGATAGAACCCAAAAGTTCGTAGTCTATTATCACCTTTCCCTGAACACCATCAGGCCTCCCCTTCCCCAAATAACCCTAGTCCAATCCCTAAACCAAGGTGGCATGCAATAGAATATTGTTAGGAACAAATGTCTAAATGGGAAGTATTCAATCCACAAATTGACAGGCATTTGGCTGATGAAATTGATGAAGTGGTCAATTGTAGTTTTAGGAATAAATTATTCATTTATCTATAAAATACAGAGAAAATAACCCCAGGCAGACAAACCATTAAGCTTCAAGTACCACCTGTCTAGTTATGATAATGAATACGCACTTGTGTTTTCACAACACCTCCTTTAACTATTGATCAAGATATTTTTTCTTTTAATTCTTTGATGAATTTCTTCCTTAGGCAAGCAAGTGCTAAGGTGTCAAAACACATTGCACCAAGTGTCAATTTATACACTTGATTAAATAACAACTCAAATATGTTTCCTATACCCATCACAGGCAACAGTCAATTGTACAATACATTGACCTTGTAAAGAAAATATTATTATGCATTGGTTTGCAACAGATTTGAAAATTGAGATGAATTAGTTATGATGTGTCTGTGTTTGTAATGGGTAAGATATGCCCAGAGAATTGAAAGGGTGGAGCTCTCAGCGCGCGTTGCTTGAATGAGTTCTACAGTTATATGTACTTCAATGGTCTGTATGACCTGATACGAATATACCTGATGAGGTATATTCGTCTCAGTTTTGACCATCAGTGGCATAAATCAGTCATTGAACTACCCCTCCTCCTTCAGCGCCACCTACGAGATGTCAGTTTTAAAGAACCACTGAATCATATTATGTGGTTAACAATTTTGGTCAGGAGTGGGGGAACTCATTTATTTAAGGTGGTGGCTATCATAGGTGACAGTCAAAAACCTTTTAAATGTACAGACTTTCAGAATGGACCTAGATTTAAAACATCTTTTTGTGTGTGACCCACTGATGCCCTAAATTAAAGTATTTCAATCAAATTTCCAACAATTTTTCCATCAAAAAAAAGAAAAAAATCCCAGGTGTATGCACAAACAGCTCTTTGGCTCAAAACATTTGAAAACCGGAAGCTTGAATTCAAGTGGCACCCTGCAGATTTTGGTGAAACGGAGAATATTCTAAGGAGACACATCTCAATTATGAATTCTTCCATATGCTCTTAAGCAATAGCTCCTTATTCCAACCCCAATGTCATCCATAATTATCAATAGTTTATCTGTCACACAGTTTATATACAAATCGTTAATAGATACACAGGAAGTGCGACCACATAGAGACAGCCAATCATCCAGCCAGGACTACTCAATAATGAACGGATTAATTGTCTTAACAATTTTATTCAGTATAGCTTCCTTCCTGTAATTTCCGTAACAATAAATCTTCAAATATTTAAATAAACAAAATCAAATCACTGGCCTGGCCAGACAGGTTTAATCCTTGAAGACACCACTGTTAACGGGCAATTATTTCAACAATTAAAAGGTTTGTTTTAGTATAGGGCCTATTTGTTTTACTGATTCGGTGATTGGTTCGTTTGAAAAAACAATTGTTTTACTGGTTCAGTGATTGGTTAGTTTGAAAAAACAATTGTTTTACTGGTTCAGTGATTGGTTAGTTTGAAAAAACAATTGTTTTACTGGATCGGTGATTGGTTTGTTTGAAAAAAACAATTGTCTCCCTGTGATTGTTGACTATTTTCCCTCTATCAAAAATGCCTGGCCATCTTTTCAATACCAATCCTTATGGTTGTTTACAATGTGCAATGTAGGTTGTACTATTACAATTCCCATGAAATGCTTGTGGTGGTGGAAGGCTATTGTACAAGTAAGTATGCTCCTTACATCGCTTTTTCCCAGCTCTGACGACATACCAATTGATTGACCACTATTAAACTGAAAATGAAATGAACTAATATAAATAGGTTCATTGACCTTGTAAAAAGCACCTATGGTGACTACTACATTTCATATACAAACAAACACATCATTCCATTGTGAATTTTGAACAAAACATCAAAAAGACTTTGAGCACTTCTCCGAACTTTGCAAGACAAATTTACTCAATATCATTCAATTTAAGGTCAACAGGCCCATACAACAGGATTTTCCCTTAGACCGGCCATGCAGAAGATGCCATAATAATCCCACAAAACAACGAGACAATTAATCGTCAATCTAACATACAAATAGCAAGACAATTAAACGCCAATTACACCTCGCATCGCTGCTCCAACACAATAGCAAAGCTTGAGCTCGTACTAGTGCGGTGTCTGTTCTCCCTATAATACAATTGACCATTAAATAATTGCCCAAACAGTTTGATTTGCTACTGCCATATTCTATGATAATGACATTGGAAGTACAAATAGCGGCAATCAAGCAGCCACACAAGCTGTTGCCTATGCCACAATGTCAAGGCTAATCGGACAATGCTGGTTTTTATTAAGTCAATTATTTTGATAGGAATTTATCCTCTCACTTTTCTCCGAATTATATTTTATTGACGTGGCAAACTGTGAATTACCAACAAGATTCGTAACACTTTCCCCACGGCAGGTGTCTGAAAGCGGCATCCCAAAATTTCACAAAATGTTTCAAAAATGTCAAAATAATTACTTTTCATTACCATATTTGGAATCACCATGAGAAATGTAATAGGCACTAGTATTGGTTCAGTAATTTTTGAGATAGGCTTTGAAATCTGTTTTGAAATGGTAAAACTATAATAGCCGAGTGCAAAGTGTTATGTATCATGGAGAATGATTCATTCTACTTTACACAAATACTCCCAATAGTTTGTGCACACAGACTGTTTTGGAATCACCCCCTCAATTTTCTGTCTTTCTTGCAAAATAATAAGATTTGTAATTTCTCTCCCTCCACGCACAGTTATACCACAGATGGATTGTTTCCACCATCTGTGGTTATACCTGAAGTAGTGCCAATTTTTCCAATGAATGCATAGAAAATGTTAGAATTTGTTATATTTTCCAATTTTTGTCAAGGATAGAAAAATAATACTCATGCCTTTTTGGTATGAATTACTGATTCTGTATATCATTTTACAAACCATTTCTCACTAACTAATAATAATGTTCTCTAATCAACAGAAATCAGAGAAATTGCAGACGAAAGAATTAATTTTGTGATCAAAACAAAACTGATAAAAACACCATTTCTCTCTTATCGCCACACATTTGATTCAGAACCCACACATGCCTTGAAACTGATTTCTCCCTAACTGACATGTTTACTGAATGAAATATTCAGAAAGTCAACATTGACTGTGGATGTACAGACTCCCTCCAAATCCATAATGCGGTCAAGTGCTCAAGAAGGCAGCTCTATAATCCTGGAGACAAGAAGGTTAATCCTTAACATCACAATTGAAATTAACCAGACCCGGTTTGTTTGAAACACGAATTACATGTAATCCATTATGCATTCAAATGTGTTATCCCTTCAAGACAAGTTCATGGCACGAAATTATGATGGGAGAAAAAAATCCTCCCCATCTCTTACACAGCAACATTACTCCACAAATCATGCAGCTATAATATACATCTGAGTATTGGAGATGTGGCAGAGGCTGTTGAAACTGAAACCAACCAAAAGCCCAATTTATTAGCTCAATGCTTCTCTCAATCCACACCGCTTTCTAATAGGTGTAGTATTACCTGCAAATGTGACCTGCTCGCACGGATTCATCCCCGATTTTAAGTCATGGATTGATGAAAATTTAGTTAATGGCACGCTTATCTTGCTTCAAACTAATCCAGCATCAAAGGTTTGGATTTCCAAAAGTCCGAGGTACACTTGACCAGTCGGTTCTGTGGCGTGTTTCAAATTACCAGTGATTATCATAAAATTTCACTGTTATTTCACAAAAAGGATTTCACCTGCTTGTCAATTTCATCATTACTGACTTTTCTTATTCTGGACATGGTTTGGATTTGACCGATGGTTTGAATTTGACCGATGGTCTGGATTTGACCGATGGTCTGGATGTTCTGGATTTGACCGATAGTCTTCTGATGGTCTTCTGTCTTGCGGTGCTTTTACTAAAAGGTGTAATTCAACAATGACACTTTTTAGTCACCTTGCTAAAAGGGTGATGCATATAACTACATTTTGGATAATACTTAATGCTGACAGAAGGCACTTTCTGTGTATAGAATTTAAAAATCAAGTTTTTCTTGAATTTCATTGCTTTCTGCTTTTATACAGCATGGGTCAAACATAGCAATACTGCAAAAGGGTCATTTCTCACAAACAAATTAAGGTTTTGACCATTATACATCATCTTTTATAGTTACTACCAGATACATTTCCTGCAAAAAAGGTTTGAAATTGGTTTTGAATATAAGATGCTTTTATTGATTGACACGCATCATGTACCAATTATATGTGTACCTTTTTGCTGCTTATTAAGTGATAAAATCTGAGACGATTATAACTATAAAATACTATAATTTGAATTCATATCAAAAAGGATCATAAGAAATGCTATGATGTCCTCTGTGGAGAGTGGTGGCAGACAAGATTATGTTATTTTTAATGTTACTGTCATCTTTGTACTACATTGTAATATAACTAGGTTGACAAATCCATTGCCTAATCCTATCATACACACTCTACCCACTCACCTCATCTTCACAATATCAGCCACTTTGCAGAGAAGCTATAGTGTTCTTCCCACAATGCATCATCAACATTCTAAATTAAACTCAAACATTTAATTACCCTACCAACTCACACCATCTTAACAATATCAGCCACTTTGCACAGAAGCTATAGTTTTCTTCCCACAATGCATCATCAACATTCTAAATTTAACTCAAACATTAATCACCCTACCCACTCACACCAACAATATCAGCACTTCGCACAGAAGCTATAGTGTTCTTCCCACAATGCATCATCAACAAATTACAAATTAAACTCAAAATTCAATCAAAAGTATGTCATTTTATTCACAGGGAGACAGGCACTCTGCAACTATAACAATGAGTTTATGAACTTATGTATACCCAAATTGTAAATATAATGTCTATTTTGAAATAAATCTTGAGATTATCATCGTGACTGCTATGAATTCTGGGAAGATTTTCTTGTCTTCTATGAACATACAGATAGATGACACTTGAGTTAATATACCGTACCTGACATCGTCCCCGGTGCGGGGGAATGAAATGGACTATCCGGTTCCATCTCGGTTTCCGTTAGCGTTAGACTGGACCGGCTGCTATGTGTGCCACCGCCTAATGAGAGAGCATCCATTGGTGTCTCCTACAGAAATAAGACACAAATTGATGAGGTGTTAAGATATGTAAAGTTTCGATAATACGTAGTGAAATAAGGAGAGAGAGAAATGATGCAAAAAGTGTCAATACTATAGTTCATTCAGTTCAAAATTTGGCGAACACACTTCCAGTAACGAATTAATTCAGAAGAGCGTATCAAAATCCTTAGAAATGGGTACCGTATTTTCCAAAATCACCCCTAGAAATGGGTAGGGGTTTTGAATCTCCAGCGACACACCCTTGACCAAACCAAATCCAAGCCCCCCCCCCCCCCCCGGGGGTGCGCAAAAAACTTGCAAACTTGCATAGTGCGACTGTCACATTATCAATAGTATCCGTGATGCTTGCGTATGGCAAATTAGCGTGCATACACTTGGATTACTTATGTGCGCCGAGAGATCAAAAAAATGCATATTTCTTGCCAATTTGGAACTGATTAAACTATAGTATATAGACCTACATATAGCATGATGCTGCCGCATAAAATAGTGATGCAAACTTCAGCAATGACAGAGTGTAACAGTTTTAATAAAAATTTAAAATTTAACCAAATTATTTAATAGCCAGACATTTGGGTTCAAAATAACCGGGCGAGAAAAGTAAACAAATCCCATCATCTCTCCTCTCAGAATTCATAATGGTTCAGTGTCTGTGACTGATCAATCTCGCCCGTCAAGTTATATTAGCAGACCGCATTGAATATTTACACGGGTTTACATAAGGCTAGACTTGGGATTTAAATTTCAAATGCAGGCGTCAATTTCACACTAAATTGAAAACTGTTGAAGTGAGAGAGCTTGTCTATTCGTTGGTTTACCCTCAATTTCAAAAAGACAACGTCCATGATTTTCCAAGAATGTCCCTACAAAATCTTCTTCTAGAAATATTCTTGCTCATTTGACATTCAAGACGATCATTTTTTTTTATTTATGAGAGTCACCCATTGAAAACATGATGTGGTTGGATACTAAAAGAAATCCTAACCAATCAAGAAGATCTCTTTTCCTTATACAAACTACAGTAATACACACGTCCATTTCGGTCATCGAACCGTTTGTTTAAATGTAAGAGCATGGCCGGAGACTAGCTCTAGCCAATTACCACTGGCCATTGGTTGTGTGCGGATGGTTAGTGAAAGGTGAAGGAGTCACTGAATGCGTTTCTTCCTGATGCCAACTTCTGGATCTATAACAGTCCATCTTTTAAAAAAAAAGAGCATCCTCCTATCCTCCTATTGACCATCTAGAGAGCATCTACCTTTAGCATCCTTCATAACCCTAGCTATCTTTATCAGCTAACTCGGCCTATTGAGGCTAGTGAATAAAACGGATTTGACAATCGGGAGAATAAACGCCAAGTGCAATTTCATAACGAAATGTCCCTGAAGGAAAACTCATCATTGCCGTGGCGACGGCCAGCCGCAGCAGCACTAGGCCCCAGCCTATACACAAGGTGACGATGATGTTATGAAATGTAGAAAATCGTGTTGTCAATTGCAGCGTTGCACACAAACGCTATTTATATTTGGCCCCTGGTTGGTTGGTTGGTTTGATTTGACCAAGTGATCTTTACAAGGCATTCACACATCAAAGAATTAGAGCGAGCCAACCATATCTAAAATAGCTGCCATTTATGAACTGTAGTATTAGTATTTGGTTTAACAAGGGTTTTAAATAAAGACATCAAAAAAAGTAATCAGAGCTGAATCAGAGAGATCAATAGGAGTTAATGCAACAATGGAAATGGCACTTTTCATCTGTAAGCACATACCGCGACAACAATACTTTATCGATTTTAACAAACAAGGTGTCAAAATCACCGTAATTTTCATTTTTAGAATATGAGTAACAATTTTAAAATTATAGGTGCTTTTACAACAGCCGCGTTACTTTTTTTGATGTCTTTAGAATAGGCTGCTGAAAGGAACACATGGCAGATTCATCTGACAAACCTAATGTGCACTTGTCCAGTTGTATAATGCAAGTCAGTTTTCTGAGAAATAATCTATACTTTTCAAGATGGGTTGGATGATAGGATGTAAGTGGGGCATTCAATAGAATATGTGGGGGAGAAAGAGAAAAGAGATTTATCTTATCAGAAAATTGAGTTACACAAATTGGTAAGTGTTGTAGTATAGTAGGTCACATACTGTGATTTGTGTCTTATGAGACAAAATTATACATAATCTACCTGGTCAGAGTGAAGCCACTCGTGTCAATGGATCAATTTGGCTACAAAAAACCCAGTTCTACAGGCCAGACTAACCCATTTTTGAAAGAACAAAAAAAATAAAAAATCTTGAATTATCTTTTTATTAGCAATTGTTTGATTTTTTTTTTAAATTGCGAATATTGTTGGAAATTCATCAAAATGTTCATGAAATGGTATCAAAAACAAAACAAAAATGCCCAACCGACCGACTCTACATAATAGGTCCGTTTGCCCGTAGACTAGGATCCGTTTTTCAATGCCTTACTTCACAATCACGCAAGTCAGGAAAATCCTAATAATCTAGAAAACACAAGTGTTGCAGTCCATTTGGCACTTAGAAACTGAAGTTTTTTGTCGGCATCACAAGGAGATCAAATTAAATTTGAATTCTTTCAACTAAAACTTGCATCTTGTCAGCAGACTACACATGTAGAAATACAATCTAGAAGCTACTAAAGCATGGCATATTACACGTCTAAGCTAGAAGTAGAAGGTCCAGGATGATTTGAAGATGGTGTGAAAGAAGTTCTTTAGCTGATCGTTACGAAGGCTTTTCATTGTTAGATTACAAGTTGACAATGCCAAGGATCCTCCACAGGAACTGGGTGTGGTACTTACTATACTACTCAGGGCTCAAAATACACAGGGGCGAAGGGCGATTAGCCCACCAGTTTTCACAAAATAGCCCCCTGAGAAAACTTTGGCCTATGGTAAAATGTACTAAAGGGGCGATTTTTGGCAGAATTTGCTCAAAATAGCCCTCATAGCCCAACAAGTATTTTAACCCCTGATACTACTTATTGCAAATGATCAAGGAAGATGATATATCCTGAAAATACATTGGTCCTAATTCTTAATCTGTCAAAAATAACTGAAATAACCATACTTTTTATATCCATTTTTAGATTGATCAATTTGTGATAAAACCTGTGGGTCCATTGCTGTTTCTTCACCAGTGTGCCCCACACCTCTTTGCTCTTTAAAATAATTAAATCACCTACATTACAAAGCAATCCAATTTTTATATCTTAAAATTGATAACATGTCGCCTACTACTACGATCAATCATTAGAGCCCTTCAAGTACTTTTTCCACTCGGTCAAGTCATTATTAATAAATTCCGTAAAACATTTTCTAAAACAACATCCCGTATCATCCTTTGAGACATCTGGGGAAGTGATGAAGTGACTGGCCATTTGTTTTTGCTATGATTGGCTGGAACTATATACCGCTTATAGAGCGGCAATATTCTCCGTTATTGATTTGTACAATACAATGTGCGATATGCATAATGCGTATTTGATCGTGCTTGGGATTTATCTATAGTCTTAGCGCAAGGTCTTGTTATTTTTTTGAAGAAGAGGCCAAGTGTTCAATTAAAGAAGGTGTTGAATACCGTTATTTATTGGGTTATCACAGGTTACACAGTATGGATGGTTAATAGCGCTCTACAAATTATTATACCTGCCATAACAATGATGTCGAGTAGCAGATCATGGCCAGGAAGGGGAGAGAGAATGGGGAGGGGTCAGGGGGAGAGGAAATGTTGAAAGGAAATTCTATCATCACAGAGTAAATGGACTCGACTGCTCAAATAACTCTGTGCAACTATCTCCATACAACAATATCTTCCAAATAAGGAACCAATTGTGCAATTTAATAACCAACTTTTAAAAACAAGACTATCTCTGGTCAGATTGACTTCAGTTCCAAAATCAAATTCAACTGTCATTTAATTCATGCCCCATCTGTCCATCAAATTAATCGGCATACCAGTCAGTCAAACATCTATTGAACTTTGAATGATATATCTTACATAAATATGATTATAATAAACGATAACTTGATTTCATCTGTTTGTACAATGTTAAATAAACAGAAGTCTGGCTACAACCAACACTATAAAGTTAATGTTTCATACATCTGCTTTTGTCTATTTACCCAATAGAGGTTCAATTCAATACAGGTTCAGATATTATATCAAAGAATTTCCGGTAAAGGTAGTATATGGATATGAATGATTACTAACTTCCACCCATTTATTTTCAATACATTTGTAAATCAAATTGAGGTGGGATTAAGAAATAGTACATAGCTCTTTTTTTCAGAAAAAAAACATACCTGTTTCATGATAATATGCAGGCCAATTTGGTAATAGAGTTAATGCAATGAATTGGACGTCATGCACCGATTCAATTGAATGTAGAATTATAGTCCGGGTGCAACTCCCCTTTGTAGTCTGTGCGCATGACTGCATGGATAACCTCTATTGAATGTAGAATAGACCGGGTGCGATTCCCCTTTGTAGTCTGTGCGCATGACTACATGGAAAACTTCTATCATAGAGTCTACTAAATGTTGAAATCAATGTGTATTTGGAATATTTTTATGGTGTGTTAACACTTTCCACACGGCTATTAGTTTTACCATATTCAAAACATATTTTCATAAACCTTTCCCAACTTTTAAAGTCTATATCAATAATTACTGAACCAATACTAGGCATGTTTATGCTTATTTAAATGTATTTCTCATTGTGATTCCAAATATAGTAATGAAATTCAATAATTTTGACATTTTTGAAACATTTTGTGAACTTTTGGAATGTTGTCTGCAGACGCCTGCTGCATGGAAAGTGTTTAACAACATTGGCACCTTCAGACTTTACATCATTTTAACATGATTCATTATAACAAACAAATTACTAACATAGTTTGCCTCTGTCAAACAGTCCTTGAACATTGTCATTGAAATGGAGAGAAAAAACCAAAGAGTGTTAAGCACACATTGTTTTGTGCCAATACAATTTTTTCAGTGGAATGACTAAATGTTTGCTACCTCTCGATTTATCACTCAAGTCAAGTCAATCAAGATATTCACTGACTGATTTCGTAAAAGAAATACGTCTGTGCTCTGACTGCCAGCTCCGGTGGATCAAAAGAGCCCGGACTGCATGCCTCGGAGCGATTCATGAGGATCAATATTCACAGCTAGATGAACAAATTTAGCAAATGAACAAGCAGATTAACAGGCTAGACTAAACCCTGTACTGGCATAGGACGGGTGAGGTGAGATTTTGAAGGTAAATACATGAGACTTAATGCGTAATCACATACAATAACATGATTTGTATGCGTGGTGGCGCACAGTATGGCCAGGTAACAAAAGGGACATGTTTAAGGGTCCCTAGCCTCCACTTTCATCCCAGGAAGATTTTTCAACTTATTTCTAATATATACCTCCATATTTACATTATCCTCACAGGTTCTCAACAACCCTGGCTAAGATTTAGAATACCCTACAAAATACCATTCTTATTATCTCAATGTATGGGTCGTTCTTTAAAATTCCCCATCGAAAACATACAGCTATAGGGTATACTAAACTAAAGGAACTCCCAACCATTTTTTTTAAAGAGCCTTTCACATGCATTATCTGATTAATAATGGTACTTAATCAAATTTCAAAATGAAAAAAATAAAATCATCCTTTGCCAAACACAATTTTATTTCATATTCCTACTACGTCAAGCGTTTAACAAGGGTGTGTCCATTACTTGGTGAGGAAGATTATATTCATCATCATCTTTTAAGCTAAAATCCAATGTATTGGTTGGGCGGTCACATCGTCCGTCCGTATGGCTAAGGTTATATGAATCACAAATTTGAAATTAATACCTCCATTCAAGAATTTTGTGAGTTGAATTCAATATTAGGCGTGATTGTTTCACCTCATAAAAGTGCGGTGCCATTGTCTTGACTTTCCCAAGAAATATGGGAGGACCTTTTTTATAAAACTTTTAAAAACTCGATCGGTAAAATCCAATGTATTGGTTGGGCAGGCACATTGTCCATGGTTATGAATCACATATCGAGGGTTGAGCGCCAGAAGGCAGTAACTCAAGAAATGCTATTTTGAGAAAATCGACTTTCAAATATTTGGGACTCATTACAATACACTGTACACTTATAAAACTCTATTGTACATTTCACGGACATAACTTATGCTAATGAGCTCATTAAATGACGTCACTCGCATCATCGGGTTTCCCCGATGATTGAAATACGTTGATTGATATTCTAGGTCGAGTAAAATGATGTTCTTATTTGTTGTCTGTGAGCTTTTCTGATTTTTTCCCCGTATTGGAGTATTTTTTTATTGAAAATAGACAGTTCAAATTAAACGTTGGTTCCAAGTTCAACTGACAGCACATGTATTAAAGGCGACAGCAACGGCAATATGCAAGCAACATTTGAGAAAAAACGATGCCCGACTTTGCAAGAAAGTGTACGGGGAAGTGTACGGGTGAACATGGCAAACCAAAACAGCCTAGTAAATAATCACCTCCGTGGCGCAATTGGTTAGCGCGTTCGGCTGTTAACCGAAAGGTTGGTGGTTCGAGTCCAGCCGGGGGCGTTGTTACTTTTTGCATTTAATGCAGATCGACAAATCACAGTAAAAATATAATATTGACAAAATCACAGACCACTTACACAAAAATCGCATCTGCGCATGCTCCTGTCGTGATCGAAATCCACCACACAAGCAATGGGCGAGTTTTGTAAGTGCTGTAGCACCCAACTTAGTCAAATTAAGAGTGTTTATGAGTTATCTCTTTATGGTTCTGAACATCTAGGTTATATGGATTATTTTTCTACCAAAATATCAATTTGCCCAAAAATTGAGTTACAGCCTTTTGGCGCTCAACCCTCGATATGTGAAATTAATACTTCCATTCAAGAATTTTGTGAGCTGAATTCAATACAGGGTGTAATTGTCATTGGTTCATCACATGAAAGTGCAGTGTCATTGTCTTGACTTTCAAGAAATATGGGAGGCCCTTTTTCACCCATTTAAATGAGTAAATTCAGTGAGAAAAATGCCACCTTCCGCATATTGTTATGGAGGTTTACTTAAACTCTCGTAACGGGAGGGTGGAGGAAGTTTTGGGGTACTATGATGTAAATGGGTTTGTGTGGAAACGGGTTGTTCATGTTCATTTACAATAAAAGTATACATACTACATGTACTAAAGTAAACTGCTTTTAGTTTCAATAGATTTAATTGTGTCATCACGGGAAAAAACAAATGTTCAGAAAGGTCACTAAGATGTTATTGGCTATCTCTTACTATACCCTATCATTCTGTTCATTCAGTGTGTCAATGCATCATGCGGTGGTAGGGTATGTTAAAAAGAAATCAGGTTAATAAATGGTGATAAAAACCTAAAACATTTCAAATATTCTCATGAATCTTCGAACTTGGTGCATTGCACCTTTATTGCACTTTTGCTCACAACATAACACCGCTGATATGTTTTGATTCGTGGAGGACTGATCATTTGTGAGTATTATTGAGCCAAGTTATCACGGCGGATATGGCATTAACACTACCCGGTTTAAATTCAATATCGAGGAGTTCAATGTACGTGTATAATAATCCTTGTCGACTTGTCGCCGAGGAATAAGTGAGAAAAGGTAATAATATGAAACTATCGAGTTGTAAAAATATGGAATCTTCGGCACAACATCTGTTTGATCAGTCAAAAAGCCTTTACGTAATTTAGATGTAGATTTCAAATTATTTCTTGTTCAAATGAATCTTGATGCGATATTTCTTTTGATATCGGCTCGTGCTCACAAAGCAACTCTGCCATACGGCAGGAAATTAAGTTTGATATTTATCTGCTTTCTTCTAATACTTTGGCATTCAGTTTATTTTTCTTGCAAATCTTTGCAATATTTCTTGCATTTAGAGTCGTACCCAAATCCTTTGAGTAACTTCGCATTACCCAGGTGGCACCAGATTTGCTTTCAGGAAGGGGTGCCCTGGGACAGGAGGGGGAAAGATCATTGAATTTATGCGACATTTGGCTTCCCAAGGAGATTTTGACTCCGTTGACAGTATACACAGTAGTAGTGTGCACATGTTGTCAAAGCATGAAAACATACTGTTCTGATTGCCAGGAGACATATTATCTCAAATTTGAAAGAATTTTGATTCTAATTTGGCATAAATCATCTCAATTTAGCAAAATTTCAGGCCCGACTATTGTGAAGGAGATGTGATATGCTGGCTCCAATATGTCAAAATTAGACATTCATATGCACAAACAGCATGACAATGGTAACACTCTGGATAAAGATTGAGGATAGGAAAGTCCCCACTGAAGGAATTTGCCACAAAAATATTTTACCCAACGACAGTATTTGATTTACCTGAAGATACGTATTAGCTTCCTCGATGAGTTGATCCGGAGTCATGCTATTTGTGTCCGTCTCCACATCTCCGTCTGAACCGTGACTTCCGGGTCGGCTGCCGTGACTACTGCCGTTGCTCTCATGGCTACCGTCTGAACCGTTGCTATGAGGACGGGTGCTATGTGGAGGACCATTACAGCTCACATCTGGGAGGATTCTCGCGTTGGAAGTGCAACTTACATCTGGGAGGTTTCGTAAGGAGTTAATTCGTGCTGCAGAGTCTGGAGAGAAAAGATGGAAAAGGATATAGAACATGATCAGAGCCGATGATATAAAAACGACAACTCACTCCTCACAAGCGATATCCCCATAAGGACCCTATCCAAATACCTCTAAATACAATGTAATACAATCCCACTTGTGTTATAACAGCATTATATGGTATGAAATATAGAAGGTATTCTGTTTCAGTCATAACACCTTTGCGAAGTCACTCTACTGTTATTAATCTTTTCCAGGATTTTCCCCCAACGCTCCCCCGCGTTATGCTCTAATTTCAATTTCAAGATGTTGAATGTTCTAACACACAATGTCCCTTTAATTTGGTCACATTCACTATATAATAAACTAAATATGTTTTTGTATTGTGTTTTAAAAAAAGTGAACAAAAGAAATCGGTAACATAAAGAAAAACAAAAGACATTGAGCTATAACAAGAAAGTGGCCGAAGCGTATGGGGCAAAGGGTGAACATGAAGAGTTTCCGATTTCCTTCAGAAAATTCTCACCAAGTCTACACTTCCAAAGGCAAAATACATATATTTTAATAGTGTTGACACACTGCCGGTCATAAATATCTACGCTAGATAGATGCCAATATATACCGTGTCCTGAAGCGATACACAGCGTCAGCGCAATAAGCAGCGATCCCAGCAGAAACTTATTTGCAATTTTTCTTACAGAAAGCAATTAATTATCTCGAAAGGAGGTTAGCTCACGACTGGTTAGAACGATTCTAAACATCCACCTACGTTGGGCATTTTTTTTGTCTCCGTCTTTTGTATCGTAAGAAATCCCTGACGCTCGCGAAACAAAAAAGTCTTTGGCACGTATTGAAACATTTGATAGAAAGAGGCTATCGCTAGGAGTAAAGCACTCATTTGTTCTGATAACCAACAACACCTCAATCACATACAACGCCAAGCTCATTACGTTCTTGTGAGGGCGCTTCCCCTCGGGCATTTTATTGATTTGACTCTCAGATTACTCTTCAAACACCGTGCAGTTTTCATACGGCGTATATTAAAAAAAACTAAAGCATATTCCGCAGCATCGTATACATGTGTGTAGCCCAGAATCCATACGCGGATGTCGTCATGTTAAACTACGGATTTACCAGAACGGATGACAAGCTGTTTGACATTGATTAACACTGATATGGCTCAAGCACTGTAGCAGTGGCGTTCAATACATTTCGCGATTGCTATCATTCAATTGCTTTTTTCAGGAATTCATTAAAAGGGTTCATAGAGACGGGATAAGATTTGAAGAGTTTAAGATGACATTAATTGAGGCGAACCACCATCAGTTTTATTAGCTAGATAGACTGCTTACTTTTAGGTCATTGGTCTTTTTCATTTTAAATGTTGAATTAAAGGTGGACAAACTGGATGTATCACTTTCATGTGAAGATGATAAGAAACAATCTGATCTGAAATGGTGTCATATTGGGGTAATTGGAAGAAAAAGATGAGATTGAAATTGTATGTATGACACCTAATAATAGACATATACTACGTAAAATAAAAAATATAAATGAAAGTTGTTTTGTTCACTTGTTTACTTGTTTGTTTTTAACAACCATACCTGAATCCACACAAGCTAGTATTTAACCCCAGAGAACTACCGGCCGATTGGTCAGAAAGATGGATACATCATTTATTGCACCAATCAGAGACATTGTTTAAATAATTGTATCCCTGATAAAGATCGGGGTGAAATAGTTTAAAAGCTGTATCGTAATTGGTTATTAAATGAGTATATCTTGTAATTAACCAATCAGAAGCGCTGTTAGATAGACAGGTAGACCCCAGGGGGTTAAGCCAGTTTTTACAAAGATATTGACAGACATTATGCAAGGTTGTAATTTCTGACAGATGCTAGGCATCGTTTAAGTAAGATATGGTTTCCAAATCAAATTACATGTACATGTAGACACATGCCCTGTATTGTGCAAGAGATGGCGCCCCAATCAATATTATTACGTAAAATATCGATAATCTGAATTCAAGAACAATTGCTGAGAATTGTGGCCCATACACTGCATACTAATTCCACCATAACCGTTTCGTATATATTCCTACCATCGTCACACCCTTCTTATCTCATTTCCAATGCGTCTACAGATGCACAACCGCTAGAAACCTTGAGGTGATATTCAAGAAAGTTTCAAATTTCTACTACAGGCGAGATTTACTCTCAATTGGTTAAGAAAAAAACTGTTCACTTGATATTGGTGTCAGGGCACTGTCTCTTCCGCTACCGAGACGGGAAAACAAAAAACAAGAGCAACAGATGCTGCCTCTTGAGTGCTATCTAGGCATAGCGAGAGGTTAGAAGTTAGTGTAAGAGAGTCCTATTTACAATAGCTGCCGTGTGTTTCGTATAATAGTCATACTGTATACATGTTTAGTAAAAAGACTTAAATTGCATATGGCAACCATTGTAGATAGGATCTTCTTGCACTCACATTGCAATATAATGTCTGTATGGCTGGAGTTGGTAAATAGGAATAAGTACAAGACGGCCATATTGGTGTACTTGGTAACGGTAAGATCACAGAGATTAATCTGATGAGCGAGCGCTGAACATCACACGGCAACATCAACCACTCCAACTCATTAACACTCAATCGCTAGGGCCAAGAGGTGATACCATGTTGACTGTATATTGCTTAGCCATGTATTTGCGAAAGATGGATGTCAACTGGTTCACCATTTGGCTTTTAAACCGGTTGCATTTTATATGAGTTTTGTCATTGACAGATGGTGTCAGCTATTTATTGCATTGACACAATGAAAAATATCCCGACAAGTATGATATTACAGGCCTACATTCGAAGATATTCAAGAAAATATCCGATAGCCTATAAAAGTGATCTGATCCAAACCTACATATGAGAATTATATCACGATAACCTAATACTAAAATAACATCATAGAGGAGTACATGAGCACTGATTCCTCGTCGTCGCTTGAGATATTGCTGTACCTCATAACACTACACCTATCTTGAATCACCCTATTGTTTTTACCCTAGATCGTGAGAGAATCGGATATTGTGCACCCTTGTAAAACGGAGAGAATTGTGTCAGTGATATGCCCTATAGACAAAATGTGTTTTAAATAGACCATGATTTGCCTTTATTTTCATTGATTATCTAGTTATTAAAGGAATTGAATCAAATCAATGTCATTCCCTGAATTCAGGTGATGAGGCTGAAGATTAGATCTGTCAATTTTGTACAATCAAGTTTTTCATTACCTAAATGGTTGTAGTCCTTTAATGACTGAGGGTTCATCGTTCGTTCCACGGGGTGATTGAACTAAAACCCTTGATGGACTAATTAATGGATATGGCGCGTTATAAATGCATCTCCTGCATAATATCATACACATCAAACACAGCACAAGTTATACAACTTAGCAAACATGCCTTCGGGAACTGCAAATGTTTCGCGATCGATGGCTTCACAATAAAGATGGGATTTCTGTATGAAAATTACAAAGGCCAAGTGGTAACGCTTTTGTAAGTTTGCTGAAAAATTGAGCTTGGTATCATGTTCCAATAATCGATTGATTCACATTTGAAGGTGAAGATGGCTAAAGTTCCTTTCTCCCAAAATGGATAGATGTTTCAGGAATACAAGCACATCATGGGCTGGAGGGTTAATTTCACATTATGAACAGTTTGTATTCTTACATTGTACTATGATCCATGTTAACATAAGCGCTACCCTGCAAAATTATCAGCGGCTAAAACTTATTTTTGATTGGATATAAAGTAGAGTCAAACTTGTATTTAACCAATCAGATACTTGTTTTGACTATTGGTAATTACTCTAGATCTGGAATAAAAGGTCTCTCTTGATTGGTTAACTTTTTAAAGTTTAACACTATGGAAAGCCAGTGCTGCAATAATTGTTATATCAAAACTAAAATGGATCATCAAGAGATTTACAAATAGCCCAACATGCCTATGTAGCCATCTTTCATCATGGAGAAAAAAAATTAAATAATAACTTATGGACATAGATAACATCGTAAGTTAACACTTTCCACGCAGCTATTAGTTTTACCATATACAAAACAGATTTTTCAGAAACCTTTCTCAACTTCCAAAGTCTATCTCAAGGATTACTGAACCAATAATAGGCATGTTTGTGCTTATTTTAATGCATGCCTCATAGTGATTCCAAATCTGGTAACGAAATTCAATAATTTTGACATAATTGAAACATTTTATGAAATTTTGGAATGTCGTCTGCAGACGCCAGCCGCCGTGGAAAGTGTTAAGAAAGACATAAATGTATCTAACTAGGTCATAGCCAGTGGATGTATAATAATGGTCTATCTCGGAATGGTCTAAGATATCTATATTTTCAAAAGAAGACAAGATAACATGCATTCATACTTATGTATAGCAAAGTAGTTCTTTATATTGAATGCTTTGTGGCGGGCAATACTAACTAGTTGTGGACAGAAGAAAGGAGCGCCGGATGTATTTTTTAATGCCCTGGTTCTAAATGTGTTGCATTTATATTGTTACAAAGCTCTGTCCCATTTATTAATGTCCTAGGGTGGTCATGTATGTGATGGAACGTCGGACAGTATGACAAGATATTGGTATGATAAATCCAAATGTAATGAATATATTTAGCAAAGATTGGGCAAGATGTAGAGTTTAATAACCAATCCTGGAGGTAGATTCCAGAGATTTTCAAAGAGTTTCATTGGGAAAATTGGCAACATTTCCCTCAAGTCAAAATGCCAGAATTTGGCCTCAAATACCAACATTTCCTTGGTAGGAGTTTCCCTGATTCCCCGTTTGCTCCCCACCCCCCCCCCCCCCCCCCCCCCCCCATATGTCTTAACACTTTCCATGCGGCTATTAGTTTTACCATAATACAAAACACATTTTTCAGAAACCTTTCCCAATTTTTAAAGTCAATCTCAAGGATAACTGAAACCAATACTAGGCATGTTTGTACTTGTTTGAATGCATTTCTCATGATAATTCCAAATATGGTAATGAAATTCAATAATTTTGACATTTTTTGAAACATTTTGTGAAATTTTGGAATGTCGTCTGCAAACGCCTGCCGCGTGGAAAGTCTTAACTTCAGGCTCAGGACTAGGAGTTCAATGCCGGGCTAAGGAATCCATTATGATAACAACAATTCTCGATTCATGAATCATATGTTCTTCAGAATTATTCATATCAAGGATATCAAATCTTGAGATGAAATAATTCCCATATCTGATGCAAATATAGGGATTAAATACAAAAAATCTGTTTTAATTAGTTGAATATTTTAGTGTGACTCAAAACAAGTCTGAATTATGATCAGGATTCATTGATGAAACAGCTTCATCTCCATAAGGCAAATTTTTCTTAGTATTTTTAGTCCAGAGATCCCCTGCAAAGGGTAGGGTCGGTAGGTCAGATTTTATTTTAGATAAATATATAAATCACATTCAAACGATGCATAATAGCTGCTAAATAAGATGTGAATGGGAATATTTTACTATTAAATCGCTTCATTCATGTTTTAAAACAGTTTAGCAGAGTAAAGAAACAGTTTTTAAAAGTGTATTTCCGGAAAGCAAAATTGGGGGGGGGGGGGATCTTTTTAGAATTTCCAAAATTAAGGCCGGTATTCATTTGTATAGTAACAACTTTTTGGTCAGTTTTTGAAATTAGGGTTGGTCAGAAATGGACAAACAATTTGTTATGCCTAATATGATTGGATACCTATCAGTTATGGTTATCCAAAAATGAAAATTCTACCATTGCAATAATTAAGATGCTAAAATCTCGCCGCTTCTTTCTTAATTAAAGTTACTGCAACCAATCAACTGATAACATTGATCATCCTGTTGTAGCTCTTTAATCAATCAGCATAATTAAGTTTAATTGAATGTACAACCCATCTACTAACTACTTGGCCACGTTTACTCCTTGAAAAGTGAAAGTGTGGCAGAGCAAATTGGCCTAAGGGTTTTCAGAAGAGGGTCAATATTTAATTACAATGTTAATTTGCGTCAACACTCGTATTTCCTGTGTACGAATTACATCTGCAGAACTGGTAAGAGGAAAAACAAATTTTTGCACTACCGTTTATTGACACGTTTATCCCACACATATGGTTACCAAAATGGCCAATAGTTTCACAAGGATAGGTCCACCGTTCGAGTAAAAGGTATACAAACTCGCAAATTCAACAGAATCGTTCAATTTTGACGGAACATGAACAAATGCGCACACAAAAATAATAATCTATCACAATTTGCATAGGCATACTGGGACCGAATCGTCAACAGCATTAGCCATAAGCTTCACAAGACAAGCTGACAAGTATTACAGTAATGCCTGATCACTCCCAGATCACTCTCCATTTAATCCTTGTTTTGACCACCGGCATATTTTGAAATTATTTTCTTAAATCCTGGGTCATGCTAGAATTATAGGTATTACAGTATTTATACTAGCCATCATGCGATGCGGGATTACGTTTGATATTTTCCAATATTGTCATGAATCTTTTTCTCAGAACGAGTCTTATTTCTTAGAGCGTGGATAAGGTAAAAATAAATGTGTTTTGCAGTATTGATATTTGAATGCACCCCACCGGTTCACATTCTTATTTTGAAAAATAGCTGCGCTAACAAAACAGAAAGTGAGAAATAGTTCATATAAATTAAATGTTATGTTCTCTCATCTCTCTATACTACAAGTGCATAATGTTGGGCTATGTTTGTTATTCACTATGTAAATTGTCTTCCTGTTCGATTCATGTGAGTGCGTAACATGGTATTGAACGTAATACTTGAGAGCCTTTATAAGGGTTTTGTTTATAAGCTTTGAATGTTTCTATAAGACTGAATAGCTTCCAATAGTCCTTTCTTTCCTGCCTAGTAAAAGTAGGCTAGTAAAAGTAGGCTATCTGTGTTTGTTTGCATGTTTGAGACAATAGAGGATCCCCTCTTTCCTGTCTATTCCGTTGTTGAAGTACAAGTGGGTGCTGTAGACAATGTATAATGCATACAACTTTTGGTCGATATTCTAGAAACACTAGATCCATGTATGCGATATTTACGATGATGGACATTCAAAAAATCTCCGTCCTACATGTACCACTTTTTATTATTTTCAACCACAGATTGTTCCAAGTTCTCTAATCAACCATGGAAAAACTTCCATGAATCAACACACAGACAAGGGATCAGAAACAGAAACAAAAACACTGCCCTCTATGGAGCATACCTTGAAATCTTCTGAAGATAACAAAGTAACATGTTTGCTGAAGCAGTCCTTTCACTCATCACATCTTGATATTTACCCAGTTTAGGTAGGTCCATTTCATTACAAGGAATTCCTTATTACTCAGTCATATACCTGGTGGTGATTTCATTGTTCCAATAAACAAGAAGTCAGTGTTAAAATCATCAGCCATATCGGGTATAGGCTAACATCTTTCCTCACTTCTCCTTCCGTTTACAGCAGCACTGATTCACTGACCCAGTGCAACATTGGCCAACTGAGAGTATGGCTTGTCTCAAAAAGAAATTGCCAAATGTTAAGATCACAAAAGCCATATTTTGATGCTATGAAAGCGTCTTGTTTTGCTAATTGTGATTGTGACAACTTGCATATATTTACTATATGTGATGCGATCTGTGAAAACCCGTCGGATGTCGCAAAATGTGATATAGGGATTATGGGGAAAATAAAAAAATAATAAAAAATAAATAAATAAAAACACTTTTTTTTTAGATTTTTTTAAAAGAAAATTAGTTTCCAATACTTTGTGTCATCATCTTTTATGAAATTTCACCTTCAAAAACTTACTTAAGTCACTTTTATTATTAACCTTATAATGTTATTATATTGAATTATGTATCTTTTTTGGCCTGTTTTCATGATTTCTTGTTTTGTAGCTTTTGATGACATCACAATCATCATTCACTCATAACTTTTTTTGTAGTGATCGTAGAAAAATGATCGAAACAGTTCTGAAATCAGCACAGTTTTAGCTTTCTTATGATATAAATATCTCCAATATGAAAAATCCCACCATGTGGCGGGTTTTCACAGATCGCATCACATATAGAACCATTGTTTGATTACATTTTTTGACAATTGTGTTTATCACTAGAGTAACCTTTTTTGATTTCAGTATTTTTCTCATCAGAGGGCAATTATTGTTGGGACACATTGTAATCTTCACACATGGTAGCTAGGATTGATGGAATTACAGCGGAGTGTTTTAAGATGGCTCTGACAAGGCTAGTCCTACACAGATTTGTCCAATGTTGATAGATTTGTATTGCTATCGGGCGGAATAATACAGTAGGATTCGCCCAGACTTGATGGTCGCCAGAATAGTTAACGGCTGATATTAAGTTTTATACCATGGCTTAATTATGTTAGAATGAAATCAGCAGCTAGCTACAGGAGGATCAACATGTCAATTATGCAAAAAAACAAAGCCAATGGTTGAGGTCTTCTATTTCTCTTTGGATTTTATAGCCTTTTATTTTAATATCATACCAATCAGAAAGAACAAATATGTATGATAAAAAAGTAAATCAGAGGGCCATATTATATTTATCGTCACTGGGCCCAGCACTTCCTATTCAATACAAGACAAATTTCTTCGACCCAAAATAAAAGAAAAAATCATCAGTTGGAAATTAAGTCTTCTTAGCAAAACTAAAACATTACAGACTATAACCTTTAGGACAATTTCATATCCATATTTGGGATGTTAACATTTCCCATAACCCTTTGCATCAAATATCTGACTTGGAGACTTGTTCTTCTTGAGAAGAGAGAAATGGATGCAAGATAGATGATGATCATAGGCCCCTCAACAAGGATGTTGGGATATCATCAACTCTGCACAAATTATGCCAGCCACGGCTTACGTCATAACACTCAGTTATTTTTTGGTTTTATTACAAAAACACTTTATTTTCAAGTATCTCCATCAATTCAATCAGACGTCACACGTGTCCAGACAAGAGAACAGGCCATTTCCACTTACTTTAACTCAGCAGACAGTAACATACAGGTAGGACATTACACAAATAAAACAGGCCGATGACCAAACACTAAACTGCACTACATGTTATGCCCTGTGGGTAGTTGACTAAACATTACCAAAGAGGCCGTGGATTACGATATTTTTAGAATCTTTCTTCTTCATCTGGCCACCATCTTCCCGTAAATGTGAAAACTATCAATTTGCTATCAGATGAACCTTTTTGTGTTGGCTTTATGGATGCGCATTAGCGTTGCTTTTATCCCTATCTACCCTAGACTAAATGTTTCACTATACAGACTTGATTTCAATCTACGAAAATAAGAGGTTTTTCAATCTCCCTGATGCATTGCGTATCTCACATTTCTTATCTTGAAATACAAGTCGCCTGGAAATCCTCCCGTCTCTCTCTTGGTATCATTCTTGGTATCCACCTTGGTCTCCCTGTCGGGTAAATCGTTGATGTCATCCTAGAGCATGGAGATGAGGTATGGTGGGACTAATCTATCCAGATTAACATTCTTCATACTGGAGAAAACACACAATAAGGTCACTACTAAATGTAAATACCATCAATCTTACTTTGACATATTGCAACAAATATAGATGCAGTAAATTATTGCGCTATATATAAGGAAGCTTAAAATGTGCTTGTCATTCAAAATTGACATGCGCCCTCATTTGTGGCTTATCAAGTTACCATTATTAAAGTTTGTAACATAATAATATCCACCTACAAATATTCCAGTGGAAAGGGCTGATTAGAAAGCAGAGATCAGACATGAATATGGATTAAACATATCCCTTTCCTCTTCTCCCTAGTTCTTTGAGCCATAAAGTTTATCGCGAATCGAAAAAAAGCCATTGATTATCCTTTTCTGTTGCATTGTGGGATCGCAAAAGTGCAAAATCTGCCCCATTTTGGATCCCACAATGCATCAGAAAAGGATAATCAATGGATTTTTTCCGATTGGCGATAAGGCTTATTGATGGTTTCAAAAAGACTTTAAAAACTCATCTGTTTAAGATTGCTTATGATTTGATGATTGACTTCTATGTAACTGTTTTTATATTTTAACTGTTTGTTTTTATTTGTTTTGATGTTTGCGCCTCGGAATAGGTTGTCTAGATAGATGGCGCATTATAAATGCATTATTATCATATCATACCATTGAATGTTGGATGGGAGCAGGGTCAGAACAAATGCAAATTTCCCAGGAACAACCAATTCCTTCATGATGAAATATTCCTTTTAAATTCTTATGTATTTCATTATTTTTATACCTCATAAACTTACCAAAGTCACACATTTCCCTCCAATATATAAAATGTCCCTCCAAAGTAAAAATGTCCATGGAACCAGATTCGTGAGTTCCCTGTTCTTTCCAGCCATGTCATGTAAAGAATGTTAACATTCATCTCGTACTTTGGTGATGACATTGGGGAGTATGGTACATGCACACAAGTTCTATTTTGACAAATGGCCCATTCCTCCTTTAGAATGGTCGATCCAGAATGAAACATGATACAACTGTAATCAATGTTTGTATTGCTCAATCATGCAAACTTGTAAAATGAGCGTGTCTAATATGAAAGTCATTTCTTTTCTTTAAAATAACACAATCAAACAGGAAATTTAACATTTTTTCCCCTGAACACATGTTAAAATCGAAAGTATGGGGGCTGTGCATGCCGCACTGATACCCCCCAGCCATCTATATATGCGTAGCAGATGAGTTGTTTTGTAAAGACCTCTTATTCAACGGGATTGACAAGTTTGCCACGACTGAGTGTTAAAAATTCAATCATAAATAGTCACATAGTGCCTTGTTGAAACATTTATCCAGGGGCGATTTACAAGATTCCATTTGAAATTTGCCGTCGAATACTTTTCCCTCTTCGTTCGTGCGGAATGACAGAAAATCAGGCAAATATTTTACGGCTTTGAAATACTTAGGCCTACGGGCTGTGTGTAAAAAGCGTAAGATATCTGCAGGGTTTCCTAGGCAGCAGATTTGAATTACTCCCAATATACGTATGTGTTTTAGGATGTAAAGTAAAAACATGATTGACACACTTGTGGATTTTATGTTGGCATAAATGTAGCGCATAAAGGCCAATCTTTTAATCCCCACAGATGTTTATTGGGGTATTGAATTTTGAAAATATAAAAATGTGATTTTTGGTACCGAAAAGAAAAATTTGGGTGTCAAACAACTGGGTGAATTTTTGAGCGCCATTTAATTGAAAACCACACATTTTCTGGCTGCGCTGCAAGTACTGGAAATGGGTATATTCAGTATAGGGGTTGTGCATTTTTGTCATGTTTTGAAAATTTGACTGAATAATGAATACCATTTTGTTAAAAAATACCCATTTTCTGGCTGCACTACTAACTGCATACGAGTACATTCAGTACATCAGAGGTTGTGCATATTGTTATGTCAAAAGTTAAATTTCAGGTCCCAAACTAACTCTCCTATAGTCAGGCCACTATGTCAAAAACCCGCCTATCCAGGCAAATTACTAAGATTGAATATAGAAACACTGAGTCAGCCATCCTAGCTGTCTGACGGGGCGGTTCTGGGGTTGATAGCGGTTCTCTGAGTGGGAGCAGTTCTTAGGCTCAGATAGGGTAGTCCTATGGTAGGACCATGGTAGGACTAAACCTGAACATCCATGTCACTTCTAACCCTACTTCGAATACAACACCATTACCATAGCATCATATCCAGAGTCCAAAAGGTCAATTGTCTCAGTACACAAACTTATATGGGTCACTGAATTGTGCAAAGAGTTATGAGCATGATGAGAGCACTTGTGCATTCACCTTGCATGCAGGATAGAATTGCACTCTGCCACCCGTTTGCTTCTTGAAGTGCATTCTAATACTAAATAATCCGCTGTTTTTGCTCGTTTTACAAAGATATCCGAAACCATTGGGTCAATAACTTGTTCAGATCGCTGGTGACCGGAGTAACAGGAGCTGGTGTGAAAATTAGTCATATATTCAAATCGGATAAAATCAAATGCTAAAACCGTAATGCAAGCTGACATACTCAATATTTTCACTTTTTTCACTGCTTAATTACAGTGCAAATTATTTCCTTGATTAGGTATTCAGAATTCTTAAAAGGGGTCATTTTTTGAATTTCAAACAAATTCACACTTTCCTAATTAGTTTTTAAAAGGGGACTGGTTTTGAATTTTAAACAAATTTACACTTCAAAACCATATGTTATGATTAATTTTTGTCCAATCTCTCTCATAGATAAGTGTGCTGGGTAAGTAGGGTCTTCATTTAAGCTCTGTCAATTGATAGCAGACATACTTTTTTTAAATTGAATATCAAGTACTATTTATCTTACTCAGTGTCTTATAATAACGCTCAGTTTTCCCAAAATGAACACGCCTCCATTTACCAATTCCTGATCCGCCATGTAACTGATCATAATAATATTCAAAGTCGTATTTTTCTTCTTTCACAATTACGGCCATTTCATCTAAGTGAACATGATATTATAATTGTGTTTTTCCACATTCCAAACAATTGTGTTTTCTTCTCAGAGTAAATGTGATATTTTAATTGTGTTAAATTCTGCATTCAATCAAAAGCATTTCTAAAACACCCTCTTTCAAATTGAAATTGAACTTAATATTATCTTACATTAATTCCTTTCAAAAAGAGAGAGAACTAACTTGACAGACAAGCCATGGAACGATTCCCAATAAGTTCATGTAGTAGTGTTGCAGTGTTGCCAAATTTGGTTGGAGTAGCCCAATATATGTTGGAAAGTAGCATACTCTGTCCTGACAAGTAGCCCAATTTAGCCCGATACACTTTCTTATTTACCACTGATTTCTATAAATTACTTATCATGAATAGCGCATTATAGCCCAATTGGGCGAATTTGGGCCCATTACACTAGGGGTCAGGCAACACTGCATTTTTGCTCTCTTTATTTTGTGGGCAATTAAAATACAGGATAAACCATATACAGTGTCAGCATTGGTTTCAACAGAAGTGAAATAGTGGGATGTGCGCACATTTGCCCCATACGAGATAGCTGCTATGTGTAAAACTTAGTTCATAATGCGTGTTGAACCATTGATAGAAGTTCACTTATACCATAAGGCAGCCACTGCAGAAATGGCTTTCTTATCCTCACACAGATGGAAATTTTACCTGATTGGATCAATTGTTATTGAACTAAGGCTGCCCAAGCTTACCTAACTTGATTCCATGCGTAAGGAAAAGATCCGTAACTTGTATACTGATTTGTACTCAGATTTGGTTTGGTCGGGGGTGTGCCGCTGGAGATTCAAAACCCCTACCCATTTCTAAAGGTGATTTTGGAAAAATCGGTACCCATTTTTAGGGGTTTTGCTTCATTTTAGACCACATTTTCGCAAATTATCAGGAAAAAAGACCTAATTTTTGCAAATTTTCGCGAAAATAGACCCATGTCTAAGGATTTTTCAGTTGAAAAGCCTACCCATGGCTAAGGATGTCTCATGAAAAAATGACCCACTAGAGCGGCACGTCCCTGTATGCCTTACATACGTGAGTACCCCCCTCCCCCCCCCCCCCCCCCCCCCCGGGAATAAATTCATGAGAAGACAAAATAACATTTTGATCTACAAAACTAACATAACAAATCACTGACCTGTACATGATCAATTCAATCACATTCAATGATCTAATAATAAAGCTTTTTCGATATCCTCCTTATCTGCTGGGAATTTCTATCCAAGCAAATGCAGATACGTAGCTGTATATCAGTAAATAAATGCATTTGTAACATCAATAAAAAGCTAATTACGATCAAGTTCAACAGCGCGAATGTACACACTAAAACAAGCTAAGCTTTCATCGTCGTCGTGATCATGGTAAGATGCGTAATCCTGGTTTTATCCCACCAATGTTCATTGCCCCCTAAAAACATCTGAGAAATAAATTAGGGAGACAATCTCTTTCCGCTAATTTCATTCTTATTCGCTTAACAACCGACAGCTTGGTTAAGGCAATATTAAGCAATGGGCAAAAAGAGAGATGTTGCCCATCTTTCTGCTTTTAATTTTTGGCAGTGGTTATTGCTTATGTAACATTAAATCTGACTGGTTACTTGCCTCACATAATTAACTAATTAACCAATCAAAATATAGATATGTTAGTTCTTAAAGCAAAACCATTCATAAATGTCTCATACATGACATGGCAATCTTTTGATCTAAAATGGAAAATTAAACCAAAAACCCTTTCCCTTTAAAGGGGCATTGAGAGATATGTATGGGAGTGCGGCCTCATTTATCCTGGAAATCAGGTTTTTTGCATCAAAATAATACTTAGGCATATACTAACTACGACCATCTGAAACAGTTTACCAACATTCGCCATTTATCATATAGAATTTCATGATTTCCTTAGTTTCGATATGATCATATCGAAACTAGGTGCTGAATTCGGAAGTTATGCTATTGTTTTTCGTGCGGACTTTCGCGGCAAATCTCAACCTGGAAGTGCCGTTATTTGCATATTTGGTATGAAGACGATGTTGGAATTGCATGACTTTTTGGATTTGGGCTATGTTGATGATTATCTTTATGTTATTTGCTCATTTAGTATATCGATACATCTCTCAATGCCCCTTTAACATACAAGATCAAGTCTACCAGGTGACCAACATGGAACTGTAAAAGTTGTAATTTTTGTGCGATTAATTGTTCACGCTTCGCCTAAATGCAACTGTTTTGTGTGTTTTTAAATTTGCAATCTGTAGCTTCATCACACAGCCCAATACGCAAAAGAAATATGTTTGTGTGTTATCATTTTCGCAATAGCTGCTTCGAGTGCGAAAAGCGCAAAAATATATGTAGTGCGAAAATGTCCACTTTAGAGTACTGTAAAAGTGGAAATGTTTGCGCTACATTTATTTTCGCGCTTTTCGCGCTCAAATTAGCAAGCGCGAAAATTAAAACGCGCGAATATATTCGTTTTGTATGTAGGTCTATGCATGGAAGCTCAAAATCGCGAAAATAAAAACAAGCAAAATTGTTCAAAATGTGCAATGCGCGAAGATTTACACGCGCGAACATTTCCACTTTTACAGTAGTTCCAATCACGATAAGAACACAAATGAATGCTCCGACACTACTAAAATAACAAAGGCCTCCCTCCCTCATCCATTACAGAAGTCTGGACAAGAAACATGTTTCTATTTCTATTTTTACTTGACCTATTCTTGTCAAACAGGTTGCCAGTACATCTACCCCTTGTATTTGGCATAATAGTGGTACATAGCGGTGTATCGGTTAGTCCCTGTAGTTGTCATCGACCGTCTAATTTGTCTTGACACTGCCTATGGCAAGGAAGTAACACCACTACCAAGCTCCCACGGAAGAAAACAAACTACTCGGAAAAATATACCGCTCGCTCGCTTGTTTTAGCTAGCTTGCTGACTTTAGGGTATCTAGGGCTAGGGCAACTGACCTACGGCAAACGAAATAACAACGCTGATGATACCCACTGGTCAG
Organism: Ophiura sarsii; assembly: GCA_035610835.1. Lineage (NCBI taxonomy): Eukaryota > Metazoa > Echinodermata > Ophiuroidea > Amphilepidida > Ophiuridae > Ophiura > Ophiura sarsii. The sequence continues at coordinate 37,694,334 of CM069450.1, read as the reverse complement.
GTGAACATTGATTTTTGTTCAAAGGATGACCGTTATACGGTTAAACAATATATCTGTTGAAATCGATGGATTTTGAGTGAACTGTTTATTTTTCATTAGGAAAATATCAATCCTCAAGGCAAAGGTCAGCTGAAGGGGAAAGAGCGAGAAAAAATTGGAATAACCCATATTCATAATTAACCCTACAACCTGAATATATTTTGAAATCAATAAGTGGATCATACTTGTTTATTTTAAATTACCAAAATAACTCATTATTCATAATTCAAAGGGTTCACTTTTATATGAATGAATGGGATCAGAATCAGAATTCAGAAACTAGGTTTATTGCTAGAAAGGACTTGCTTGTTTTTTACTTTCCAAATACAATTATGTAGATCATGTAGAAAAGAAAGTATTTCAAAATGGTTCTACAAGACTTTAATACCAACAACCATTTCTTCCAAGGGTGTTTTATATTTGATTGATATTTTTGATCAATATGTTCTATACAATTTATCTTTTGACAATCCAGCTACTCTCCTACAGTAATTACAAATTAACGTTATTCCACATTATTTTCTTTATTTTCAAATCCTCGATTTTAAATAACAAATTTGACTCTTTGAAATGTCAACTCATCTCCTTCGACTGTTTCAACGCGAACACTCACGCAACATGTAGTCTGTCGTGTTAATGCATGTATCTTACAAGTTTGCCTCGGTTTTTGTCTCTCTTTTCCCCCCTTTGCTGCTTCAATTGGTAATAAAATCTGGAGTGCCCTACTGGGGCATTCCAATGTGATTCAACTTGTAACAGAAGACAACATCGTGTTTACTCAGCAACGAAGCCTCCGAAACGATGCCATCGTCGTGGAGATCTTCTCACACAGCTAGCTATCCCCCTTACAAAACATAAAGGCTTCATATTTCGTAAATGACTCACTGATGAATGCACACGGTTTTGTTTTTTGATCACAGCTAAAAATGATCGTACGAAATAATACATAGCGACATATTATCGACTTGGGTGTCATACTCGCTATTCATCTTGGGAATTTGTAATGATGATTTAAAAAGCATGTTTTGCCGAAAATTGAAACCAATCCAATGTTGAATATTGTTTGACGGGATTAGTAAGTGGTTTTTCGTTATTTATGAACTATGATAAGTGCCAGATTTCACTCAATCTTTACTATTCTAAGTCAAAAGATAATGAATTTCATGTGAACATCATGTTTTCAATTCCAAAGTTTCTGCTAGTTTTAAATTTCACCTGATCACGCACGCTCTAAACAAACTTTTCTTTCAAAAAGTAATGTCAACGTTTGGCTTTTGGGGAGTAAAAGTGATTATCTCCTCAAAAACAAACCAATCTGTAGTTGCTGGGGGAGCTAATTTCTATGCTGGTTGCCATGTATACATACACTAATCATTGGATAAAACACATTTTTTAGGCATCACATATTTTCCCCGATATCAAGAGAACGAACTGTTTTTTGCAGTATGACATTTTCACAAATCAAAACATTTCATTCAATTAGAAATTAACAGATTTTCAAAGAGTTGCGCAAATATTTGCCCGAAGCAAATTCATAAAATGTTCATGCACACACAAAATTTGATGCTACACACTATATTTGAAAATAACTTGCTCTGAATATGTAGTACTCAGATTAAAATAAAAAAGAGCAATCTGAGCTATAATTAGATCATGGTATCGTACAAACTACACCAATGACTTGGAACATAAAACCCCTGCACTGCCAGGGGACGAAACTCAAGTCTATAAATGCCTGATAGATATAATCAATTAAAAATACCGTTCAGTCCCCTCCCCTATATGTAATCAACATCAAGCACTAGCTAGCACTGGGAATGGATGGGGGAAATAAAATTAATCAGGTTTTAGTTTTACCCCTCCCTGAGGTGGTCTGAATCGCTCATGCTGTTGCCATTGACTCGCTTTGTTATTGAAACAAGCGCTTTTATCTTATTTTATAAAAGTACAGCATGGTGTCGGGTTACGCAATTGTTGCAAATAATAGTTGTTGTGCAACATGAAAAAGCAAGTGCAAGTTATGAGCCCCCACAAGCCTCATTTCAATCTGTCTCTCTCTCTCTCTCTCTGTTCTTTCCATGTCACTTTATCTCGCTGTTGTTCGGCTCACTTACAATAAATGTTATGAAGCAGGCCAACCATCGCTTAACAAATATCTCATCTCATAAAACCGCCTTATTTATGGCTTCTTTCGGAGGGCGACGGCGACATGAATTTACGAGAGATCATCCAGCGTCCGTCTTAATATCATTTTTGTCTGAAACTTAATACATTGCGCACAGGTATATATATATAGATCTCAATTTAGCAGCACGAAAATGATACAGTAACAGAGCTGTGTAATGTCATAGCTCTCCCGACACTGGTCATGGCGATACATCACAGTCAAAACGTATCAATCAAATCAATTTTTCATTAAGCTTAACAGGAAAAAACCTTGTTCTATGGCCCCCTACCAATCCATTTATTTTAGACGGAGGTCTTTTTTTGTCTGTTTACTTCTGAACATTTTTGAAAGAATTTAGAATGTTTTGTGAAAAATGCTTTTTATTTTATTTTATTTTGAATTTGAATTTTGCCCAAATTTGACATTTTAATTTTTTTCAAAATGCTTGGAAATTTTACTTTTTTCACTACTTACTTCCAAGTAAGAAAAAAATGCTGCCTGACTGACCGTGACCGACCCTATCTGAGAGGAACATTGGCCCAAGGAACAACGTTTTCCCTCCCGTCACCTTAGTTTTCTATATAGGATGCGATGCGGTCTGCTACCTGCCGGGTCCTTCACCACTTTATGTTGTCCATATGTTTTGACACCCTTTACTAAGGAAAGAGACGGCTTGGGACGAGTGTTTCGAGCCTGTGGGGAAAAACTTATTTGATGACTATCTTTACCAGTGTTTAGAGTCTCAATATGTTCGCTGCTTTCCGACTTGCCTAACTTGCCTAGCATCAAGTGCAGTGAACATGCGAGGAATCACAGGGGCCGCGCTTCAGGGCGAATGCAGTCAAACATGGCACTGACTGAACTTGCTCTTGCTGATCAACTTTGCAGAAGTGTTTAGCGTCTTACTACGATTTATAACCACCGCAAGCATTACCTGAGTGAACAAGTACACTAGTGGCTTGAAAGTGTAGACAATTGGTCTAGAGTGACCATAGTTAATGGGCTAAACATTAATTTGACTTCCAGTCCTATAGGGTTTTTCTATTATATATAAAATCGCTTTAATTTGTTTGTCCATCTTTTTTAGGAAAACTTAGCCTGTCTTGTAACTATATATATTCAGCATTTTGTATGAAAACACCTGCCTTTTCACTGTAAGTGCAACCTTGGCTAACACAATAAGAGAAAAGGTCGCCTACTTTATAAATCAATAATAATAACGCCTGACTTGAGTCAACTCCTTTCACATCAGATCTCAGAACCTCTATACACACATTCTGAACTATAATCTAAAGCCTAAAGCGAGCTAGCTATGAAATAGCGTAATTGCGACTCTATTTGGCGTGTTTGCAGTGTCCTCTTCGGGATCTACTTGAACTAGTGGGACAGTTCAAGTACTCAATACGCTTGCTTGTATGTACTTGATAGAAACAGTCTGTAATGTAGCCATGTCTTGGGATCGTTTTAAAGGGTAACGCTTTTATATGGAATATCGCATCGGGAGCCTCTTAGGGTGGGTGGAAGAGGAGGGGGAGGGGAAGGGAGGAGGGGGAGAGAGGGCAGGGGGGAGAGAGATCTACTCTAGTATTAAAAGGATATGAAACATTGTTCTAAGTATTCAAAAACATGAGTGATATATCCCATGTTTTTCAAAACATTGTTATTTTGATAGTGAATCCTAATGTAGCATGACATGTTTACACATTTCACAGCTTTTAAAGGAAGATTATCCGATACTCATGGGACACTGTTAGCTCAGAAGGGGAGAGGGTCTTACTCTAACCAGGAATCCATCATACATGACTGAAATCTAGTACAAAGCACAAAAAATATCCTGTTATTTTCATAGACCCACCCATCCTGGCTAGACAGGGTTTGAAGAATACAGGACAGATTGATACCAGGCCTGCCATACTCGGCACACTTATCACATCTAGCTCTGCTACAGAGCCCAGATTTTTACCTGCATAGTTTTTATCCACTTGTATCTTATGAATCAAATTTCTAGAAACACCTACTAAGATCAATCTACTAACGTCTCTATGCAGTCACCAACAGACCGTGTGTGCTGTCTATTTCACCATACTGGTGTGGGCTGGAGCGTCCTTATTCTCTTAAATTAGTGATGGTCACTGCAACATGTTGTACCAAATGCTGTACTTAGTAATCTAGAGTGTTTCTAGAACTTGGATTCATAAGATAAAAATAGCGAAAAATAGTCAGGTAAAAATGGGAAAATCTGAGGCTTTGTAGTAGAGCTAATCACACCAGCCTTCTTGGAGGAAGATTATTCAGTATTTCTAGAAAATTTTATATCTTTAGATTCAAAATATGAAGAATTGTACTCTGTAGTCAAAGCTGGGTAATGTCATGTGACAAGGAGAAGATATTGTTTTGCAAGAAAGAGGTTAAAGTAAGATGGTAATCTGTATTGCATTTTTAAACGGACAGATTCATGTACAACGTTAATTTCCAAATACTGTACACAAAACAATCTAAGCAGTAGGTACTTTAAAAGCCAAAGTGTTTTTTCGGTGGTTTTATTTTCACACTTTTCAAGCACTAAAGATGCACCGCGAAAATCATACCATCCGAAAATATTTGTTGCAACATTGTCCCTGTATTAGGTGCTGGATAGGAGACATTGTGGATAAGCTTTAGAATACCCTACAATTTCTATTCCTCACTGTAAAAGTGTATGGGTCATTCTTTAAAAGTCCCCATTGAAGACATGCAGTGGTAGGGTAAACTAAAGGAACTCCGACATTGTCATGCACGAAAACAACAACTCGCAAAAATGTCAATATGCGCGAAAACACCTTTCCGCAAAAATATTGGGTATTACAGTAGCCTAGCATGTTCGTTCAAGTCTAAAATCTTAGCGCAAAAAACAAATCTCTCCACCTACTCCTGGTTCCTCAAAAGACAAATACATAATTTGTTTAGTCTATTTTGTTACATTATTATGCAGGGTAAGCCAAGTTAATGTGTAAATATACACTGCCCAACACCTGCCATGGATGTATTTCATGAGAGCAAATAAAAGAGTGAATGTCCTTTCTAAAGCCCTGCATTTACTGACAAATACTGCGAACAATACAAGAATGTACCAATGAGATGGGCAGACACGCAAGAATTGCAATCTGAATCATTTAACAGGCAAAAGCTTCTCAAATATGTTCGCTGAAGTACGTATGAGGGGCCTGAACCTAGAGAGTACTCTACATTTCCAAAATATGCAGACTTGTGTTTTTGAGGGCCAGACACACCTGTTTCTGACTGAGCAGTTTCTTTATTGTGCTGTATTGGTTGTTTTTCATCTCAGATATTGATTGAACTGTACTTCAAAGAGCAATTCGATTTTGAGAACCTGATCTACATCAGTGATTTGGGGCCTTTGTGCACTATAAAAAACATTGAACAACCCTTCAGATCTCAATGTTTACTAACATAGTAACAAAATTCACAACTTTTTACACATCGACAACATAAAAACTCCACTCAAAAAAATATTATGTGTACAGCTTACAAGATAATGCAGAATTTCTTTACAACATAACATTATTTTTTCTACATCTATATATCAAAAACAAAAAACTGAATAAGTAATTGTGTTCTTTCCAATTATACCTCCTTTCTTGCAATAAATCCTGTTTCGATAATAGTTTATCAACCCTTTTTACAGTGCGGTAAATATCATTTGAAAACCCAATTTCCGAGAAGCATGTTTATGTATAATTTGCCTGCGTTTCCATTCTAAATTTCTACATTACATAGCTCCTGTAAGTTGACAATTTAAGGAAATGAAATTGCTCAATGACAACATAAACACCATAGAATTGAACATTAGAACGCTGAATTGTCTGTTATCAAGGAGAATTTGAGTTGTAAAATATCTGTAAGAGATAGCTTTGAATATTTGATCCAGTTTTCAAGACACAGACAGAACAGCCTTCAAGTTATAATAGACACATGTGTAATTTTAGTGAATGTTTGAATGCATGTTTAATATGTGGCCACAAAAGAAGAATGCATTGTTTCACAGGTCTATTAAAATCAATTAAAGGGGCATTGAGAGATGTATTGATATACTAAATGAGCAAATAACGTAAAGATAATCATCAATATAGCCCAAATCCAAAATGTCATACAATTCCGACATCGCCTTCATGCCAAATAAGCAAATAATGGCACTTCCAGGTTGAGATTTACCGCGAAAGTCTGTGAATAAAACGATAGCATAACTTCCGAATTCAGCGCCTAGTTTCGATATGATCATATCGTACATAAAGAATCTAATTCAGATCCCTATATAACAACTTGTGAAAGACGAAGCACCTGCTTAACCATACCATCTTCACAAATACAATATGTCCAACCTGTGAAACAAGTTTTTGTTTTGTTTTAGTGGCCTAATATCTATTTTACTTTCTCACTGCATTTGAACTGTGATCCACACTCTATCAGAAATAGCTTTGTTTTATGTGTTGTTGAATTTTACAAACAAGCTTACAGCAATCTACTGACAGCAATCAAATCTCCACTAACAAATGGCTGTAACCTGTTCAACAGGGCCCCGACCAACCCATTTGTTTAGAAATTAGGGGAGGGGGTTCATGTGCAATGAATACCAACCCATATTTCAACACACACAAAATGGTGATTTTGGGTTTTTGGGGTGTTTTTTGTTGAACCCTTAGAAGTTTTCTAAAATATTTTGGAAATATTTTGTGTCATTTTGAAGAAGAAAACCATACATCTGGTGGTATTTGGTGAGCCTTTGAAAAATCACAACTTGGCGAAAGGCAGTCATTGCCCATATTAAATATAAGGCTTTCTGAATACTCATTACTCAACCCTTGAAATTTGGCAGAACGCAAGAATTTGTGCACAACATAACCACTGTTACCACTTTTATTATAAATTGTAAATGTTATAACCCTATTGATGGATTTGTTTCAGTGACAGAAAGTCATTTAAAAATAAAAACATTAAAAATGCTAAAATACACAATTTAGTTGACGTTTCACACATTTTGAGTCCGACAACTTGCACATTCGTAAACTTGAAGTTAGCCCGTAATAACCCTATTGATTTAATTCAATGACAGAAAGTCTTTCAAATATAAACATAAAAAAATGCTAAAATCTAAAATGTAGTCGATGTTTCACAAATTCTACGCCGCACACATTCAAAAACTGTGCACATTATAACCCTATTGATCTGATTCACTGACAGAAAGTCATTCAAAAATGAAGACATTAAATATCTTAATTCTAAATTGAGTAATGTTTGTTAAGTTTCATCGCTGGTTTTCAAATAACAAATACTACGCCTGTGCTCTTGAACCTAAGACCTTTATCTGATAGCTTTCAGTCGGTTTGTCATTCAAATCACAGACAGAGAGTCATGCAACCGAAAGAGGCCAAGGTAACGACGTGGCTATCGCTATTCCTGTTTTGTCGCTCAAATTGACTCATAAAAACGTAACAGGAATCATTCACGTAACAAGAATCGTATATCCCCGTCAAGAAAACAATGACGAGTGTACGAGACAAATGTGTAAATTCAAGTTACTACACGTGCATAGTCAACAACTCTTGGAGATAGTGCTTTGGAAATGAACCAGCCAGAGTGGCGTACTTGAGACAAGTGAGGGCCCAAAAAGTAATTAACACGCCTTTTTTCGATGATGATTAGCCCGTTTTTCTGTCCCGAATCGGGCAAATTTAAGGCGACAACGCTTAAGTATGCAACATCCGTATGTGCGCGCTTTCAGAGCTGAGACGTATGATTATTTTGAGGGAACGGAGTATGGATTTTGGTTTATTCACGGCTTTGGGTTAGTGATTGATTGATGGTTACAGATCCAGAGGATATGTTGGTGAAGAGTACTTATGTGTGGAGAATACTGTCGAGGCTATTAAACATGGAATGCTGCGATTAAAAGACTTTGGTTGAGCGCTTGATTGGCACCTCACGATGTGCGCAGGAGATGCCTAAAGACGTACATTATTTTGCCAGGTTGCACACTTTATATGTGCCTTGTTCTAAGTTCTATACCTGCAATTACTATGTAACTACCCAGCTGCTATGTAAAAGTAGGTTGGTGAAGGGATTCATTTCAGCATAAAATTATGGAGAGAAAGTCGAGAGAGAGAGCGAGCTACTAAAATTACATTTGAAATTGAAACCGATATTTTGTCTTAGAAGTTTATAGTTAAACATAATAATCTGATCCCACTGAACCTTTCAAAATGTTACATGTTGTAATATGGTGTTTCTATACTGCATGTTGGGGTGTTTTGTCTATATTCTGCAATATTTGGATGGAAGTACAATATAATTTGGATTCTTTTTGATTGATTCTATCATTGTCAAATTTATTTAATCGACCAATCAATCTTCAAATTGATTAAATTGGGCGATTGATTGACTATAAATCAGGGCTAAAATTATAATTTTTGAGGGCACCAAATTTCAAGGCCACTAAACAAATTTATGATGGGGCAGTATTAAAGGCCAACAAAAGTTGACAAAGATCTAGGGCACTAAGGCCATCAAAAGGGCAGCAATGGCCTCGATGGCCTTGGTGAAATTTGAGCCCTGCAATCAATCAATCAATTGATTGATTGATTGATCGATTAATATCAAACATAGAAACAAACAAAAGATTTAAAAACAAACAAACAAACAAACAAACAAACAAACAAACAAACAAACCCCTACAAACTGTATTCAAAATGCATGCCTACCTTTATTCTCCATCTGTTGTGGAGTAACTCCCAAATTTTTCTGTGCGTTCCTTATCTCTTTCTCATAGAGTCTTAACGTTTCGTTTGAACTATATCCACAGTCAGTAAAATCCTCTTCCTGTGAAGATACGCTACATGATTGGTTTCGCGATTTCTGCTCGCGACGTGATCTCGTACCGGATCGGTTACTCCTTTGTTTACTCCGAGTGCTAGCCATCCAAGATGGCTACCAAGATGCATGGGAGACTACGGTAGGGATGGGATACGGAGGATGGTAGGGGAGGTGGAGACACGGCCAGCTCACTCAGCAACACCAATCTGTAACATAGACATGATAGAATTCAATCGATAGCGAGTTACCTTACAAGTTCAATAGTGATGATAGAAGGGATACTAGCCAAGCAAGATAATCACATCATCAGTAGGGCCAATTACACAAATCCAGGCGTACATATAGTAGTGTTGTAATACGCTATGTTATGAGTCACTATTCCAACTCCATGGCATGGCCTAGCAAAGATAGTAAGTACTCCACTGTATCATAACATTTAAACATACAATCTCAAGTCACAATGTTTAATTCCTTGTATTCACATACAGAGCTTCAGCAAATATCACACAATTTCATTACAGAATAGAACACATTATCTCACACAAACAAGGTAGTTCAGTCAGTACAGAAAGTTCAATCGTGGTGCTGACAGCCTGAAGAATTCTACAGTTGTGTCTCAAATAGCACTCTACCTTACACTGGAAAGGAAACCAATTAGGCCCATTACAACTTGATGAAATTTCTACCAAGCTACACATTTGTACCGGTTCCCTACTTCTTTCACCCCAATACTACGCTATGAAGAATGATCTGAATGACGCCTGGTATTACAAGGCTAGCAACCTAGGTTTCAGAATGGTTCCCCCACCTGTTCAAGCGATGATGGATGTGCACACTTACCCTGCTGGGTATATCCTCCTAATGCAGAACACAGATTACAGGTTAATGCAAATAATGTGATCAAAATAAACACTGGAAATGTGCATAATTTATGTTAATGATGTTGTTAATTGTCCCCGATGACAAGAGGTCTAAGAATGTTGCTATGAAGTTGTCTTTTTTAGTCTATGGATCTCTTAGAATCATGTAGCCCCCCCCCCCCATTGAATAACCCCATGAATTAGTGAGACAAGACCTACATGTACAATCTATAGCTAAAGTACATACATGTAAATGCAAAGAGGAGGTTCCAATCCATAAATTCCCGATTTACAAGACTGAGAGATATGCAGATTCTCATTTATAAATCTAGATAGATGTTAACTTTGGGATTCATAACATCCTACTGAATATTCCCAGTCATGGACAAAGAACTTCATTCATAATGCATGATGCATAATTTGCATGTGAATTATGATGCATATTTTGTATCAGGTGTTGGGATGGTTTGGCATCATCGGCAGATTTAAAATACCCCAGCCACGGAATCATACCTCCAGAAGTCAAAGAGACCCAACCTTTAAAATTGCCCTCCATTGAACCTTTGCCATTCTAACTCATAACTGCATCTTAACAATACTACCTGGGGAAAGAATCGGTCAACCTCATCTAGAAAAATCAAATCTGCAATTCCCGATATTGGCAGATCATACCTAGAGGCAAATGGAATGGCACCAGGAATTTGCGCAATTAATGTGATCGCTGGGCCACAGATGGTAAACCTGAACACTTATTTTGATAAATTTTGATATCGATGAAAGATTAGATTTTAAATTGAAATTATTGTTATTATCATACAATGAGTAATCAGCGAAGTAAGGGGTAGATGGTCATCGGGATGGTGGTAATGAAGTTATGCTACAACAAAGCGAGGGATTCAGGTAACGTGTAAAGCACTTTCACAGCTTGTGAAAACATGGTCGGTGGCTATGTCATGCGATCTATCGCGTTATTAAAACAATAAGTTGATTGAAATTATTACATGGTTCCAGATGTGTGAGATAGGGGAAATGCTATGTAATTGAAACCAAGTGAAACAATGAACATGATGGAAGGAATAGAGTATTGTTATTTTTCATCCCTCAATTAGAAATACATTGTTACATTCCTTATCCTTACAATAAATATCAAATTAAATGGGGGAAAAACTGAAAATCCTTCTTATGAAGTGCTGATATGAAAATGTTCTTAAAAATGCTGTAAAAAAGGATATGGTCAGAGTGTAAGACGGAAAGATGTGTTGTAAATGGCTATTTAAAACATTTGAACATAACCATCAGACAATCTATCAAAATAGATTTCATTGAAGTGGACACGGAGGGAACAAATAATGAAATAACCATGACAACAATATCTCGATGAAATAACCATGACAACATATCACGAACCTGCGAGTGAGTGAGAAGAAAAAAAAGGCATGCAACAAAAAACAGCCAATCTAACAGCCCCTGTACATCTCCCATTTTGAATTCATATAAATGATAATGACAGGATACGGAAATAAGTTTTGAAATTCCCATGTGACAACACATCAATAAGCCTTGGGAAAACATTACAAATTAGCCCATCTAAAAGATAACGGAAGAGAAAGTCTTGTCTGATTGCCATCAAATAGACGCACGTGGACTTGCTTTTCATCGGCTACACAGGTGTAAGGGGAATGGAGGGTGGAGGGATTGAGTTGGACTAAAGAAGCCATGTGCCACCTATTAGTTACCCCCCTCACCTTATCATATCTGGGAGATATTCCTTTCCATCTGCGTGGGTGTGCAGCCCTTTTATGGCAAAAGAATGTATCTTATATGAAGTTTCCTAACAGTATACTTCCTTTTAACATGATCAAATTTAGCTTTTTCTCCATAAATCATGTAGTGGTATTAAAAAGGCAGTATATTACTTTTATTGTCTCTACAAGTTGCAACCTTTTCCTAAGTGAGGATTATTGAACCAAGTTAACACAATCCATGTTAAAAGGAAGTATATCATTAGGAAAGTACATATAAGATACATCCTTTTGCCGTAAAAGGGCTGCACAGTGATATGCTGTGTCAATTTTTACTCACTCTTTGTTGCTCTTTCTTCTGATAACATTTAAATATGGTTCTAATAAACAATTACTTCCATTGTTGTAATGTGACTTTACATGCTATTCATTGATGATTTCAACATTCTAACATGATTTCAAATGAGCATTGAGCAACTAATCTTACCATTAATGGTCATTTATTTAATACTTTCCAAAGCCGAAACAAAAGAATTGGCAAACATCTTCATCTAAACCTAATTTGGGAAGAAAACACATTTGGAATGACATGGGTTCATTTGATTTTCTGTTTAAATCAGGGCTTGATCAAATGCAATTTTCCAAACCTTAGCACCAATCTCTTTCGTGGACACATTTGATAGTCTTTTCATTTATTTCAAAAATATCTAAGAAATTAGCATCTAAATAAACCCTTCCATTTCCTGAACATTTTGCTCTACCCGTAGAATTCAATGTATAAATCATGCTATGACAATCACTGCAGCCAGCCATGTGATAAGGGAAAACCCTTCCAAAATGTCTCAATAGTCTCGTCAACCGACATTGTAATTGACACATATCTCAAACACTGATGAACAACACATATGATAAGAAATGACAACTTGTATGACTATGAATTAGTCTCCATCAATTATCTTCCGGTGCACATATAAGATGATGCGACTATTGAATTAAAGATGTCTATAAAACACCATTAAGACAAAAAAACATCTTCAAAGTGAGAATGATATATCCCTGCAAACATGAAAACCGACGCTAATTTACCACCGCTCTAACACAATCTACAACCATACTCTGACAGTGACGTTTCAAATGGAAACTTACGATGACGAGAGAAAAAAAAGCAAAAATAGAAAACGTCGTTGGATGTCTGACCGTCATAACCCGCGCTGCACTAACCAGCGCTAAATCCCACGAGTAAGAAACTTGATAGTCAATTCGGTATCGTCAAAAAATAATAACGCTAATAATACGAAACTTGCAATGAGCAAAAACAATAGCGCTCATTAGTCATCAATGGCGGGAAAGTAGTCATTGCGGAGTCCTCGTGGTATCTCTTACATGGCAAGTCAGACCGCATTTGGCAAAAAGGGAAAAAAAGAGTCAAATACGAGAGGGAACGTCTCGGAGCTAATTGAATTCCGTTGCATTGGGATTTTACACTGGATTCATCAACATTGAAAGTGCTTAAAATAGCACTAGGTATGATATACTGTATGTGTATGAGGTCCGTGACATTATTACGATTATGGTTGAAGTCATACAGGGTGCGCAAAAAACCAGACTTCACTCTTTTTCATGTTTACAGCATAGGTACAGGGTTTACCAAAAATTAGTCAATCAGTGGGAGCTCACTAAATCCATGATAACAAATAAGCTGACCTTAAAGACACTTTAACTTATAAAGGTTATATAACACTTTCCACGCGGCTATTAATTTTACCATATACAAAACAGATTTGTCAGAAACCTTTCCCAACTTTCACAGTCTATCTCAAGGATTACAGAACTAATACTAGGCATGTTTGTACTTATTGTAATGCATTTCTCATAGTGAATCCAAATATGGTAATGACAATTCAATAATTTTGACATTTTTGAAACATTTTGTGAAATGTTGGAGTGTCGTCTGCATGCAGACGCCTGCTGCATGGAAAGTGTTAAAGGGGGTCCCAAAATGTATACTGTATAACACTTCACATTCATGGATACTTTATTTTGCGAATTACCAAAGCCAAAATTTTCGCGAGGATTCAATTTTGTGATTCCAAAATTTGACTCTGATTTTAAGCTTTTACCATGGTTTATTTCGCGCGGATTTAATCTCGCAAATTTAAGGTCCTCGCGAAATTCTCCAATTAAATACCTCATGAAATGAAGTGGTTTTACAGTATATACATCTCACACCTCAATACCTCCAATAAAGTGCATTACACTCTGAAATTATGAAGCAATATCATCACTTTTGAGACACCCTGCACAACATCTGAGCAAGGGGTGTGCTTTGGGCAGGAAATTTAAAGAATCATCGAGGTATTATCTCGCAGAAATATGTGTGCACAGCTTTTGTAACAAATGAAAAATTCCTAAATCCAGCACTCCCGAAACATAATTGATTACATTACAACATATCAGGTTATAATGCCTGGTATTTAAAACAACACATTTCAGACTTGAGTAAACTATCTCGTCTTTAGTAGCCCCAAGAAGTGTTTTGCATGATCATCTGAAAGACATAAATGTGACACTATGGATGCATACTACAGTTTTAGTTCTTAAGTCTGCAGTTCTACCTATAACTTGTACATTAGGCAAGGACTTTTTTTTCTCAAATCATGTAAAATCAGCCGTTTTTTGGCCGAAAATCTGTCGGAAAAAATATTTCAATTTTTTTTTAAAGATTCTAGAATTGTGCAGATTTTGGTGACATTTTAGGTAAAACATTTTGTTTAACAAATTTAAAAACATTAAAAAAACCCGACCAACCGACCCTACTTGACGACCCTCCTTGACAGGTCCGTCCGCCCGTAAAACAGGGTGGGGTTTTTTCGTCGCCTTATGAAATGAACCTATAACTTGTACATTGAACAATCAACAACAGAAAGTAGATGGTTTAATACAAAATCGCGGAGATAGCCAAGATGATGATAAATTCCGCACTGTTTTAATCAGACCAATAACGATGTTCTTTTAATTACCAAATTCTTGATGATATTGGACGGTGGTATCTCAATCATCGGAGCATCTCTGATGTGTATGTACAACCCAGTGTTTATTTTATCAAGTCAGTCTTCCTTGGCAGTGTTTATATGTATGCCTGTTAAATGGAAAACCATTAACCTCCTTATACTCGTGATTCACGGTCAGTATCTTGACTTGTCTAATTGATGAAGTCCTTGTCACAACATGGAGAGTCTCCAAAAGTCCTCTTCAAGATACTTCCCCCACTCAGACCCCTGCCTTCTTTCTCGAATGTCCCCTTCCCACACCTCCATCTTCATTAAAATGCAACAACCAACATCATTTGGCCAAAGTTGCTTCACCATTAATAATACACCCTGGAATGGTAATCTGCTTGTCCCAAAACTATTTCTGTAAAAGTCAAAAGGTTTGAGGGTTTTTTTCATGCTTTTCGCACGAAAATCAGCAAGTGCGAAAATAAAAACCAATCAAATATATGAATTCTGTATATAGGTCTGTGTAAGGAATCACAAAATTGCAAAAATAAAAACAAGCAAAATTGTTCAAAATGTGCAAGCGCGAGAAATTACAAGTGTAAACATTTCCATTTTTACAGTACTCTTCAAAATATAGTATTCTCAAAAATTATGCATAATGTCACGTGTTTGGTAATGAATTAATATTTTAACATTGTATAACAACAGGATAATGCCTCAATCATAGAAAACACTTTCCAATATAAGATTATGCTCTTAACAGTTGAGGCAAAATAACAAAGCTGGCTTTGTTTTCCACATTCTGTACTTGTTGGTCAGTGAACTCTATAGGAAGTAAGGGTCAGGGATTGTATACAATATCAACCATGTCTGTCACTTCATCTCAATAGTTAATGCATTCTAGGTGAAAAACAATCACAAATTACACCAAGTCTCACTAATCATACCTGAGTGTTACCTTTGATGCTTTTATTTTCATCTAAATGGGCGGACGGTATTGTTGCTTGTTCTGAATTTAAAACAATCAGAAATCAGGCTAAACTCTAATACCATCTACTTGTATAGTTGTAATACCTCCCCTAAAATACCCTTAGGTCATTGACCCTATGCCTTTCTTACAATGTCTTCCATTGGTCGGTCACATGATGCAATCAATTAGCTAACCAATCAATCAGAGCTTTTTAAATGAATGTCTAAATTGGCTCAAAACAAGCATGGTCTTTGATTGGTTGGTCATGTGATACAATCAATTAAGCAACCAATCAATCAGCGCTTCTTTATAATTGAGTACGATTGGCTCATGATGTAGTCTGCTTTGTTAGCCAATCAAAACCATGTCAAAACTAAGCTTTTGAAACCATGGTTGCAGTTCCGGAGGGCAGTGTGCACTTAATCCTTTTTTGGGGGTGAGAGAATTTCATGATGAAAAATAGAGTCTTAATAACTAATTTTCTCGAAAAAACTATTCATTGTGACCATTTTATTGAATATCTGATACTAAGTTATTTTGTATGTGCCTATATTTAAAAGTAGGTCTTTAGAACTGGTTTGTTTTTAAAATTTGATTTAGTAAGAATGAACATTTTCAAAAAATTGGGGCTTTGGAATGAACATGTTCATGATTTTTGAATTTTCAATAAAATGGGGTCTTAAGATCTAGCAGAAGAGGGTGAAAAGGGGGTCTTCATGGCAGCACAAACATATACCCCTTTCTAATGTCAGTTCCCCCCCCCCCCCCCCCTGTAGTTCATGTATGAACAAGGTTATGGGTGTAAAAACAGAGTTGTGTTTCCAATTTCAAGGGAACTTTCAAGGGAATGCTTGAACTTGGCCTCTAAAAGATTTTTTATTTGATTACCATACATCCAGTGGGAGCATAAATCTAGATCTTAAAATTGGTTATAATAGACTACATACAGTAATTGGTATAATATAATTTCAGTTGGATTTTAATAGTTGGTGCAGACATGGTAATGAAACATAATATCAAAACAAACAAGTAGACTTACTTTACTGGAACATGTAATTGATATAATTGAGTTTTAATTTAAGGAAATCGCTTAACGATCATGTCTAAGGAGCTTTATAATGTAATGTTCACTTTTGGTATAGGATACAGAAGGAGGTCTGTACCGTTGCGTTAACAAATTGTATCATAAAAATGCGGAATGAATATGCACGCCAATGTGTCGTCTTAAAATGTGTACCGTACTAATGTAATAATGCATGCATGCTGACCCGCTTGAGTGCTTGTTATTACAGAAATCTAATATTATATCAAACTACATGTATATGGTCAAGCCAATGAAGTCATGGACTCTCAAAGTGGCTAGTTTTCTCTATCAAATCCATTCCTCAATTAGTCCTACCTTAGGACTACTCTATCTAACTAAGCCTAGAAGACTGCTCCCAATCCGAGAACCGCTATCAACCCGAGAATCGACCCTATAACTCAGCTAAGAGGATGGCTGACTCAGTGTTTCTATATTCTATCTCGGGTAAGCTTTAGAATACCCTACCATTCTTTTGCCTCACTGTGTATGGGTCGTTCTTTAAAAGTCCCCATTGAAGACATGCGGTGTTAGGGTATACTAAAGGAGCTCCTCTATCTTAGTATAGTATTTCCCTGGATAGACTGGTTTTAGTGGCCCTATGAGGGCTATTCCTCAGCCAGGTCAAATTTAGTTAGTCTTCATCCCCTCCTATACCGGCTGGTATTTACATTACAAGTCCTGCACCTTCTGGCATTTACAAACACAAAGTATACCCTACTATAGTCAATCACATAAACATCGGAGAGCTCCAAGTCAAATCCCTTGTATACAAATGGAAACATTAGTTTGTTGCAATAACCTTAGCCCCAAAGCTATGATTTTCCAAATGAATGCATTTTGGCCAGACATGTTTTGACCAAAGTTAATTAGCAATTGGCCACTCTCATATCTAGCCTTTTATATCGAAATGGCAACAGTTGCTCCATGTATAAATAACTGTCAATTCGGTGGAATCAGTCAAATGTTTCTATAGAATATAATAAGGTGGGACTTAACATTTAGTTGGCCATTCGGTCAATGAGCTGGTTATAGGCTGGAAATAGGTGGTCACATCTTTTAAATGCTGGAGGTTATTGTCCTTTTAATTACTACAAAACGCCCACAAAAGTTGAAAAAACACTCCCCTCTATTTTTCCACGAGTCAGTTGCTGTTTATTGGGAGAATAACCATGATAAAAGTGCTGTGTGCGTACACATGTAAAACTCACGGAAAAACTTTATTATGCAGATGGAAAACAAATCCTAGAGTATACATTTCCTCTCCTTTCAGAATACTGACATTTTATCTCGTTTCTTCAGATTTAAATGATAAATCTCTGTCCTAGTTAAAAGGTAATCTAAAGCTCTCTTCCCCATACCATCCTCATCCCCTCTGTACTTTCCCCTATGAGTTATGCATACACAATAGGTATTGTAGCAGATACGGGTCATCAGTCTACAGGTTACTGTGTTAAAGATGGTGATTGTTTGGGCACTATGCAGGCAGGGGGTACCACCCTAATGCATCATTGCTGACAGCCCTCCCCTGACACTATCTGACATGGCATGCCCTCACTTTACTTCATCTCAATACAACCAATTACAACGCACGGAGGGATCAGAGGGATTTTATAAACGCTTTACCAAACATCCCTGCATCATCAGTGGGCCGCACTCCCTATACCCTTGAGTCTTTCCTTACATCAACTTTGCTCCTCCAAGCTTGTTTTTGTTTGGAAAGTTTATATCCAAGATGGATTTGGCAATACTACTTATTCCATGCTTATTCCGAGTCTGTAGTTATGTTGTGTGGACTGGCTGCTATGACCCACTTGTCTCCGTAAATATTGTTTGAAGGAAGAAATGTAGTGTGCAATGCTGAATTCATGATCGGTACTGTTAGTTTACAAGCATTGATGCAAACACATCTCAAAACTATCTGCCATCTTCAATAACATTAATGTAGATGCAATGAGTAATAAACAGTAACATAAGAAGAAAGAACGGTCAATAAAAATAATGTGACATTTTCCAATACATATCGCCTACTTAAAATGATAGATTAACCTCCCAAAACGGATATTTTGAGCTTGTGTTACCATAATTGTGAGGCAAAACATGAACCTTATGATAAAACATAACCATACACCCTAGAGAAATATCAGGCTTACTTCATCAACATTGGTTCAGGCACATTGTTATTACAACTTCTCGGGGTAAATAAGCCGTTTTAGCACTCACTTTACCACAAAATTTGCAATATGGATGTTTTGCCCCTATTTCATTGTCGTCAAATTACGGATTTCAAAGCACAATCTAATTTGTTCCAAGTTCAGGTCCATGCTAAATTTCACAGCATATTGTCAAAATGTGTTAGAAATGCCCTATTACGCCCCAACACATTCCATCACAGGCAATCTGCCTACAAAAACACCAATCGGGAGACAAACATTCCGAAAAAAAGCCTCGGAGCAAACTACGTCGAGGCATCTTTTCCACTCAATTTCACATTTTCCAACCACCGTTGCAACAAAAATGCCTGCAGTATTGATAATGAAGATGAGTTTGCAGGTAAATGATCAGAACTGATGAAGTGTGGGTGAGTCAGAACTTAACTCTTTCAATGCGGCTATTGGTTTAACATGTATAAATCAGATTTTTCATAAACTTTTCCCAAATTTCAAGGTCTATCACAAAGATTACTGACCAAACACTAGTCATGTTTGTACTTATTTCAATGCATTTCGCATGGTGATTCCAAATATGGTATTGAAATTCAATAGTTTTGAAATTTTTGAAACATTTTGTGAAATTTTGGAATGCCGTCTGCAGACGCCTGCTGCGTGGAAAGCATTAAGATATGTGTCCATAAACATGGCTTAAGCCAGGGAATATGGAAGTATTCCATTACTGAGTGATGATGACAGACATTGATAGCAGAAAATCATCGCAAAGACTTCGATGTCTATCTTATGTGGCCCATAATAGGCAGAGGACAAAATGCATCGTGCATATTTGTTAGGCATACTGTAGTGTATGCAGAGTTGCATATGGTTTATGCATTTCTGGCCAATAACAACAACCGTAGTCCTTCACTGGGATTTCTGATTCCATCACACATAGAACCTACCCAATATAGTTTATTATTTCTCCTCTACCTAGCCTAGCCTCTTCTTACCAAAATCAACACATTTTTCAATTTTGATTTCATAACTGAATTCTGAGTTTGCCATGGCTAGGTGTGGAATTGAAGGTAATGTGTGGTTCTCTGGCCGGTTCTTGGTGTTTATAAGGCTCAGATCAAATTCCACTGTTTAGGGCTATAATTTTGAATTGATCTATTCTATTGTCAGACAATTAACCTACCTGGACCAAGAGGTAAACTATGGCCCAGATTTTAAAAGAAATTGACTGATGGCAGCACGAAAGTTATCCCGTACATCGCCGCTGGTACCTAATTTTGAATATGATTTATTCCGTTAAAATAAACTACCGGGTTCCAAAGCGTTGGCATTAACCATATTTTCTTTCATCGTCATGCTCCCGATAGTGCGTTTCATTTTCAAATGACCAGTGTTTCTAGAATATAGTGTAGTGTGCGCAGGTTATGTTTATCGATTCTGCATTGTATCTCATTGTGCAATTCCTCATCATTCTATGGGTCTATATATGCAATATGCCCTTGATTGCAAATGGCAGCAGAAAATCCCACAAAGGCATCAATTTAAAATTGATCTTTATCTCGTGTATCATGACCCAGTATATGTCTTTGTTACCCACATACACTGGTACAATCACACAATAGTGCGACTAAGCTTATCTCTTCTGGACATCTTGTGTTTTGCCGGGGACAGGTGGGTTCACAGATCTTTTCAATGGATTACTTAAATACATTTATGATATCACACAAAAATATGACCATTTTATGCCACGGCGAAATCCATCAAAACTCTCCATATTTCTTTATTGATCAGAGATTGCTTGGACGTGAGTAGAACTCCGGTAGGGAAACTATTGCCTTTTAAAAGATGTCAAAAACATCTTTGGCTTTTTAAAAATCCATACACATAAATGTATTCCGCACGTGATCCATTTCGTTCCAGAAAAATCAAAGCCGGACTGGTTTAAATAGACTCCAGCTGCAAGAAGGGGCTACAGTGACTATTAACCTTTTTTCATGCTAAATAAATGTTTGCACCTTTTTCTGGCAACATAACAATTTCATTTCTTATTGCACATTTTTGTAAACGCCTGTGAAAAATAAAAAGCATTTGTTTTTAGAAATAATGGATCGGACAGATATATAATACTGCAAATTCAGCAACACAAACAATTGTTAAAATCTGTCAGATGGTGAAAACCATGGATGCAATATTAACACCATTTTAAATTGATTCCATTTGCTTTGGACCACATATAGATTACCCTTTTTAAAAAATCTTTCACAATTTGATTTCTAACATTAACAGTTTTTTGTGGTAGTCCTACATCTTGCACTTAGTTTAGTTCATTTTTCTGTGACTTAGTAAAATATTCTTCATTGCCTTGACGGAGAAAATGTGGTGTACTGCAATACACTATCAGGCAAAATACCTGAGAACATGAAATCTCATAAAAGAAGGGGGTTGGAGGAATACGAACATTCTCATGTTTCAGTCAACAGTTCAATGACTCCTTACATATTGACAAAAAAGTGAACTGATCCATTGGGAACTGCATTTTTAAAGAAATTGGATGTGGTTGTGGGTGGGGGCTCTCATTGATTCTTAAAAAGCAAACCACATCTTGTTCAGTGTTTTACTAGAATATGACAATTGGTTTTACCCCTTTCCCCTACCCCAAATAGAAGACATGCTTAGGGTAGTGAACTCTGCTCGTTTCGTGACTGAGGTAAAATACCCAGATCTTGAGACGGAGGGCATCACCTGCAAGACTATAGGTTCTGTTTTACACAGTGGTCTATGGGCACGTTTTACAGACATATCGTATTCGTAGCTGTTCTGTCAAAACCTTGTATGTTTTTCTGGCCCTTCAGCATGTATAAAGTAAATTTGCCCTAACCAGTTTATGCCTAGAAAGTGTTGTTGCTTATACATGTTCAAGGGCAAGGACACTTACAAGGTTTTGATAGATGTGTTTTGGTCCTTGAACATGTTTAGAGCAGACTACCCAAAGGTTATACATGGGAAGTATTACATTATACATGCTGAAGGGCCAGATGGAGATACAAGGTTTTGACAGAACAGAGATGATATCTCATGTTTCAATATGTGCAAAATTCAATTCAAGTGAAAATTTGACCCATTTTTCAGATTCTCCCCCCCCCCCCCCTCCCACCTTAAAATAACTAGCCCATGGTTGGACGAACCTAGCCAGTCAGTAAGTCTAGGGGTGGGTGCGAAAACTTTCTCATCAGGGATATCAATTTGGATTGGATACAACATATTTTCTATGAAGCGTATAATATCACCAAGCATTGCAACTATAGCTGTTAACCTTTTGACTCCTATAAAAACATGGCAACAGTCATTTTTATTCACCATCCAGCAAGAGCTTGAAGATAGTCTTTAGGGAACCCAGCTTACCGTTGTAACACCCATGCATATTTTACTTACTAGAAATAGCACAACTACTTATCTACTACTACTAGCAAACTATAAGCATTTTTTTTAGGAATTTTTTTAAAATTATATTTATCAGAAAAAACATTATTGCTCTCTCCTTGAACTTGACTTGCATTCTGTTTGCAATATTATTTTTTTAATAATCTCTATGAAATAGAATCTGAAAGCTGAAGGGCTAAGCTCCCCAACACCATATAATTTTCTACACTGCAACGTACGTTCCACAGAAATGCGGCGACCATCTTTATTTTCAAATATCAACATAATCATTATGTGTTATTACCTCACTGGACTTCATACAAAATGAAAGTAAGTGTGATGGAAAAGAAATATAAAACAAGTGGATTCGTGGTTATTGATGAAATTGGTGAATAAATTTTGATCAATATATTATCATTTGTCATTTCTTTTTTTCTTTTTTTTTGTAGTAGTAAAAAATTTCAATGGCAGATCTTTTCCCACCAACTCTACATGTATATAAATAGAGATTTGTTTTTATACGATCAAACACAGAACATTCTTGTTTCCAAACAAAAACACATGTGAGACACTCTACTTAACCTCCCATCCAATCTCATGGGTTTGCTTATTTGCTAACCTAATCCTTCAATTCACATCCAATTCTTTGTCTTCCTAACCCTCGCTGAGCTATTTATTAGAAAAGTTCAAACCAGACCAGATTTCCTCCGAGATTTAAACCATTGAATATGTCTACATCAGTTGAAATCTAAATTCAAGTTCGGGCGGGCACGGATTCACTGGTCGGAATTGGCGCTGTAGCTTGTAAAATATAACTCCCATGGTGTAGAATTGGTTAATCAACCGCTCCTTCTGTGTTAACTTGTCTGTCATTGTCTAGCGGATTTCAACAAATCGTGAACTTTGCAAGTGTTGAGCCAAAATTTGATTTAATATTTGAATTTCCTTTTTACAACAACCGGAGAAGGATATGATATGCAAGGATATGTTATGTGACACGGAATATAAAAAATGGTAAAAGCGGTTATTTTAACACTCAATTTCCAGCTCTATTACAAAGAAACTATTCATTGTGACCATTTTATTGAATATCTGAATCTGATACTAAGTTATTTTGTATGCCTATATTTAGTCCTTTTTATATTTCAATATTTTCCCCATTCAATCGATAACATATTATTGTCCCATTTATGAGTTTCATGCAAAATTCTGCTGTAAATGGAAAAATATTGGTTTTTCATAAAAATAATTTCATGTAGATATTTTGAGAGAGTAAGAATTCCATATCTTACAATATGTTTGAATGACGATGCAATTATAAGAATTCCATATCTAACAATATGTGTGAATGACGATGCAATTATTAATACAACTTTTGAACCTTCAATATAATGTATGAGATGAGAGAATTCTTGGAAATTTTATCATCAATAATATTACCTTTGGTATTAATATACATTACAATACCTGTTCACAATCATCTATATGATTTGGTTGATGCGTTCAAGAAAATCAAATTTGAACAAAATAGGATTTTTATTTATGAAAATTTGAAATATTTATGCAAGGGAGTGCCGAGAAGCTCAGTTGAATGTCAAGGGACTTTGCATTACAAAATATATGCCATAAAGCACAATATTTTACGGCATTATAAATATAAATATTATTTTTACTCAGGAAAAAAAGAATCATAATGTTCAAGAAATGAAGTCAATTCAATCTTTATCTACACCATGTTTCCTATCCCTTTATGCTTGCAGGATATGGGTATAAATAAATACAACCAAGACCTCAGATTCGAGGGGGGGTCGCTGTATAAAGCAAAGAAAAGAACCATATTTTACATTTTAGATATTTACATTAACAGGAACATGATTGTAAATTGCTTGGATATTTATTCATGCTTACTTTTTCACAATGTTCTGTTCCTTTCAAGTATTGTAATGTACAATCTATATTTGTACATTTTCATGTAAATATTAATGGTATGTGAAAATTAAAGTTGTGCAAAATAAAATCCACTTTATTGTTAATACACTTGTAGTAACAACATACATGTACATATTTGCCTATCAGCAGGTATCATGCGAAACATTTTAGCTGACACAAGAAATTTGCCTTTAGGATACAGCATTGCCCCAAAGGACCGACTTTTGAATCACACTTTATACCACAGTTTTCCGTTCATTACAATTTCGGAAAAAGAGCCGGATTTTTAAATCATTATTCATACCGACAATGGATTATGTGCTCCAAATGAATTCCAAACTGACGAGACAAGAGACATTGAACAACATACCAATTTCAGGAAACTTAATTTTCGAGCAATTAATTGTTATTAGCCATAGAATTTGTGATAAGATCCAGGCTTGGAACATGACAGCATGACCTGGTATAACCTCGCATATCCTTTACACTTTTATTTATAACAAACTAAACCAGTGAGGTACAGCTACTATCCCAACAACTGAGTAAAGTTTCCAGTATTTAGGTTTAACCCCCTGAGAACTACTGGCCGATTGGTTAAAAAGATGGATACATCATGTATTGCACCAATGAGAGACATTGTTAGAATAATTGTATCCCTGATAAAGATGGGATTGAAACATTTTACAAGCTGCATTTGAATTGGCTATTCATATGAGTACATCTTGTAATAAACCAATCAGAACCACTGTAAGATAGATAGGTAGACCCCAGGGGGTTAAACCACCAGAAATGCCAAACACTTTGAGAAATTGCCATAACAAAAAGGTCAGTTGATTTGACAATGACTATCAGCAGTCATTTAAAGATATTCAGTTCAACTCAAATCAATTTAGTAGTAAATCACTTCATTGGAACGATTACCATTGAACTTGGTCTTAACAGTTTTGAATGACATATAATCTGAACCTTTGGTCATCAAGCCTTGCATAGCTCTGGTTCAGAGCCCTGGCAGTTTTGAATGACATCTAATCTGAACCTTTGGTCATCAAGCCTAGCATAGCTCTGGTTCAGAGCCCCGTCTGTCTACACAGCACTTGATTTACCTAATGCAAAAATGAGAACCAGTTTTGTCAAATGTTTGGTGTGTGATTCTGTATTTGTATGATAATGAAAAGCATAAAGAGCCAAGTTGGAGACAACTATAAACACAAAACAAATTTGGTGTTCAATTTCTGATGGACATTAGGAAATTAACACTTTCAACGCGGCAGGCGGCTGCAGACGACATTCCAAAATTTCTTCAAATGTTTCAAAAATGCCCAAATTATTGAATTTCATTACCATATTTGGAATCACGATGAGGAATACATTAACATAAGTACAAACATTCCTAGTATTGGGTCAGTAACTCTTGAGATAGACCTTGAAAGTGTTTCAAGTGTTTTCTGTATGGTTAAAGTAATGGCCGCATGGAAGGCGTTAAAAGACACTGTGAATCAAGTATATATCTACTGACTACTGTAAAAGCCAATATTTTCGCTTACAGATATTTTCGCGGATTTTGATATCAAAGACATTTCGCAAATTGTTTTTTTCGCAGGCGACCGTCTGAAAGCATTGCATGAATGTGTAAAGCAATATTTTCGCGTGTTATAATTTTCGCGGAAAAAGATTTTGCGCGAAAAGCGCGAAAATAAAACCACCGCGAATATTTCAGCTTTTACAGTATATATCTACTGACTATGGTTGTTTTCCTGACTATATCTAGGCTAACATCAAAGTTTATAGTTGACGATGGTTTAGTACTAGATCTATGGCCAGTCTAACCTCTGCTACTTTCAGGTAAAATTAGCACTTACTGACCTATATCTTGTTTCTGAGTACTGAATTTTAAATGGTTGACTTGTGGTTGGGTAAAAAGTACAGTCCGGTTTCGGTCCATTCTCTTGCCTAAACACAGGGATTTATTCTACCACACACAAAGCTATAATCTTGGTTTCTTTTGCCAATGATGATAAAATGGTTGCCAGGCACCCAAGGAAAATTCAAGACCAGACTCAAGTGTCCTGCTTATCTTTGTCAGTAGAGAAATAGTGAGGAGAGACCATTTTCTGAGCTAGCTGACTAATTTGATTCTTTCTGATTATGTTTGATCAAACGTGTGTCATCCCAGCGCTAGATTGTAAAAGATGGTCTTTTTAGAGCAATAAAGTTCTGTTCATTTGCTTGCTAATATATACGCTGAAGTAGCAGCACCACTTCATTTTAAAGAAACTACTGAAATTTGGCATAGGAGGGACTGTTTTGAATTGAAGGTGATTGCATCCTACACCCTTAAAATAGATCTCAGAGATAACAATAAAGAACACAGGAGCTATTATTATTAATATGTGATGCAAGATGCAGCACATCAAAAGGGGATTGGGACTTTGCAGGTGAAGTCCATTTTAGGTTTATTATGTGTGCTCTCAGTGCATTTTTGAAGCTTTACAATGACACCAAACAAATTTATCAAAATGGATCACGGCATTCAGATTTTACAAGTGAAAATTACTCCTAAATTCTTATTTTTGTCTTACTTTTTTCTGTCCATTTTCAAATATATCTTGAAAAACACACAACCGTAAAGTCCCCCTTTTGATGTGCTACATAACAATAAGCTTAATATAACTTGCTATAGCTGATGTATCATAATTTTCTACTGGAAAGGAATATTGGGTTAACTAAATACTATGACATCCAACTCCATATATAGATATAGGCATACCTTTTCTAACCTGGTAAAATGGGGCTCTTTTTTAATTATCACCAAAAATGTACGTGTGGTTTCCATGAGACATACATGGGATTGCCATGTTATTTCCATGTGGTATCCATGTGACATCCATATGAAATACATGAAAAGAAGCAGCAAAGTCATAGCCCAACACATAGTTGCGGCAGTGGGCAGGTAGTGAAAACATAGGGTACTTGGTTTAACCTATCAATTCACAATTTGCTTTTATAGAGAACCATCTAAAGCTTGTGCTGTAGCTAAAACAATACTGGATAAATCCTTTAGTATACATACCAATGCAATGCAAAATTTCTTGTCAGCTGCAGTCTCATTTTTGGTCCATCTCTTCAACACTCCTCCTCCTATGCTATAAACAAAGAGTGTTGATACACACGCTATTCTCCATTCTCCAAATTGGTTCAATGAAATGATTATTTACTTGCCACACAGGAAATTGAAAAAAGTTTGGAGATTCCATAAGGTTTGGTAATCTGTCGTTGTCAATTGTTTTAACGACTCACATTTTTGCCGATTTCCTAGCACATAAGTATTGCTTGCAGAATAATAAAACGTGCCCTACTTCAAAATAACTACCAACATGGAATAACAGATCACCTAGATCTTTTGTTATGAACAAATACAGTATTTTTACAGAGATTTCATCATCCCGCTGCAATTCACAACAAACAAGCGACAAACCTCTTGTTTGGACTGAACTTTAGAATGGCAAAAGATAGAACCTGTAAATCGGGTCTCCTTCAACAAATTGTTCTAGCCATCATAGCACTTCCTCAGCGCATTGTATAACACACCTTGATCATCCACTCACAGGGAAAACCAAGGGATGATGAAGAGTCCTTGTTGAAACCAAAGTCTGTGAAAACAAGTGGTCAGAGGTCGTTCTTGCTCCAGCAGGGGCTGGAAGGTGGTGACGGAATTATTGCAATGACTCATAGGAATGGCTCCAAAGTATGCCTATGGTATGCCAGGGTTAGCAAGTAAGTTGGCAACAATTCCGCCAGATAAATCAAGCTAAAATTGTAGATGAAAATCACCAAGGTGTTAATGTTGTGGGAATAGACGACATCTTGATGCAGATTTATGGCATTAAGAAGTCAAAATACATCTTTAGTTTCGATCAAATTTTCTACGTCTCAATTATCAGTGACAATATGGTTACAATTGCTACATATTTGTTTCATTACTGCATCATGCGTTCATTTTTTTAAACGCCAAACATGTGACTCTTAACTATTTCCCCCCACCCAATCCAAGCTGTTACTGATTTCCGGATGACAAACCCCAATGAAAATTGCTGGTATTTTTAATTACTAACTCAATACACGTACAATACCATGTTTAGTCGGTAGGATCATAGACCGCTTTATCTTAATTAACGAACTCTTTTAATTAAACCATTCGGTCTGGTAGCACACAGGTAGCAATGATGACTAATTTCAATGTGATTTTGGCTCATTTGTCATCTCTTATCATCGATTCACATGTTGTCTCATTGAAGATTTCCAATCAAAATAAACACCTCCATAATACAGTCTATTATCCTATCAATGATTGGATGTAAACAAGAAAATCTATGATTAATTGATAACCTATAATGAGACAGGAAACATACTGTGCTTCTTTTACACCAACTGTTTGCATCAAAACCACACTTATGCCTGAGTAACTGTATAAACTAGCAGCTAATTTAAGCTGAATAATAATACTTCGCAAACAAATGTACCTTACATATTTCATCGCTTCTTTTAAACCAACTGTTTGCATCAAAACCACACTAATGCCTGAGTAACTGTATAAACTAGCAGCTAATTTAAGCCGAATAATAATACTTAGCAAACAAATGTACCTAACCTTCATCTCATTATCATGATAATTACCCACGGGAGGAATAATCCCATTCCTGGTAAACCATCTTTGACAAAATGTCTCTTAAATGACTCAATATTTACTATGGGACACACTTATGTTTGTTGATCTACCTGCTTTGTAAGTTATAACTCATAATGTGCTTGTTATTTCCATAAATTATGCTAATTTTCACTTAAAATAAAACTTATCATGATTGTTATGTTAATTTTTCTTTAGATTTGAAATTGATTGATTCAGACTAAGTCATAACTTATTCCAATGGTGGCCCTTACTTCACAAGGATATGCGAAAATTCCAATATTGAATGTATTTAACTAATAGTAATACTTCAAAGAAAAAGTCAGAAAACATTCCAGAGAGGTAAACATAAATCTTCTACCCTGGCGCTGGTGCCTATACTCTTTCATGTATGCCTACACATTATGAACTTCTGTGCAAAACACTCTTACATTTTACACTATCCAAATTGGAATAGCCCAAACCATACGTACTTCCGTTATTTCAAGTGCCTCCAGAATTCTTAAATGGTTCAGCCCTACTTCTCTGTTCAAATTTACACTATGAAACAATGGCCTACATACTGATTCAACAGCAAACATTACATCTTACTCAGGTAGATGGAATATTGTTAACACTTTCCATGCGGCAGGCGTCTGCAGACGACATTCCAAATTTTTACAAAATGTTTTAAAAATGTCAAAATAATTACCATATATTTGGAATCACCATGAGAGTGCATTAAAATAAGTACAACCATGTATAGTATTGGTTCAGTAATTCTTGAGACAGGCTTTAAAAATTGGGACAGTTTTCTGAAAAATCTGTTTTGTATGGAAAGTGTTAAAACATTTCCCTAGTAAAAGTGTGAAAGCCTGTTACAAAATGGCTGCCTGTTGTCATCATGAGATTTCATTTAAAGGGTTCAGGTACATTAAATGGCAGCTATGTTAGATTACACCTTCTTAATCATTATTATGAGAAAGGTTGGAGTAGTTCTCCAAGGAAGGTACAGTCTCCTATTGTTGTCTTCAAGAACCAAACCCCCTCTGTTCAAAGATGACCTGTTTTGAAGGGTTATTGACCTTAAGAGATGGAGGATGTTCATTTCAATTCATGACCAAATCCCACACCACTGAAACACTCAATTAAAGATCAATCAAATATCTGTGCTAATAATGTTGTAATTAAATTTCTATAGCGTGTAATTACCAAGGTTTGGTTTCGGTGGTCATATAGAAGCAATTGCCTATTATAATACTGACGTTCTTGAAACACAATGGCTGCCTTTCATAGGTAAGAGACTTCTTCTATTCTTACCACATTCAATACAGACTATTGACAAACCAAGAGGACAAGAAAACCCTTCACACTTTGCCATCTTTTGTGTCCGGAATGACCCAACACTTGTAACCAGGTGGTTGCCCAGGCATGAAGCTCAAGGAAAACACACTTTCAGCACTTTATATGTTTTCACACAAGAGAGAAAACACACAGTGGAAAATCAAATCAATTTGACCTATGAATTGGTCATCTAACACAATACAATGATAAAATTGCGAGTAATTTGTGTTTTTGTATTCCAGTCTCTTCAAAACCACCAATGTTGACGTCTCAATGCAGCTATTGAAAACTTATTTTAAGATCCCAATCACCTTTGTGAAAGGCTTTAAATCTATAACCATAACTACTGTTTCTGAAGTTTGGTGCGATGCCGCCTCCAGTCATTGACCATTTAGCAATTGTGTGGTTTCAAAAAATTGTATAAAATAAGGATAATATTTATAGGTAGCAAAGGTTATGCCAAAGTGTACGAAAAATAGCTGATTTGAGAATCTAACATTCCAGGTTTGACATAAAGATAATGGATAGAGAAAGGAGCTATTTCGATCAAATGTTAGTTACCATGGTGACAGACTACCATTGAAAAGGTGAAACGTTCTAGAGTGCCAACATCTGACCATTTGACTCTTCTATACATATATTAAATTAACATACTGTAAAAGTGGAAATGTTCGCGCGTGTAAATCTTCGCGCATTGCACATTTTGAACAATTTTGCTTGTTTTTATTTTCGCGATTTTGAGCTTCCATGCATGGACCTACATACAAAACGAATATATTCGCGCGTTTTAATTTTCGCGCTTGCTGATTTGAGCGCGAAAAGCGCGAAAATAAATGTAGCGCAAACATTTCCACTTTTACAGTAGTTGGTTGAACTCAAAATTAACCTTTTCCATCCAGTCCAAAAGGCGGAAAATGAAAAATTGTCTAAGAAACATCAATAAAGAAAGCATTAATAAAAATAAAATGTCCTTCCAACATTACAAATCCTCTTTCAGCACTGAAATCTTCCTCACAATTCTAGTTCATATATATTTCTTTATTTTAACATGGAAGTAACAGACAGTTACTTCCATGATTTTAAAGACCAAATTTCCCTATAAATGGCAACATTTCCAACGAAAGTTTCATAAAGTTTGCCAGATTTTCCAGGCATATCAGTCCACCTCCACTGTCCACCATGTTTAATCGTACCACTTGTCTCCATTAGTTCAGAAATTACGGACAAGTTGATAAATGAGTTAGAGCTGGCAGCATATTTTCCAGCTATATTTTCTTCAGCGGACAACATAAACACTCAGTTTAAGTCCATCCGGGCAAATCCTCTGAGATTCTTCACTGTCCAAATCGCCAAGAAACAAGATTGAATTAGCGTCTCTCTTGAGCTTTGAGCGACGCATCAATCTCAATAAATCATAGACTTTCTTCCTCATCTTGAGCCGAATATCCATCACCATAACTATAATTACCCGTCATAATAATGACATCAAGTGCACTTTTGCAAGACCAACCGGACTAAGACCAATGGGCTCAGAACTTGATTAAGACAGTACTTTGACACCTATCTGAAACTTAATTGCCCTCAAACCAGTCTCTAAAAATTTGCATTTTGTGTTGCAAGTTGCTCAGCAAATTTGACAACATGACTGGTCTTTTACACAGTCTGGGTATTAACAGCTATGTTGACTATTTGTATGGGCAGATGGCCTATCCCCCAGGAGAAAAGGGGGGTCAAACCTTTCAGATAACTGACACGCCACCCCCCCCCCCTTACTATAGAGGCCTTAGTCTCATGTGCAATCTGTTGTGACCTGGCGTGTAAGTACAGTATAGGTCAGGTTTTTGGTCTGAAAGCCTGAATTTGATCGTTGTTTCGTTTAAAAGTCTAGCCTCCTTTTAGATAATAATCATAACATAATTCATAGTTTATATAAAATGGGTCATGCATACCATTTTTTGTATCAATTGAGAAAATATTGCCCAAAACCTAGGATTATGATTCAGAGATTGCTATGGGCCGCAAAGCGGGTCCGCATTGTCCGCTATCCTGCCTCAAGTCTGTATGAATACTGTATTTAAATTAAAAAGGGGTAAAATTACCAAAATTACGCATAGTAAATAAAGGGAAGTCATTTTTTGTTTGACGCTTTTCATATGGAAATATGAATGTGATAAAATAATGTTTAGGACACAGAGATGTAATTGATGTGTGTATTGCCCGGAATCATCAAAAAATTACAGATACAGTAACAAATGTATAACCCTTCCATGCCCTAACCGTCTTCAGCACTACAAAACACTACACTACTACTACGCGTGGGTAGAGCGCGCTTTCCCAGTCTATTCCGTGGTGCGATCAGACTGGCTATCATGTTGATGAAAATCTTAAGATTTCCAAAGCTGACCCTGTGGCGCGATTATGTGGGTGACAGGGGTTCAATTCCCAGCACGGCCTGACTTTCCTCTAATTTGAACTGTTTTTCTCTCCTGATAGGTTTTATTCCAAAAAAATTGCCTTTGGAGTTAGGGTTAAAGTTCCTACTTATTGAGATCATGTATGGTATCAATTGAAAGCTTAGATTGTATAGAATATGTTAATTTTTATTTCATCTTAACCTAATATACTGGGAATTACCAATAGGCAATACAAAATTTTGAGTACAGACCCCCCTTATACCTTGGGATAAATAGTCAAAACGGGGTTTAGAATTGTGACGTCACCCCAGGCACAGAAATTCATCCTCATCCTATTCAACCCATTCATCGAAGTCCGAGATCGATACCACACAGACAGTACTGCACACAGCGCTACTATTCAAATAGATACAAGAGAGGCATGCATCACAATGGGAAATGAGTTTGTTTACATTACCGGGTCCCTTTGCTGACGTCAGTGTTCGACTTAAGGAAAAAAATCAGGTTATCCGGCGGATAACCATGATATAAAATCAGGTTATCCGCCAACATTTTTGGTTATCCGCCAAAGTCAAGATTTCTCAGGAATTTCAGAGACCTGTATAAACAACGAAAAAGCACATTTTCTGCAATTTAATCTTATACCACACGACACATTCTAAAAATATTTAAATTCAGTAAATTAACATTTAATATGGGAAGAGAAGTGTTGCTAGGAACTTCTTGGGAAGAGAAGTGTTGCTTGTAATTTCTTAACGAAGCATCGTACGAATAAACGACATGGTCCATATGGTAGTACGCTTTAAAGTACAGCTTTCTTAGAAAAATGGTCAGAGTTCCGAACAGGTTAAGAGTCTACATGTACATAGCAAATTATTTAGCATTGAAAAATACCTAAATTTAGTATATTTCCATTTAATATGCGAAGAGAAGTGTTGCCTGTTACATGATATAACAATAAAATAATATTAAATTTATTTGCAAATTGACGTTAGAACAATTATTTTTGTGGTTCATATGCATGTGATGTGGTAATGCAAAATGGTAAATCTGTGTATTAAAGATATTACAATGCATTCAAAACTTATGTGTTATTATTTCCATCATACATACATGAAACATCTTTTTTGACCAGATCACATGCATAAGAAATAAAGTTATAATTTTTTTGATGTCAATTTAAAAATTAATTTAAAAAAAAATGAAATAATTTATTCTAACATTATACATCTTTTTAATGCTGCATCATGTTACAGGCAACACTTCTATTGCCATAACAAGCAAAATGTACATGTATAGTTTACTAAATTTAGTTCGATGTTGTTACTCATAAATAAATAAATGGTATTTTTTACACTGAAAACGGTTCTCAAAAGTCATACTTTTAATCAGAATATTATGAAATACCTACCAATGTACTTTTATAAGGTAGGATCTTAAGTTATAAATTACCATAGCTATGGTGTGGGTCATGTGGTATTACGTGAATTATTTCGGGTCAAATCTGGATCATAAGGTCATGTTTTATATACTTTTGGGCTTTGAAAAAAATTGTTAAAAAAAAAAAAAAAAAAATTTTTTTTTTTTTTTTTTTTTTTTTTTGGGCGTCCGACGGATAACCAGCATTGAATTTTAGGTTTTCCGGCGGCCATTTTGGGCGTAAAAACGCCCGGATTACCGCTTATGTCGAACGCTGGCTGACGTCATACAAGAATCTTGATTTTCACCTCTCCACTTCCGGGTTTGCGTCCGCCCTACACCGGTACTTTCTAATGCTATTTATTATTTACAGTGGCATTTTGGGACGTGGACACTCGCGGGTGGACATCACCATTTTTCTAAGCTTTCCAATGATATATAATGTGGCTATATTTCAATTTTCAATGAATAGCACCTTTAAAGTCTTGGTTATAATCAGGTATTTTTACATCAAAATCTCCATAATTTATACATTGTAGGCCTATTTTTAAAGATAAATCCAGTTTCAAAGCCTTGCTCTTAAAAACTGCAAATTGTAGTTGGTTCATGATACAAAATGTACACTATCAGAAACGCAAAGTTACTTTAATGATGGTATCTCCCCAATGTTTTGGTATGGACTCGGCGGGTAGTCACCACGCAGCCTATTTCCCAACAGGTATAGGTTTCTGAAGCAAGACGCAATAGGAGATTGTCTTCTATTCATGATGCCGAACACATGGGTCCCTGACCAAACAAGCCTACGGATATACACGGCTATGGTCATGTATACTTTACATATCTACCGCTGCTATACATCGCACGCTACTGTAAATAGGCCTACTTGATTCTAAATTGGCAAGTAGTAATTAGATGAAAAGAAGAGTGGGTCAAAATAACAATACATTTCGGTGGGTGTTATTTGAAAGTATCCTGTCTAAATACATAATAAAGTTGTGTTTCTTCATCGGTTCACAGGCAATGACGTTTTCGTAAATAGATTAGCTTCTGGCAAGTTATACCCACGTTGTTTTGGAAATGTCATGTTAGGCGAAGGAAGACTTTGTTGTTAAGGCAAACAGACCTCTCAGATATGTCGTTTTTTTTTCTTTACAAAATCGGGAATTGTTGGTGAATTTACATCTTTTTGAAAATTGAAATAAAAAAGCAAAATAAAAAGTCCCCAAAATGTTCCTAAAAACAATAAATTTGTTTGCAATTTGGTCGGTTTGGCCCATCTTATTCTTACCACTGCAATTTGAAGTTAACATTCATCATTCACTTTGTGTGTAAAAAGCAAAAATCCCATTGAAAATATGTGGTGGTAGGGTAATACCAAGAGGAATCCCAAAGTGATTTTTTTCTTCAGATATCTATTTTTATATTTCAGATACAATCAATTGCTTTTACGGAATAACATTATCTCGTTTTAAAATCTAGCTCTACAAGCCTGGGAAAGTCAGAAATGAGTCATTTTGAGAGAAAAAAAGTGTTTAATATTCAAAAGCTATATATCCTTCATCATTTTATGACAATATTGAACTAAATCTGCGATGATGACTGCCCGGATGACTGTTATCGGCGATCAGCAGTATGAATGTGTTTATATGACTGGGACCGAATGAAAATGAAGGAAAGCTTACAAGCCTAACGGAAAATATTGCGCCAAGTATTATACCTTTTCATAGACAAAACTTGATAACACTTCAGTATAGCATTGTATAGGGACTTTAGTATATTATTGTATAGAATCAATGTGGGATTGCCAGAACAAATTTGCAGGGTCAAATTCCAAGCTATCATCCTAAATGTCAATAGAAACATAGATATAAATTAATTATCTTCACAAATTTTTGTCTTTGGTGATGGATTATATTAAGGTGTGCAAATGTCCCGATTATTTTTATCAATGTGGATTCATATGCTTAAAAGCTTTTATCACTGATCGGGATATGTGAGATATTTTCGTCTAATCCAACATTTCCTGAAACAAGGATGGAAAAATCAAAGAGCAAGCATCTAAAATTAGACAAGTTTAGCACAGTAGCATCACGAAAATGACTGCTGCAGTTGCTAAGTTTACAACTATTTTTATGTTCTGACAATATACAAGAAATATTTATGGAACTAACGACAAACTGTGAACATTTGTAATTCAATCGATAAAGTTGCAATACCAGTTAGAATTTAAACGCAACACAATATCAGTGAAGTTGTTCAGAGAGTGAGTCTGGATATTTCTTTAAATGAAACGGCTGATAAATGGAAACTGCATAGTTTGCAAGAAACCTGAAACAATGATATGCAAATAAGTCTGTATATTTTTGGGTAGTGAGTGAAGCTTACTATATCAGCAGTATGAGAAATGTGGATTTATTTTGTATTAAAATACAAAATGACTAAAACATGGACTAAACTCTATCAGGATATTGAATTTCAGAAAAGCGTATTTTAAAGTTGTTTTCTTGGATTTGAATAACAGTCTGTAGCCTCAGGGATACTGAAAAAACAAACCAATTTTCCACACAAATAATATTTGCAAATAATATCAGGTCAAGAAAATTACAAGTCAATCCCAACAAACTGCAATATGATTGTTCTAATTTAACAAAGAGAAATTTGGTTTGATTTTTTTAATAAAATGTTTCCAATGATGTCAAATTTGTGATAATTTTCAGGTTTTGTGAGAGTTTCTTTGACAAAAATTCTTTGCATTTTACAAGTAACCCTACAACCAATGTTCATCCCAGTGTTCATCCCATCACAACATTGACAAGGGCACAGATGATCCTACTTAATCCAGGCCATCCGGCACAGGGATTTTATCTTCAAATAAGAACAGCATGAACAGCCAAGTACTCTGGTCAACAAAACCTGACAGACACTGTTGAATAAAATTTGCATTAGATTTGCATATTTTGCCTAAGGGCGACTGTTTCTAGTTTATCCGTATAAGATCAAGATATTCGGGATGTGCGTTATGGTATTCATGAAATCTGACAGCAGATCTGGTGATGTTTCGCATAAATTATCTCAAAATATGCTGTGACGATGATGTAGGAAATCAAAATATACCATGGTTTTATAAAATTATGTGAACATTTTCTTACGCTGTTATAAAATGTATGCATTTTTCTTTTCATTTAGAAGAAAACGTACGAATACTTTTGACGACATGGTAATTATCTCAACATTGTAGAAGAATTTTGCCGACTCGACTCATTAAAGTATGCGATAATTATTATTCTTTTGTTCATAGATAGCCTACTCTCAAGTACTATTTTAAGAATGAAGATGAGATAAGGAGAGTTTACCCAATACTCAGAGGGGGTGGAATGGCCTCCAGGACGCCTGGTAATACATTAAAGATAGGGAAAACAACAATAAACATCAGCGGGGAATGAACGAGATTCCAGCTCAGCTCTGCATAGCTGAGAGCCACAGACCAAAGCCTGGCCTGGCTACATTTATAGCTCCGGCTATTAAATGGATGGTGAAGATAGATAGCGATAAAACTTCTGAACTTTTGCTTGCCTCGCTTTTAGCTTTTAATACCCTAGCTTATAGGTTTGCGTTAATTATGATATTAAATTCCCATGTAACACGATGACGACCAGCCAGGACACATTCAATCTGGCGTAATAGTCGGAAGACATCGGATGAAATGCCATGGCAACAAGGGATTATCTTAAACCCCTGGGACTGGGAGGAAGATGGTTGAACAGGGAAAAATGAAAATAAAAGTTGACCAAATGACTGGACATGAACTGATGTGAAAAATTTATATTCGGTGTATCAAATGTATGAACGATGTTTCTAAAATTTACAAAAGTACACAAAACTGTGTATACAGTATGAATATTAAGAAAAATTATATATTGTGAATTCAGATTGTAAAACCCGAAACCAAAACAATGACTTTGGTAAAAGGTGAAATGAGAATCAGAGAGGCTAGAGGGGCCCCGACCGAGACAAACATCTATGGTCAAACAAGTACACTTTTCTAACACAATAAAATGAACCTATTATTCTGTTCAACAACAACATCTATGGCCAAGATTATATTAGGTCAGAAAATAAGGTCCCTGACAACAAAATCTAAGATATAGATCTAGTTGCCATGCTTAGTTTATATAGAAATTAAAAGGTGCGTGTAGCACTAGAGCTTGTATGTACACACAAACCCAATACTGGTTTCTGTTGATCTTGCCTCCATTGGAGTGAACCATGATTGTACAAAGTTACAAATTATGTCATTTATAAAAGCTTACCTGTGTTTTCCCAAATTCCCACCACATCAGACTCGAATAATATATTTCCAAGACATCTTCATCATCACAGTGTTTACAAAAGTACAGTCATCCAGATCCTGTAAAAGAGACACACACCAAAATACAGAATAAGTCGCCACCTGAGTATTCAGATATAGTCCGCCGGAATATTAAGTGTATCCAAAAGCTAGACACGAATCATGTAGCGGTATTATCCATCGGCTGCCAAGGGGCAAACACGAACAGCGAACAGGGAATATCTTCTGTAAATATGATCGGAGCTGATTTGATAAACGCTGGCCAAGCTAACACGCTATGCTGCCGCCTATCACTAATCACAATACACACTCACTGACTGGTCGGCTGGAAAAAAAAGCAAAGAGGCCACTGCACCTTTATCACACGCATCAATTAACACAACAAAAACTCACAGTGTAACGGGTCAGACGTGTTAATGACACCCAGCCACTCCTTGACCAATCAGGCGGGCCAATTGCTTGATTGCTCATGAATTATTCATCACTACCTCCACACTGTTGACCAATAAGATAGGGATCAAACGGGTACACAATGAATAATCATGAGTCAGGTGGAATATGTTTTCTAAGAATGGAGAACAAAATAAATATACCACTGTGAATCTGACTATACCATGTTAATACATACTGGAAGAAGAGAGCAGAAAATAATTTAATAAATTGCCATAGTTACACACACAATTAGAATACAGTTGGGGCCAGAAATGAGATGCCTTTGATCATTGATTTATTTTACACACATACGTTGTGCATTCTCCCTTGCCCTGGTGCGCATCTTTAAATTGATGGTGGAAAATCTTAACATATTGTGACATTGGCAGTGCACTAATTGGAGCGTTTAACTGGAGGAGGAATAAATCAGGGAAGTTAGTACATGGGGCATTAACAATGTGGGGTAATGAAGGGGGAAACATTAGAAAATAATTTGTAGTTCCAACATGTATTCTCATCATTTTAGAAGAGGGGACCAGGGCACATTGGTAGGGGTCTCTGAAGGGGGTTTATTAGGGATAGGGGCAACGGTTCGCTACCAAATTCTGATCATACTGGGTGCAGCAGTAAAAAATAATGTCATACCCTACCCCAAAGCAAGTGGGTACATTGCTAACTAAGTAGGGAAAATATTTCAAAATGATTTGTGTTGTTGTTCCATATAAATGATGATCATTTTTTTAGAAGTGAACCAGATCGCAGGAGGCAAGGGTCTCTTCCGGGGGGGGGGGGCACTGACATTTGAAAAGGGTATAGGTATGTGCCGCGCTGAAGACCCCCTTTTTCACCCTCTGCTGCTAGTTCTTATGACCCCCTTTTGAGCCAGCATCAGTTCTTAAGACCCCATTTTTATTGAAAATTCAAAAATCGCGAAATTTTGCATTCCAAGCACCAATTTTGTGTTCCAAAGCCCCAATTTTTCGAAAATGTTGCGTTCTTAAATCAAAATAAATCGAAAATTGAACTATATGCCAGTTCTCAAGACCTATTTTTTGGGAAAAAAATCAGTTCCTAAGACCCTATTTTTCGTCATAAAATCCACTCAGTTCAGTTCTTTAGGCCCCCCTTTTTGAGACCCTGGGCGGCACAACCCTACCCAAAAAAAAGTTGAGTGCCCCCCCCCCTCCCAGGGGGTCTCTTCTGATGGTTGACCATGTTGGTGATACCGCTGTATTGTGGGTAATTGTCATACCCAATAGCAAGGGGGTACAGGGTACATTATAACAATGTAGGGCAAACATTAAATAATGACTTTGATGATCATCATTTTGAAAGGAACTAGGGCACAGGGACAAGGGTCTCTACACGAGGCTGACCATTTGGCGATACCGCTGAATTGTGGGTAAATGTCGTACCCAAATTGTAGACCACTTCTCTGGTTTCATGCATTGTTGTGAACATAAGGAAACAAGACTATCATCTACACCTATTCAAACATTCAAATAAGGATATCCCATAGTACCAATGACTTCCTGTTCGGCTCAATAATTATTAGTTCCACATTTAGACCGCATTGGCCTCTCGGCCCTGAGAGCAAGAATTAGATGCAGTGAAAAGCAACTATGTAACATGAAAAGTATTTACAGACGTTCCTAACTGAAGCAGACGTGCCCCGGATCAATGATGCCGCTTAAATACTAAAGAGGTTGGCATTAATACGGAACAAACACCTGTTTAAAGACGGGATAGCCTAGAAATATGACTCAAATTCAACAACAAAATACACCACAAATATCTAGGCCGTTTGATGCCTGTGCCTTGTGGTATAACGTCATGTTTGCTTTCTGACAAATCGTCACAAAAACAAGCTTGTTTAAATTGACTTTACCTTGACAGAACCAGGGTAGAGATCTTATAATTGGTGAAAAGTAGAGATTATTTGAAATAACTGTTGACTTTAGAGAACCAGTAGAAATACAAGTGGGGAGTTTCTATTCAATTTTAAGTCAACATTTTTTTTAAGAACATTGACCATGCTGTAACCAAGGTAAATATGAATATTGATTCTAACAGAACAGTCATGCTGACGATGTTCATGCAATGTGATATGTGATGCGATCAAGAGGAATGAGTCGGATGTCAGGGAATCCCAAATTGAGATATGGCCAATTCAAAAACGGCAGCTTACATAAGTTTTGGTGGAAATTCATGTATACAATTTGGCATAACTTAGGAACAAAACGTCGTATCGACATGGGGTTTTCAGTTTCTGAAAGCTCTAGGTGTCTTCTTTAAAACTGTATTAAAAACTCATTTTCGACCAGGGTCGACATCCGACTCATTCCTCTTGATCGCGTCACATATTTGCAAAACATATTTGAAAGCTGAAGCATAAAACAATGATATTAGGCCAAGTAACAAAATAATGTGTTTCTCGTCCGGACTTTTTTAAAAATCTTATTTTTCAGAAGCCAAATTACAAGCTTTTTGCAAGAATTGTTTCTATATTCGTATCACTATCTATGCCAACGAGTGTTTCTCGCGTCTTTTTCATTGAAATATATATTTTTGGAATTTGGAAGGAATTTTTGAAAATAACAAATAACAAAAATATTGGAGCGGCGTCAAAAATAGGTACGGGCAGGCACGTGAAACACGTAATTTGTGTTACTTGGACTTGTGAAGCAATTTTCAAAATATTTCTAATATTAACAATGTACTACATGATTGCAGTCTGCCTCTAATGTCTGTTTTGACCCCTTTACAAATTGTCCTATTTTATTTTCTGACTACGGGTAGACAGAAATCTCAAGTTGTTTGAGGGGTACAACTGTAAAACTTTAGCGGGTGTAAATTTTCGCGCTTCGCACATTTTCAAGTATTATACATTTTCAGCTTCCTTACATAGACCTACAGATACATTCGCGCATCTTTATTTTCGCATTTGCATATCGTAGCGCGAAAAGGGTGAAAATAAATGTAAGTCGAAAATAAATGTAGAGCGAAAATTTCCACTTTTATAGTATTTTTCTTGAAAATAAATTTTCGACAACAAAAATGTTGAAAAATTGGAAAATTACTGAACATTTCATCTCAAATAAAAACAAAAATATGGATCTATCAGGCCCATAGAAGGTTTATTTTCCATGGCTGAATTTTGTTTCCTTCCAAAGCAGACAATCAATCCAGTCACGTACCCATTCAGAGTTCAGACAGTCTTTTGTTTGATATAAAGAATAAGAGGCCAGAAAACATGTTCAGTACACAATATAACACCACGACCAATGCAATAGCCATCCCTATTATTAGCTTCAATCCTCCCAAATCTTGCACGGATTTGTGGACGTTTTGACCCGACTTACAATGTCAACTCATACCAGAGATTCATCTCAAATCGGTTTCCAATCCAGGATTTTAGGATAAAACTCCTCTTTAGTCCTCTGCACTGATTACACACAGCCTTTGAAGCCTCTTTTTTTCGAGCTCATCAGCACAGTCATCGAGACAATCATGTAAACATCAGTACATTCTTCACAGATCAAAAGATTTGCCATCAGAACAAAAATGCTGATAATGTTCTTCTTACGATTTAAGGACAAAAATACTTATACTTTTCTTCTTTATATAAGAAATCAGGTGAAAATACAGGGCTGGACATAAGGTTTATTTCTTGAGAAGCAAGTCCAATATCCAATAATTGTTTTCATATTTTCATGTACAAAACCACTCAATCCATCCCCAAAACTACAAAAATGCCCCTCAAAATGTCAAAATGTCCTTCTTTCTAGATGTTAGAATTTCCCAGGAAGGAGCTTTCTAGATCCCAATTTGCCCTCCATGCGGAAATAGGATCAACTCAACACTTTCCATGTGGCAGGCGTCTGCAGACGACATTCGAAAAGTTTCAAATAATGTTAACAATTTTGAATTTCATTACCATATTTGGAATCACCATGAGAAATGCATTAAGATAAGTACAAACATGCCTAGTGTGGGTTCAGTAATTCTTGAGATACGGTTTTGAAAGTTGGGCAAGATTTTTGACATATATCCGTTTTGTAATGGTAAAACTATAGCCACATGGAAAGTGTTAAGAAAAGAGTTGATTGAAAGTAATAGCAAACAACCATGGATGGTGAAAATGATGAACTCTGGCACCTGCTTCCCGGGAAATTTTGATTTGGAGGGAAATGTTTGGCTTAGGGAGGGAAAAGTTGATGTTAGAGGGAAATTCCAGGTATAAAGATAAAGAAATACATACAAATTTGAATCTGTTCCTAGGAAAATATTTTCCTGTCCCTGTTAACAATGAAACATATAAGCATATTCAACAATGATCCCCAACTCCAACCAAAGCACAACCCAATTCACAACTCAATAGAATAACTTTTTCTGTTCAAAATGTTGTCTGAACAATTTCTTGCATTTCTTTAAAATTTTCTATTGAAACCATGTGGTAGAATACTGTATTAACAAATCTGAAAAGTGTTCACACCAATACTGCCGGAATCCATTAGAGACGATGTTTAACACATTATAGTCCCTCTGTGTAAAAGCAATGTTGAAATTGTACCCAAAAAGATTTTAAAAAGAAGAAAAATTGAAAAAGAAAAGTGCAAATCACAAGAGACCAATCAAGATCATACCAGCACTTATGTAAGATTATGATCGGTAATTACTTTGAAACGGCTCATCA
Source organism: Ophiura sarsii (assembly GCA_035610835.1). Taxonomy (NCBI): domain Eukaryota; kingdom Metazoa; phylum Echinodermata; class Ophiuroidea; order Amphilepidida; family Ophiuridae; genus Ophiura; species Ophiura sarsii. The sequence goes on along the minus strand of CM069450.1, from coordinate 37,650,779 downwards.
AGCCAGCATCATTTTGTAGGATAGTGAAGCTTTTAAACTGATGAAGATAGCGCTTGGTTACGCATCGGTTACATCGATTCGACTCTAAACAACGTATCAGGTTTGGATATAAACAACAATTGTAGACAATTATCTTCCGCTCTGTGACGGGGAGCGGAGATGGGAAAGACGAAAACAAGCCGACTACGACGCATTTCAAATTTACTATGTGACATTTACAGTTACACTCAAGTCTATTTCCTGTTGATGTTACTGCTGCAAAAATATATATTAATTAAATTTCCAACAAATAATGATGTTAGATTTGGGAAAATAATGAGTTGACCTACATACTGAAAATGTATGGATTGATAAGTTCGAACGGAAATAATCACGAACAATATCAGTGCATAGTACATCCTACCGAAATGCAATTTTGAAATTAAAAACATCTATCCAAGCAGGAATACAATACTTTTAATACACTTTCTGCCTTATAAGGCATTGTTTCTAAATATTTAGGTAAATGGGCTATGTATTGGATGGAGTACACATGTAACATTCTCTGGTGGAATCGAGTTTCAATTTAATGGGACATGACTAGTCTATTTCAGAAATGATTTTATGAAAATCAATTTTACGTGTTTAAATAGCGTCTTCCTTCCTTCATGTCATTGTAACTGTTGTAACACAGTGTAGGGGTGTACAGACTATTTAGAAATACTTTGAATAATGGGTAGCTTGAAATTAGGTCATAGCACTCAAATTGCAATTATGCTTTCATAGCTTTCATAACATTGTACTTTACCATTTTATGTAAATTTCTTAGTTTGACTAATTTGATTGTGGAAATTGAAATAGGTATCATATCTATAACAAATAAAGGCGCTTTTGACTGTTCAGCACAAAACACGATAAAACTAGTTTAACAGGCCAAGGTAAAGACTCCTAATGTTCATAAACCATACTGTAAAAAGTTGACATTTTTGTGCCGCATTAATTTTCATGCTTTTCCCGTTTTAAGCAGCAGCGGAAAAATAACAACATGCAAATATATGTCATTAGTGTATTAAAATTATGATATGATATGAACATTCAAATTGTGAAATTAAAAACAAGCCAAATGTTTCAAAATCGACAAGGCTTGAAGAATTAATGATAAAAATATTATCACTTTCACAGTATCAGACAGATAGTATCCTGGAAACACATTAAAATCAAATTTGCTTGAACTTCACCCACAATATATCAATAAACGTCAACCTTGTTATGACATTGACATCCTACTTTATTAGAGATAATATTTGTTCATTTTTGGATTAGCCTGCATGCAGTGATAATATGAGTGATAATCGGGGGTTGAGCGCCAGAAGGCCTTAACTCAAGAAATGCTAATTTGAGATAATCAACTTTCAAATATATGGGACTCATTACAATACACTGTAGCACCCAACTTATAACTCTAATTTTAGTCAAATTAAGAGTGTTTATGAGTTATCTCTTTCTGGTTCTGAAAATCTAGGTTATACGGATCAATTTGTACCAAAATATCAATTTGCCCAAAAGTTGAGTTAAGGCCTTCTGGCGCTCAACCCTCGTACTAATTGTTGTGCTTTTCACACACTTCTGAGCTAGAGTGAAATTAAGAATGCACAAAAATGTGTCTTTTTGTGCATGTCTATGTAGGAAAAGTTGGAAATAGTGATTTAAAAACAAGCAAACACTTTTGCAATTTTTGAAGCACAAACAAATAATTACATTACCATTTTTTACAAAATAGAAGTGGGAGGGGGAACTCAGACTTATTTCTTGTAGCGATGTGCTACTCAACATAAAAAAATTAGAACCTGATTTTATCACAGATTCATGTAAACATGTGAGCATAATTTGCTTTCATTTTCACCCCTCGAAATAATAGTCAAACATAATGTTTAAAATTTGCTTAAATAGTTACATTTTCTGGAAGAATTGACAAATGTTAACTAAATTATGAAGTTCTTCATATCCTCTCCCAAAAATCATAGTATCTTATTATTTTATTTTATTTATGCTTTCTTTATTGAGGGTAATATGCTTCAGTGACTTGCACTACTTTCCAAGTAGTGACAGTTCTACTATAATCTGTGGACACTTGACTCCAAACAAGGCTAAAATGTTAACTGTAACAGTTCATTGCAATCTCCAGGGACAATTTGTTTGTTGTAAATCCATTATTATTTGCAATTAGCTTTGTTGATTGCTAGATTATACATAGGATTTAAAGATTGAATGGCATTAATGTCTGGAGTCAAAAAAAATTAACTTCGCTCAATGTATTATTTATTGATTTTGTCACGATTGTAATGTGTTACAAATCCTTGAGCGCATCCGATAAATAGGAAGCAATTCTATCAATCTAGTCTAAATTTGATGTGATTAAGTAATTAAATCTGTGAGGTTCCATATGTCACACGTACATTTTCATGGTAAAATTGTTCGCTATTGTATCAGGCGGTGATACCGACTGACCGCTGGTCAATCAATCTCAATCGTTCACCAACGTGTCTTTTTAATTATACCTGATCATCTCGGACTTCTAATTATGCATATTTCTACAAAATGATGACAAATTTTGAAATGAAATATCAGACATTAGGTGTGACTCATCAGCTGACTAGCTCAGCATCTGGGGATCCACCAATCATTTTAAGTTTACAAAAGGGGGAATTTGGGAGTTAGAAGGGGAAAAGAAATAAATCTGGGTCAAAAAGAGATGAATAACAACAATAATATCCATATTTCTGTCTTTCGTATTATTGACAAGTTTGGAACTTGGAGGTGGTTATGATTCAGGATGGGGCTTTGAGGTCTCCCCCTGCCCTTTCAGAGGGTAGAGGGTTGAGGGTGTGAAACACAGAGGCTGTTTTAGTTCGGGATGGGGCTTTGAGGTACCTGCCCTCAAGCGCCCTCCCCCTTTCACAATGCAGAGGTTCGCGGGTGTGCAACTTTGATAAAACATTCCAGGTATGACAACAAGGTTGACTAATAACACTCCGTAGCGTTAAATATTCATTTTGATCGCACATTACACGCACGCACCCACCCAATGTAATTACTATGACTGTGTCGGGATATGCTGAGTATTCTGGCAATGAATGGCAGGAATCTCTGTAAAGCTATATGCGAATTTATAGTCATTGGTAATATGCCATAGAGGATGATATCGTGTAACCCTAATGGATAGGTGTTGAAGGATAAGGCTTCCTTTGTGCCGTAATTGGCCAAATTGAACATTTCTTGTTTGGATTCAAATTGTGGCACTCTGATGACAAATATTAGGTGAGATCATCAAAATCACCCTGGAGTGTATCCATCCTAAAATTGAAATGATACTTTAGAAATGAGTAATATTAGTAATTTCAAGAAATCAATTCAAGGTGTGTGTAAGATTTATGGTATTGTTTGACGCCACTTGGATTTCATCATTTCTTGGGGAATAATGGAATCAGATAAAGTTTGGCCTTATTACCAAAATAGAAGAGAAGAAATAATAATTTATTACAATGAAAATGAAGGCCTTATTATTCAGAATTGTGATTTCTATTGATCTCCTTCTGCATTTTCGACAACAATCAATGGAAGAGCATAACCGTTGACTCCATCTCCATGGGTTATTCCAGTTGAACTCCATACACCCCTTATATTAAGCTCACTAATTTTCTGCTTGGTAACTGTCGAATTCCGTGTTTTTCCGCTTTGTAAAGTGTGCATTTTTCTGTGATGTAATTTTCCCCAAGAAAGCTTAAAATTCACGATCTATAAACCAAAAATAAACACACTTTACAGAAAAACACATCATTTTAGATTTTTAGGCTTACCTTATTACTGTTTGTTTTGTTTTATTTCGTATTGTTTTTAAATATTTATATTGTTTTATTCAAGACTATTTATAAATTTTGTGTTAAATTTTGGAATGTCGTCTGCAGCCGCCTGCCGTGTGGAAAGTGTTAATATTCCACACAGGGAATGTAGATTTCAAATTGAGTCACCCTTGTATGCAACCACATTTGAAATTCACACTCCCTGTAGGCAAGATAAAGGGACATGTCTTCCATAGGGGGTGTATGTATTTCAAATGGAATAGCAATGCCCCCACAATGTCATTATTTGCCACCCACTGCCCCCACAATGTCATTATTTGCCAGTTTGTGTTCAAATTACTGTTTTCGTGAAAATATGACACCAAATATTATTTGTATCTGTCCAAACTTTTTTAATGTCATGGCGGTTCCCACTTCCTACTTTTTTGAAGAAAAAAATGCTTCAGATAATAACTTATTCATTTAATATATCAACATTTAGATATTTACCTTTCATGGAACAATGCAACATGTAATATTGATAATGACGACAATGTGATAAATAAAATCATCACGTCACCGGAAGACATGAAATAGGGGTGTATGAAGACACTGGAAGACATGAAATACAGTCATTTCAAATAATCTCATCAGACATCTAATACAATAAGAAGCAAAAATTGCCAGGTGCTTTCCAGTCAAATAATGATATGATCACGAATGTAGCATCAATTTAATATCAAGCAATTTATTGTTGTCCCCCAAACCTTGGAGCAACTAAGATAGAGGCATCGAGGGCCATATTACCGATATAAATATATAGGCCGGATATATATAGGCCGATGTCATCCTCTGACATATAAATTATGACATACACGGCTCGCCGTGCTCATCTTTTATGATATGACATGAAGATCAATCTAATTTGGTTACATGTCGGACTAAATCATTCCGAGTATGAAACTGAATTTATTTCTTACAAGCTCCATTAGACAAAAAAGGTTTGATCACGATAGAAGTTTTTCAAAATTAGAAAATGGAACTTTTTTACGGAAGGATACTTCCAGATGGGTTTTTGTTTACAGAAATGGCTACAGACTTGTTTGGCTTTTAGCGCTGAACAGAAATAAGTGATATGTTACTAGTACTTAGAGTTTATAGTACCACTACAGACTTTATTTCTGTATTCCTGGTATCCCTTGAAGGGATAAGGCTATAGTTGCACTCTCTGTCAACACATATGAAAGATGCATACTGGTTTATTACACAATTTCTTGTGACATAATACGGTGTCGCGGAGGTATCGGAGCTCAATTTATCAAAGGTGTTTGACTTTTTATGGATCGGTGGATAGTCCGATTTATATAACTTCAAGCATGCTTCAAGGAATGCCATAGAAAAAACACAAAACCGGAGTCTTCAAAAAGAGATATTGATCGAAATATAAATATCTTTGAATTAAATCGTACCTAAAACGTTTTACACGAGAGAGCTACTGTTTAAAACAATGTAACAGATTGCGCACCTAAAACACTTGTTTTGTGACCTACTTTATGCTTGTAATCCATGAATTTTAACGCCGATAAAAAAATTATCGCTTCCTTGTGATTCTGGGATGGCACTTAATGATTTAACACCTTACTTCTCCACTACTGCCATTCATTCATAAGTTCTATTTTGCGATTGGTTAATTTTATCCAATAATTATAATAGTAACCAATTAGATTTGACATAACTTGGCACTTATAATGAGTTAATTCCACTTTAGTCTAGTACCATATTTCTGAATGATTCAATACATTATATTTGCCTCTTATTAACCAATCAAAATGCTTCTTCAAACCATCACTTATGGGGTTAATTCAAATTAAATATACATGAAGTAGATATCTCAAGATTTGGGTGGCGCGCATCTGTTCGAGATCGATTCAATTTCTCCTCCCAAAGATATCTTTTATTTTGCATAAAACATCTTGGGTAAAGAGTAACGTCTATAATTAATTCTATCGTCTATGCATGATTTTTATAGGTGAAATACTTTGACCTTTCTTATAAATACTAAATATGGTTTCTATTATAACACCCCAAAAAGCTGCCACATAAAATAAGTCCCACATACGAGACTAATTTGGCAAATTGACACTTAGCGTCGAAGTTCAACGGTTTCAAATATGTGCCACCTAACGGGTTCTTGAGTATCAAATGAAAGGGAATAGTAGCAATCAATACCTCTATCCATTTTTTCCACATGGTTAAAAACACCCACCTTGTCGTGGCATGTGTAGTCACATTTGCAAAACAAAAGTGCAACATTTTTGCAGTGTAATATTTTTTAAAAACATGCCAATGTATAGCAATTGTGACTGACTAAATGTTGCACAAATATTTAATTCATCGCAATGATCTCATCGAGTGTCGACCCCAGGGATATTATTTTTTATAATCAATACCACTATTTTTTTGAATAAAATGACCTCAAATTATTACCAAGCCACAAAAAAAGAAATTAAGAAATGTTCTTGCGAGCAAACATTTTACGCCCGTACGTTATTAAGGCCAAACCCCACCAGTCAAAATCGTGCCTGCAACATCTCGCAACTAGGGCAACCCTTTTTGGTACACCATGTCAGTTTCAATCGATGTCCCGCTGTTTGCAACTTAACACCGCCAAGTAATATCCCCTAGATTTAATTTGAAGTACAAGTCCTCGGACAAATCATTTGCCACTGTATGTCACGTCACATGTCTGCTGGTCACTGAATCCGTCCGCCAAACCTCTGTTAGTTTCAACTCTGCCCGGGGGAGGGGGCACTCGTGTACAAAAAAAATGAATGCACTCTCAAAACCACATACATGGATTCTCAACGAAAAAAAGGTTACCCCTGACATGGATATTACTTAAAAGGGGCAATGAGAGATGTATCTATATACTAAATGAGCAAATAACGTAATGATAATCAGTACATGCCTGAGTATTACTTTGATACAAAAAAACTGATTTCCAGGATAATTGAGGGCGCACTCCCATACGTATCTCTCAATGCCCCTTTAACAATTTGTACCCTTTGACCGATTTAAAACCCATGAATAAGGAGTAGATTTTCTTTTAATAATGATACATACACATGAATGAAGGATTGATCAAATTGTCTATATTTTGTTAGTGAATTTCATATTGTCACACTTTTAATTGCATCTTAGGCTGTATTTGTTGAAAAATACACCTTTATTCAATAAAATTGTGCTATTTTGATAACCTGTACCAGGGGCATGCACATCCTATATGGCCAAAAAAGGCCATATCTGAGTGCCCCCCCCCCCCCCCCATCATATTGTCTACATTTTGTTAGTGAATTTCATATTGTCATACTTTTATTTGCATCTTAGGCTGTTTTTGTTGAAATATTCACCTTTATTCAATGAAATTTAGCTATTTTGATATCCTGTACCAGCGGCATGCACATCCTATACTGGCCCAAAAAGGCCATACCACCCCCCCCCCCTCGAACTTGGGCCACTTATCTATCTGTTATTGGCAAATGCCAATACTCCAGAATCTCACGTTTGAAATCTGTCACTTAATTTCAAATACACCTAATTATTTCTTGACAATTTGTGAGGCATTATGGGTCACTTAAAAGGTGACCAATTACACACACTGAAGGTTGCGGGAAGGTGATCAGCTGTAATAAATTTGAATTTATTTTATATGATTAATTTCTAAACACTTCTAACCTGCGATGCATTTAATGTTTGTCAGTTATCGTCGCATAAATCTTTCACGGTTTTGTGAGTTTAATTTCCAACGTCTTGTCAGATATGATCTATTTGCGTTATATGTATGCTTTCATGTGATTAACTTTTATTCCAGTGTACTTTCTAGATCTGATCCAATTTAATGTTTGTCACACACGATCAGGGATTTTAATTTTAAAATTTCATAAAGGACTTAAGGTGGCCGTAAATAGTTACAATCTGAGTTAAATGAGAAACTAATATCACAATAATGTTTTGTTATCAACACAGGTAAATCCTACAATATCAGTCCCTACATTGACGTTTTAAAATGGATCAGAAATATTTCAATAGTACAATCAATTAAGTCCTAATCGAGTTCAATCTTAAATTTCATTCATAATTATTAATTAACCATAAAAATGTTACTAAAATGTGTACTTTCACCAGCTTCAATGGTGTAAGCGATTAAGTCCTAATCGAGTTCAATCTTCATTTTGTAAATCTAAAAATGTTAATAAAATATGAACTTTCCCAGTTTCTCATAGTAAATTGAAAATTCCTTATTGAATTCAATGTTTAATTTCATTCCTTAAATTTAGCATAAAATGTTACTAAAATGTGTACTTTAAACAGTTTCAATAGTACAATCAATTAAGTCCTAATGGAATTCAATCTTTAATTTCTTTCATAAGTTCACATAAACAAAATGTGTACTTTCACCAGGAATGCTGTGTGTGATATTCTGATACCAAAAGTATATTGCCTTTTGATAACAACAAAAATGTTCCAAAAATTTGCTATAATATTGATGCATTTGTTACCTTTTTAGTGATAAATTTCTTTTCGATACCATCGTGGTTCCCTATTGTTGAAATCAGTTTGATACTAAACAATATGAATTGTTGTCATTTCCTGGGTATCTTAACACTTTCCAGCGGCAAGTCTTCTGCAGACGACAGTTCCAAAATGTCACCAAATGTTTCAAAAATGTCGAAATTATTGAATTTCATCATCATATTTGGAATCACCATGAGAAATTCATTCAAATAAGTACAAACATGCCTAGTATTGCTTCAGTTATTCTTGAGATCGACTTTAAAAGTCGGGAAAGGTTTCTGTAAAATCTGTTTTATATATGGTAAAACTAGCGTGGAAAGTGTTAAATCTGATGATCTATAAATAAAGAACAATTCATTGGTAGATTACTGATGCAGTCATCTTCGGAGCCTTCATTTCACCTTTTTAAGATTTTCATTTCCTGTACGATTAAACTTACAAATCATTGCAATTGTAGGTAATACAGACAATGCAAGGCAATGTTTGCCAAGCCTTGACTTCTAAAGATAGCAGATGGAGTGTGATCAAGAACTATCAGAAAATGTGTGAATTTCACAAGAATATTGAATTCAAATCCACTCAAGAGAGGTTGTGATTGAATACATGTCAATGTCATCGATTTCAGTGAAGTGGACGGCATGGTTCAGTGCAGTTGTCCTAGTTCACGACAGAAAAGAAGTTATTTAAGCGAATTCAAATGTCTTTTCAGGTGCTTTTCAAACACTAAAACAGGCAATTATGGACAGATTTGAGATGCAAAATGTGTGAATTGGCAACACAAAAGGGAAATTTGTCACTTTTGTCAGTACCTTTTTTCATTTTAAAGATCAAAAAGATCAATTACTTGGGAACTTGGAGAAATTAAAATGAATACAGATAACCTCCACAATTGATTTCTTGGTTTTTGTCTACAACATTTGGCTTGACTTTGGATTTTTTTTGGGGGGGTGGGGGGATTTTTGTCAAAAACTGTTAAAATAGCCCCAGTGGTGAAGTAAAGTATTTTGCCCTGTGAAAAAAAGGTTGTGAAAATAGCTCTCCTCAAATGTCAGCGAAAGTTCATTTCTTCCCTTCCTTCTCCTCCTGTACTCTGGCTGTGCCAGTGTTGACATCTGGGATGATGTTAGTAAACTTGCTTCACTGATCGGTCTTATACTGCTAATTACACCAATTTCATCACCGAGGCAGCGCGACAAGCCCCTCTAAATGCACATCGCAAGTATAATGTATGCGAGTACATCATCAGCACAGGAAATCAAAACGCTAATCCAGGATATTCCTAGCACCACAATTAGTTCTTGAATGCCATGTCAGATAATGCCAATTGCCTGCAATTGAAATTATCAGTGTTGCTTGATCGTGTGTAAGTATCCCAATTGGGGCTCTTATAAGTTATATTGCTCTCTCAAGACAATGGCATCAGCGTTGCATTCATACATTGCATATTATTATATACAGGGTGTCCACATGTACCGAATCGCTGCTTAGAGTCAATCCTTGCAATTTTGCATTACGATCCATCACATAATCACTTTTCATCAATTTCTCGAACAATAATGCAAAAATTAGTGCTATTTTAGCACATTGGGCAGATTTCCGCTTAAAAAATTTAACGGCTTTCAGAAAACATAAGCTAATTTTTAATAAAATAGGTGCATAGCCAGTATCATTTAGAACTATAAGTTATAAGTCTTTATATTATGTAGGGTTTTTTTCATTGACAGGCAATGCCTATAAACAGGGTCTTTCAGTGGTAGACCAAAGGATTTTGGCTTCTGTGACAATCCAATAAAAGAAGAGTCTTTTAGACAAAATCTAAAAGATGAGGCTTTCAGTTTGGTTTCACACTTAATATTTTGATTAGTGGCTCTAATTTGACTCTAAATCTAAACGTATGGGGTCTAATGAGGTGTCACTTGAGAAATCACAAAGGGTCTTTGGGTGACACATTTAAAAAAATAAATTTAAAAAAAATAATAATAATAATAATAATAATAATAAAATAATTCACTGAGTTACTTCAAAAAGTATGGACTTTAGACAATAAATGTTCTACAAAAAACATGTAGGGAGTAGTTGCTTTAGAGTGAGTTTATCTTATGCCTCCTGAATGCTATAGCTACATTTACTACTTATGTAGTCTGGCAAGCATTTTGTCATGCTATAACCATCAATATCATCAAAGAATATTACAGGCCATGGCAGACAATTCAGCCCCACTTGAAGTGAAGAGGCTGCTTATTAACATAAATAGAGGCTAATCTGCACCTCTTCACTAGAAGGCATTATTCATGTTATTGTATTTTAAGACTGATTATAACTATCAGGGCTATACACTGTATGATAACATCAAGTAGGAAGCACTTCAGACTCTCTTTGGGACAAAAAACAAGACAATTTGTTAATTTATTATTCTAAGTGTTAACATTTATTGACATACCCTTTGCTACTTGAATCTTGGATTCTACTTATTCCAGGCTTGAATGCAGCTGCTGCATGATTTTGGCTGATATAGAACCAAGAACTTAATAGATTTGACTGTGTTTGCAACAACAGAGCACCAACAACACCATGAATTGAAAGAAAGATACAATCAGACCATTTGACATTGCATTGTGGGTGAGGAAATAGAACCAGTATGAGAGATAACCTTCAGAATGTAACTTCAAATACTATAAAAGTGGAAATTTGTTCGCGCTACATTTATTTTCACGCTTTTCGTGCTCGATACAGCTACCACGAAAATAATAACACGCAAACATATTTCTTTTGCGTATAGGTCTATGTGATTAAGCTACAAATTGTGTATTTAAAAACACACGAAACAGTTCAAAATCAGCAAAACACGCGAAAATAACCATTTTAACAGTAGGCAAATTCACGCGCACACCCCCACATAGCCCACACATAGCCCCAGCAAGACGGCAGTTCATTTTTTAATATCATCAAAATTAGGCTCGATTTGAGCTTAATTCAATTTAATTGAGCTCTTACAAACCCAACGCTTCCAGTTGACACACCACATACCAGTCACAGTGTCAAGTGTACCAGGAAGGAAAACCGAGCGGTGGGAATCGGCGGTGTCCTACGGAGACGTAAATTTGCAAAATGTTATTACTGAATTACCGTTCATTTGTAACGTTACCACCTGTCATTATGTGTTGCTCTAGCGAAGGATAAATGAAGGCGAGCCGAGGAAAGAGATACGCTAATGTCATCGTTAAAATATGATGTGGCCGGGATTAGCTTACTATCTGTAAATAGATTCCGATGAAAAATGGTTTGGGCGATGATGAGGTGCATTGTGTGCTGTATGATGTCAATGAAAGTCAAATAGAAAAACGTCAGTGCCGTTATGAAAGTAATACTAGGAATTGCAAATATAGATGACACAAAACAGATACTATATTATCTGACATGTATAGTATCTTTATAAAATACCTGTATCTGATTATTTTATCCAAGGTGAAAGCGCTTGTGCTTTGGATTAAAACAATACGATTACTCATGATACTATTACTAGAGTTCTATAAATGTGCCAGAAACCAATAGAAAAGTGGCATAGTTCAGGCGAGACAAAAACTATATTGGAATTGAAGTCAAATATTGATTTTTAGAGACAATAGAACAATAACACATATTTAATTTCAGCATTTTTTTCAAATGGACAAACCTCAACCTGAATAATACGTGGGTTTTATGACTCTCGTGTTTGCTCTTTGGTCATTGAACTCTAAAGGCAAAGTGGGAAGAGTCAACTCCTCAGACTATCCACAGGCATTATGGGTGCTTTTATTTCAGCACCGACTGTACCGTAATTTAAGGTTGTGCAATTACCGTTCCTGAGTTGCCTGTGTTATATGTGACTGTGTGCGGCCCATCAAAATTGTTCACAAAGGCAATTTGACCATTTTCTTGTTAGATAATAAAGAAATACATTTTCTTTGGAATGACATGTCTTAGCTTAGTAATTTCATAATAATATTAATAATAAATGTGCTAACCAAAAATCTTTTCTGGTTGTTTGTCCACCAAAGCAGTAAGACATTTCCACTGAAAACCAAATGGTATGGCACAGAGTTGTACCTTCTTCTTCTTTTTTAATTTAAAAATCTACTAATCTACATTTTATTTCAATAATCTACATTTTTGTCAGTTATTGGCTATTAATATTAAGTTCTACTGGAGTGGACCACTGAATAAAATGTATAGAAATTCTCAACACATTTTTAAGGGGATAATTTTGTGCCCCACACGTAACTTTCTACTTTACCTCAATACATTTACCAATAACAATAGCAACAATAATCCTACAAAAACACAGGGGTCAAACAACTAAGCCATTTCCGGAAATAACATTTGATCTTGTTTTGATCCTCCGACCCCCAGTATTTTTTAGGATCAGCCATTTTACCACAATATGACTCATTGCATTGGACTGCTAAGTTAGGATATCAGTTTATCTATAAGCAGAGATACAGTAATGCCCCACTATCTGCACTTTATGTGCTCCTGTTATCATTGCTAAGATTGGAAAAGCGCTAATTTTGATGGGGTATAATTTTACAAACAAGTATCCATCATTAGATTTTCAATTTTGATCAAAATAAATATTAAATTGAAATGTTGTTTCTTATTATTCATGTTAAGGAAAACAAAGATGCTGTGAGTGTATTTTTGAAAAAGATATGTTCAAATACATTGACTCCAGAAGTGGCAAATTTGATGCCGCAAAAATGTGTCAAATTTCTCGGGTAATGGTAAAGTGTTAGTATGTTTTGGAGTGGAAGCTGCAGCTTGGCAGCCTGACAAAATATACACATACGCTTATTTAATTTCACATCAATTTATTAAGCATCCTACATTTAAAATATCAATAAGCAATAGAGGAAATATAAAACCTAAGATTAGTTCTTCATTAAGTGGGTGCAAGCAGCGGAAATGAAAACATGGTCAGAACATGAAACGATATCAAAACATAACATATGGCTAGTTTATGGCCGGGCCTCTAATCAGTGAAAAGTGCATCTCAAATAATTGCGTTTAACTGAAGTGTGTCCTTCGGAAGGATTTATCCAAGCTCTAAATACCGAAGGGGCAAGGACATCACTTTTGATTGGTTCAATAAATGATATAATTATTTTTGTAATCAATCAGAGATACAGTAAGAATATTAATTGTGAGGCTGAACGAAAAAGACGCTTTGATTGGTTAATGGTTATTCAAATGTTTATAAAATCGGGGAAAACAACCAATCAGAGACACTGTACGAGAGTCTGAGTGCTATTTTATAAAATTATAAAAGAGACCTTTTGATTGGACACTTGGATATTTATATCATAAAAACTACCAATCAGAGACGCTGTAAGATAGATGGCCCTGGGTGCAATTTTGAAAGAGTGTGGAATGAGAGGTTCACTGTGGATGGATGAGTTCAATCAATTCAAAATCGCAACAAACAACAATCAATTTGACAATAGCTGTTTTGTTTTTAAAGCTGTTTTATAACAATGCTGTTGACAATATCCCTTTCTTGCACATCCCTTGTGCACAAAGATGAATGGCTACCCCACCCTAGGTGTGTAACCAGTGTGTCTAGACGAAAGAAGCCTATAGCGAGCCACACCTCTGGGCTATGATACATTGTGTTTAGCGAAATCGGGAGCAAAATATGAACATATCTTATTTACATAGTGGAGTATGTTTGAAGAACATAGCAGGAACCATCAAGTTCAGCTGTATTATACATGAATGCTAATTTATTGGTCGAATAGCTTGGCAAGGAGTATTCCTTAAGGCACAATAAGCATTAAATGAGCTAAATATGGGTTGCCTCAGTTACTTATGATTCTTGAATCTTGAGTTTAAAAATTTCTAAGAGGTTTTCCTGAAAACAGTTTCTTACGGTTACTATAAATAAAGTGCTTCAAGTCTTTTTAAAGGTGTACATGTTCTGATCACTTTTTTTAGCTATGAATTTTTTTTCACATCAAGATATTTTTATATCAGAAGAATCCCCATATTTTTCTCATTAAGTCTGTAAAATCTTAGGGGCCAGAAATGTTCCATTTAGAAATTCTAGGCTAAAATGTGATGAATCACTACCAAAGGTGGTTAACCACTCGCCAGTTTGTGTACTACTCAAAGGGCAGATTTCTTGTGACCTTGTGCTTCTAAAAATAAGAACCATTGGAGTTATGCACTCAAGCTTTGGAATACGACAATTATAAGGATGACCTTTCATATAAAATAGAAAACATCAAGTTGAAAATTGGGCCAGCAATCAGAACATCTACCTTTAAAGGTAGATGTTCCGATTTTCAACTTGAAGTTTTCTATTCTACATGAAAGGTCATCCTTAAAAAAGTCGTGTTCCAAAGTGTGAGTTGCATAGCTCTAATGGTTCTTATTTTAGACGCACAAGATGCTGTGAACTGTACCCATTGAGTAGTACACAAACTATATCGGTGGTTACCACCATTCGCGGTAATTCGACGTTATTTCATCGATTTCTCCGTAATTATACCGATTTAGGCCGTCAAATTTCAGTATGATGATGAGAAAAATACAAGCTTTCATATGATATGAAAATCTCCGTATGTTTGAAATAATTCTGTGTTACGAAAATGTGATCGGGTCATCTACCTTTAACAGGGTAAATGCATGACACAGATATTTTTTGAGGAAGGCTTTGTATTAGACTATTTTTACAGAGGGCGCTCACACTTTTGTTAAGGTGCTCACACACTAGCACAACCAACAACGCCTTGATGAAAAGCTACAGCTCCCCATACTGAATAATTTCCCCGACCTTGCACTTGTGACTAAATTTAAGCTAGAAAGGTTAACACTTTCCATGCGGCAGGCGTCTGCAGACGACATCCAAAAAATGACACTTAATGTTTCAAAAATGTCAAAATTATTGAATTCCATTACTATATTGAAGGAAATGCATTGAAATAAGTACAAACATGTCTAGTATTGGTTCAGTAATCCGTAAGATAGACTTTGAACGTTGGGAAAGGTTTCTGTAACATCTGATTTGTATATGGCAAAACAAAAAAGCCGTGTGGAAAGTGTCAATTGTCTCTATTGAGATGCACTAGTCAATAATTAGTACTGACAGCCCATATAACCATACAGCACAATTTAATGGCCATTCCAAATCAAACCAATCTAATTGATGTGGACACACCGACACACAAAAAAATCAATAAGTGACGTTACATAACAGCCTACTCTACAAATAATAAGCGATCAATTAACTGATTTGCAGTGCGTTAACAAAATGAACAGTTGACTTGTGTCCGCTAAATCTTGGCACTTTCTGTGAAATTGAAAATGCAGACTGACTGATAGACAGCCGGTGATTGTGTAAAGAATGAGTAACCTGTGTATTTATCACTTCAGAGTTGGACTATGCGTGGTATATTGTCGACCAAAATATCCGAAAAAATATCATAGTGCAAACAGAAAAATATGATAATGATAACCCAATTGATGGTTATCAGTTGACATTGATAGGGAAGATGGTCATTTATTTATTTATTTTTAAAGGGGAAATTATGTTATTTAGGTTGTTCTATTATTATATATCCACTCCAAATAATCTTTAATATTTTTTTTTATTTGAATTCATGTTTCTTTATTTTACAAAACCAGTCTCAAAAACATCAACAACTTTTAATGGAATCAAATATCATAATTCAAACTATTTGACTTTTCAAAATAATAACTCAGCGTACTATACAAAACGGTTATTCAACTAAATTCAAGTTTTATCTTAAAATCTGAAGAAATTCATTTTGAAAAGTGCTCAAATCAAAGGGAAGAACAGAATCATTTGTACGACATCATCCTTCTCCATGTCCCTTTGGGTATAAGATGCTTGAACTTCTTTTTTTTTTAAACTTCAATTTTGTCTCCATTTATTATCCAGTGTGCCCACGGTTTATAAAAGAATTCCTTAAAATGCCAATACCAAACTCATCATGACCCAACACCTTTATAACCTTGCCTGAAAATTACCTTTCAATCTGGCCACAAATACCAGATTAAATGGCACTACACGGCAAGGAATTCTTAAAAGACCACAGCTCAATTAAAATGATACATCATGAATGGTTGACCCTTCATTAAGTCTGAATGATTCCTCCAAAAGGTTTCGGTAAAGAAAATGTATGAGCCTTCAGCGTACATTTCCACCGTAATCATTAGAACTATAAACCCGGCCACTGTGTCCATTGAGAAGGCAGTATTTATGGTAAAGGTTAAGAAATAAACCTGCCAGTTCAAATCACTTAATTAAAAAGATAGCCAAAATTACCCCACCTGCAAGTCAAGAAATGGATTACGAACACACAATGTGGAGCTCTGTAATATGTGTCTTGATTAAGCTTACAAAGAAATGGCTCGATTCTGTTGCACAGAGTCGGTCTCTGTTGATCGTTGGCACACCAAAAATAGACAAAAAACTTGCGACAAGAGGACAGTAGACAAAGTAACAAATGTCCTACAGGCAAACTAATTTAGGTCAGTTTTGTACCCAAGTTGAAAAATACATGGACGCCTTTAACGCCTGAAAAAAATCATTAGTTCGGCTCAGTTTTCCTATCGGATACATATAATTGGGCCATTCCCGGCAGTAGCAGAGAGTCACTGTCGCACAAATGTAACAAAAATGGGCTACTTCTTACTTCTGTCTGTATAAACTATATTGAAAATCCCATTGCGGTACAATTGGATTGTAACATATGTGTCGAGACACTCGAGATGACGGCTAGAATATCATCATGTATACATCGTTGGAAAATCGTGGAGTTTAATCTTTTCAATTTCTCATTATTTCCATGATGCGACATTTGGGACTAAAACGGAACGAAGAGAAACCCAAGCAATAATGTAACACATTGCCACATGCTTGTTCTATAGTATAAACATGTAATCGAAACCCCCATTTCTAAAGACAGCGTGATATGTGTATTTCAATAGAATAAAGCAAAATAAAGGCAAATATTACAATGTTTACCCATTTTATTGCTACTGATCAAGCATAAAATTGGAAAAAGAGAGGTCTATGGGGTAACATTGGGAAATTCAATAGAGCATTAAGAATAATATGATAAGAATAAAGTCACACACACATTGTTACCTTGAAAGTCAATTTTTAACACAATCATAATTTTTATCATCGGCTTAAATTTCAATTTTAAACTAAATTGATTTCAATAATCTGATTGTCAAATGTACTTAAAGTTTAAACATTGTTAGTGCTTCAACTACAACTTTAATGAACAATTAGATTAGCATAGCAACAGAGCGGCGCCAACATTTGAGAGTTTGCCCTAGAATATCTAGGCCTATCTGTCTTTTAATGTCATCAAGTTATCGTTTCAACCTTAAGGAGGGGAAACTGTGCGGGAAAAGTACCTTTTTACTAACATTTTGACCATATTTTGACCACAAACAAACAAACATATACATCTTTTCAGCCTGGTAAACGTAACTCACAAACAGAAAAGAAAAAAATGTGGACCTTGTTGCCAGCTTTATCTTAACATGATCAAATGTGTGGCACTATTTAGGTCAATTTTTTACCAAAACAGTCTTTAAAATGCTAATATTATGACTACTTGACCAGTAAAGTTTGTGTAGACACAATTTAAATTGGGTCAAGAAAAAAGAAAACAGTGGTCACTGATCAATATTTGTAGGAAAATTTTGTACAAAAGAATTCCGGCCTTCCCTAAAGCACTTTTTGACCAATTCTTCAGTCCTTTTCTAATTTTTTTGTCTCATTACTTTATAACAAACATGGCTGGCACCACTAAATCGGTGAATTTATTTTCATTGATTACAAAATATTCCGGCCAAGACAGGTACGCAACACAAGGCTTTTTGTTCTTCTCAGCTCATTATCCCATAATGAGAGCTAACTTTAAACGCAATGTTCACGCATAATACCTTTAAAATAACAATTACGACTATTAAGAATATTATTTTTCAATTAGTGGAAATTGCCCGTGGCTGGCTTGAGGCTTTGGGTTATAGTTCTATGATTTAATAAGTTAAAAAGTCAACTTTTGAAGACAAAATAAAATATTCATGGGGAAAATGAGCGGAATAACCACGAAAGAAGTAACCTTTTCAGTTTAAACAGCTGCTCATTTTTCGGCAATATTTTAAACTTAAAATGTCCCTCTATTAGAAGCCATTCCTTTGATCGCTATCTACATTGTGCTTTCAACGTTATTTCAAAATACAGGCTATGTTCAGTTCCTCCCTATCTCAGTGGTAGTCAATTGCCAGCCAGAGGTGCAGCACACCCCCTAATCAGACATTTTGACAATGGTACACCTTTACTGGTATCAAACAAAGCTTGATTATATCCACTTTTCAACCAAACTTGTCCACCCTTTTAAACAGTGACAAAATGGTCCATGTTTTTTCAACAATAAGGTTCATTTTTTCGACAGAACAAAGTGGTTCATTTTTTAGCAAAGTGGTGTTGTTGTTGAGGTGGGGTTTTTTTCTTCAACTTTTCAATCGAGCAGTAAAGTTGTGGCAAAATGTTTCATTTTTTAACAAGCAAAATTATTCACTTTTAAGGAGCACTGAAGGTTGTGGAGAGTGATGCTGATAATTTCGATGCCATCTACATCGAAATTTATACCAAATCATAAAATTTTACATGACAGACAGCAAATTATAAAGGTAAACGGTTTCAGATGGTAATTAGTAAGGAAAATTGAGGGCTCCCTCCTATACTTTCTCTCAATGCCCCTCTAAAATATTTTTCATATCTTTTCCCAACAATCTTATTTCTTGTCAATAAGTCAAATA
This sequence comes from Ophiura sarsii, assembly GCA_035610835.1. NCBI lineage: Eukaryota > Metazoa > Echinodermata > Ophiuroidea > Amphilepidida > Ophiuridae > Ophiura > Ophiura sarsii. The sequence continues at coordinate 37,631,544 of CM069450.1, read as the reverse complement.
ATGCACAAGGGAGTTCTGCCAATTATCTGAAGTGTAAAATGAAAATTTCAGACTGAAAATCAAATTTCAGACTGAAAATCAAAATCAAAGGTAACTAAATCAAAGTCAACTATAGATAATATAATATTATGGTTCATCCAACATAAAAGGTGGAACATGACCTTTCATGATATATATTTATTTTGCAATGTGAAAGGTCATCATAATCCTGTCCATGTTAAACTGAACAGATTATAAGTTCATAATATAGTTTATTCGCAATCACAAAGAGCATGATCTTTGTTACTGTCCATTAATTTTGCATCATATTCTTTTGCAGAGATGTTCCATCTTACATTGGACTGACTATAGTAGCCTTAGATTTAGACAATAACAAAAAGAAACAGCCATCCATATTGATGTGGATTGGCGTATCCACACCATTGGAACTAACCCACACCATTGAGGCTCGCTGCTGGTATCATACTCCTCCCGTTGTTCAGATTTGTCACAAGCTCTGATTGTCTTTAACTTGACATGTCTGACAAGTGTTGCATTTCACCATTGACAAGTCAGAACAACTGCAGCAAATACGATGACGACTATATACTGCCACCACTGTGACCCCAACAGCAGCCCTGACGACTTGTCATCAGTATCGTTTACACACGATTTAAAAAGAAATGTTTGTTAAATTTAACACAAGGTACGGTAATCTTCACAATTTGACCTGCATTACTACGACAAGCATCTGCCACCGTCTGTCCATGGTCAATCCAGATGCTTTGTTCCCATCTCAGAAAAAGTGCATCAAGAAATTAAGCATCATATCTGTCTGTTTTTGATATCATTGCTCATATCGCGATAATGTACTTTGTTTATTATTTTGATTAGTTTTTATTGTGTGTGACAGTAGCACCCGTGGGCAAATCTCGGCAATTGAAAATACTCATTTAGCATCATTAGTTTTCCATCTGCATTCGGCAATAATCTTTTGAGAGCAAAGTCACATTGTACACATGAAAATGAAGAGAAAGAAAAGATCACATTGATAATGAGTAGACAATGTTATCATTTGATGAAACAATTGAACCTTGATAATGACTTCGCTCTTGGCTTGTGGTAGGGGTTATGAAGGTTAATATACTAAGTACTTGATGTGGTAGAACAACGGGTTAAAAGTGCATATAGCCTGTATGTTCTCATCATAACATGGGGCGCTAGCGGTTGCTTCGTGGAATGGAGAGCTCCCTCTGGCTGGGTAACCCTCTCATTAGGGCATTTACTGTAAAACTTCTTAATTTCGCAAATTTCGCGAGTAGTGTGAAATTAAATACCTGCAAAACTGATGATTATGCATTGAAAGTAACAGTAAAATGCCCGTAAAAAAAGCAGTAATTTCAAACTCGCGAAATAAGGTATCCATGTTTTACAGTATTTGAAAAGAAAAACCAACGTTGGTAGGGAAATATCAAAATATTCTATTAGAAATCCACTAAATTATAAACAATTGAAGTTGGGAAATAAGCTGATTGAAAGCGGTTCTTGGATTGATAGCGGTTCTCGTGTAAGTGGATTGCAGATCAGGACTAGAGCAGTTTACAGGGTTGGCTCTCGGCGTGACATTTACGATGTCAGGATCATGGGTAGTGCTGACTCAAAAATGTCAGGGGTCCTAATCCTACCGTCCTAGTGATTTTTCTAGACCCTTTAACCCTAACCGCACTGAATCTCACTAAATCTCACTGCCAGAAACTATCTCCACGCAAGTGCTGCTGCATTGCCTCAATGACGTCACCTACCCGAGGCATATGTGGGCAGGAGATTTTAGCCCGCATATGTGCTGGGAGTTGGTAGTGGGACAGACTTGGATGCGGATGGTCCCGCGATCGAATCTCAGGGGTGCTGGGTGATTTTTCGGGTAAAAAAAATAGTACTTTTTCCCCCTCCCCCGATAGGCACAAAAACATAGCCGCGTGCGGCTAGGGTTAATGACTGCAAAAACCAGTCCAAATACATTTCCTGCGGTTTCTGATGTAAGCGAAGAATGGACAATGACAATTCTTCAGAATTTCTTAAGGTTCCATTTCAATGCATCATGGAATTTAAGGGGTCCAAATAATTTTCAAGTCAAAATGTAACTTGATGCGTCAAACCAGTGACCAGTTAAGTTAACTGTCACTGGTCAAACAAGAAAGTAAGAGGTCTATGACGTGTATATGCATCAGAATGCTACCCCTGGTAAGGATAATAGAAACTGAATGAAAATGTATACCAGTATTGAAAGAAGACAATGTTTATCTTATCTTTCTTACGCTATTTGAGTAGTTAGTTACTCTTCCCTAACACTATTTGAGTAGTTAGTTGTTCTTCCCCAACATAAGGAAAGTTACTTTGTATCAGTTTGTTAAGAATAAGAAGATAGCGGAAACGATATTTAATCAAGTCTTTATAAAATGCCAAAGGCCCACAGACAGCCTGTGCATATAATATCCAAGGTTAGAAAATCAAACGCAATATGGATTATCAGATAACTTTGTTGAAATTATCAAGTTTCAATTTTGTATTTAATACTTTAAAACAGTATCATATAAAGTGTTTATGTTTCATTAACTGGTATCATTAGCTAACCTCGTTTCATAGCATGAATTAAGTCGTTATCTACTTCTGTTTGTTGGTTTGGTCCCAAATGTCATGATTTAAAATAATATAACATGCAGTGATGACCTAACCTATCCAAGATAGGCAATTCACATTATGTTTAAAATTAATTGGGAGGCATTTTTCCACCATAAAATTAACTCTGAAATTTAAAACTTTTTAAAATGATATAAAGGCTCGGATGAACTGTAAACAATTCAAATAACAGATGCTGTGTCTCATATTGATTAATATGATTCATTTGATGTGTCAATCATTTGCTTCATATTTTCAGATGTTTTGATGGGAGCATTTTTAGATTGAATATGATTGAATTGAAGTAAAACATGGTCACATATTTCACAATAGACTACATTTTACAAGGTACAAAAATATGTGTTTTAACTTTGTGACGGTTGATATCTATAGACAAAAACTAAAGTGGACATGCCATTGTATATTTGATGAGGTATTTTGCAAAAGGGCCTACGTCCACTTTGGCTCTTTTTGAGAAAAAGTCAAAAAACTGTTTCTAATTAAGGATACAAGCCCTTTTGCAACAACACAACAACTTCAATGGCTGTATACAATGAGATGTACATGTACATGTAGGGCCTTTTTGAAAAAAATGACTTTGTTTCCTTGAAACATATGATTGCGCCCTATACATTTCTATATCAAACTCATTTTTGAAAAAAATGCACCACAGCCCTTTTGCAACAAAGCTCTTCATTTGTTAAAAGCATTTAAAAACGTATTCACTTCTTATCTTACACCAAATATGGTAATATAAAGTTGTGCTAATGCTACAATATTACAAGGGTGATAGTTGCCTGGATAGTTAGTCTACTCAATTTAATAATTCATTCATCCAATGGACAAAATGGAACGCCATATTATAATAGGAGATTAGTATTTAAGATCATGGCCATGTATGTGTGGGGTCTATTTTTGTATACAATTGTACAAGGACCATTTGATGATTTACGAAATTGAAGGGAACTAGACCAACAAATCCATAACCATACCAAGGATATAGACCAACAAATCTATATTCAAACCACAACTCCAATTGTAAAATTGAATTTTTATATTGTATAGATCTTATCATACCAAGTACATAATAATTGACTTTCCATTTTCTCCTCATTAGACAAAGGAAAACTATACTTCGAAAAGTTGGGCATTTTGTGCTAAGTTAATTTTTGCAAACCTAAATTTTGCACCAAAAAAGAAAATTGGAAATGTATTTCTCAATCTAAGATTAACTCAAATCCCAAATTAACTCAAATACAAATTTGTGATGCAAATCATTTTTATTTGGAACAGTGCAAAATATTTCGGCTTTTTAAAATATATTTTAAAACCCATAATACCCACAAACCTGAAACTGTTATTGCCAGCCTCTTTTATCTTGTCAATAACCCACATATTGGCCGCCTATTGAACCAGCTACATATAATCTCCCTTGTCAATCCTATCACAGATACTATAGACTTGTAATGGCTTTCAATGTATTACATGCTATGAGGATAAAGCTTACAAAGAGCTAATCAATAGCATTCAATATGGTACAAGATTCCACAATAGGATGACATGGGCTAGGGAGAATGCAGATCGTTATTTTCGCTGTTTCAATGGAATGTGGGTATATAGGGGTGGTATGGTACATACATTGTATATAATGCAGATGGGGGATTCTGAGGGATGTGGGAAATGGGGTGGAATTAAAACGAAGGGAAAAGAAAATATCGCTGTGTATGGAGAAAATATTATTGAATAGCGATATTGGTGTCATTTTATTGATTTGTTTTAATTTATTGCAATTTGTCTGGAGATGGTGTGATATTTTCTTTAGGGTTCAATTGCATTTGTCCCTGGCATTTGTATTTTTTTGTGAAAACTTGAGTTATCACAAAAAAATGTCCTACATGTAGAAGAGTTCTTTTCCTACATATTTTCTATGAATTGTGATGATAAATACTGTTTTCTGGTGGGTGGCCAGCCCAAGTACTTTTTGAGCTGTCTACTGAAGATTTCACAGCAAGCACTGCATGTTTGAAGTAACTTGCATGAAAATAGCTCAGGAGGATTCTGATCTAGATCATGTTTTTTTAATTAAATTAATGCATTTATCCAAGAAATCACACATTGTATTGAAGTAATAGTTGTTTAATATGTTTATTTATTTACTTTTAAATTTATATATTTCTTCTCATTTGCTTTGATATTTATTATTATTATTTTATTTATTTATTTTATTATTTTTCTTTTGTAATTTTGTAATGTAAGGTACTGTTTTCAAAATGTTAGCAAGTGTGCTAGGATCTATTCAAAATTAATTCTTGCGAACTCAAAATAATCGTTATTGAGAGTGAATTGAGGAAGTCTCCAACAGGGTGAATATGAATATAAACTACATTCATAGTTTACTATGTTTTATTAAAATCTTCACTACTGATAAATTAAAATATCATTATTTAAAGAATTGAGGAAATCTCCAGCCAGGCGGCACATGGGTATAGTATACATGTACTTATGTAGGTAAAATAATATGAGACAAATACTTGTCTCAGATAATAATTGTGACATCATATTGTATTTTTAATTATATGCGCATGACATGGCATTTTTATAATCTCATAATATTTTTCCAGCTGGTGACATCACCTGTCCTTTTGAAAAATGATACAAAAAAGATACAAACAATATCAGATTTCAAAAATAAATCCTAACTTCAATGTATTTAGTATAAACACCAATCCCAGACTGACATTCTAATTGAAATAGATGAGACTTGTACCGCTTTAGATTTATTATCTGTACATATGTAACACCCACAATTAAATGTAGATTTGAATGGGAGTCACTTAAAGCTATTTGTACCATTTGTCATTTTATTGTGTGCAAAATAAGAGTGAAATGTTTCCAAATTATCCATGCGAATCCTAGGCTTATTCTTGTCTAAACCAACATACCTGTGTTTGTATAATGCTGTTTTATATGGTAGCCAGCCAACTTTATGAGCTGTCTACTGAAGATGCCACAACAAACACGGAACCTATACTTGGCATGTTTGTACTTACTTGAATGCTAATATCGCATGATGATTCTGACTTAGATCATAAAATTACAGATTAAAAATAAAATTGACAACAAAATATTTTTTTGTAACTCAGCTCACGCATGCAGAGGGTTTACCTCTTTCACAGAGCACACCAGGCTGTCTATCCAATTCCGCACAACACAGGATCCAAGTCCACTGAGCTCTACGCGCTTTTTTGTCCATTAGATTGAAATAAAATGAATTTCTTTTCAGATCACAGACAACCACAATATAGACAGATGATTGATTACATCTTTTTGTGTGTATCCAACTTGCAATCCCAAATAATGACCACGAGCAGCGAAGAGTGAAGTCTGATAGCCCGGGCTATCTTTATCTTTTCTCTATACTATTTCCCATTAGGGGAAGGCGATTAGGTTATTGAACGCATTTCTATGGCCATGCCATATTATTGCACACTCCGTGGACTTTTTTACAGCAAACCGTTGAGTGCCTCTTTATTCATCGCAATTTTTTTTCCTTTCAAGAAGTGGTACTTGTACTTGTACTTGTAGGCATAATGGTTGTGTAACTGTAATGTACCTCAGGTTTGATACGGAACACCTATACAAACTCTTGTTGCTATTTGCATCGTGGTAATTTGGTACGGTCAATTAGAGAAAATTGACCGTCATTGTAAAAATAAAGTATTGCACTAAAAATATGATGTTTACTTACATGTAACACAGAATGGCCTTGTGGGTAATTTTAATTTTTTTTTTTAAACTGTTTGAAATGGAAATTTGGTACGGTCAATTAGAGAAAATTGACAATCATTCACTTTATGATTGTAAAATAAAATATTGCACTAAAATATGATATGATATTTATTTATAAACAGAATGGCCTTGTGAGAAATTTGAATAGAAACTGTGACAGAGTGCAGTAGAAGTATATAAATGTTTTTAAAAACATCATTTATGATACAAGATTATGATCAGAAGATGTCATAATTCATAATAAAGAATTGTCCAAACAAGCACAAGTCAAAACAAAAATCTGTGTTAATTTTGACACAAACTTGGTCACTTCGCATGGGTAATTTTAATTAAGAAAATTACCATTGTTATGTTTGGCAACAAAGGGAATAAAGGGAAACAATTAAGGGACCTACACCTTTATTCAATAGTAAAGCATTTGCTTCTGTGTGTAGTCATGGTCAAAATAACTTTCCCATTCAAATTTCAGGTAGTTGTTTATTTAGGTGATTTTCAAATAGTCACCACAAAATATCAGTTTGTAGTTTCATTTTGTTATTCAAAAATCTCGACGACAACAAGTATAAATGTGCAAATAAAAAGTTGGTTTATGATTTGCTATAGGCCTTACAGGCTACAGTTTATGATAAGTGAACTCAAATTGGGGCCTGGTTCCCTCAATCTAGATATTCAAAGTATACAACATGATTACACATGCTTGTATGTCAATCTATTACCCAGCGGCGCAATGATATGATAAGTGATCTCAATTATGGGGTTCCTGGTCCCCTTAATGAAGACATTAAACATTATAACATACCGAAATGGAACAAATGCTTGAAGACAAAATGTCAATTTATTACCCAGCGGAGCAAAAGACCATTTTGTTGTTTACATGTAGTGACATGTAATTGTATTGATCGATATTGATCGATTACAAGTTTCTGAATTCCAGAGGCAGAAGGCTGTCCCACTTGACATGAATTCCTATTTCTGTTCCGTCTCAATGCTGACATAAAATCAAAGAAATGGCTACTATTTAACTACAAATATTTGTGCCACATTCATTATGTATCTTTAGGTTTTTCTGAACAGCAACTTTTATTTGAATAATAAAGCGATACATCATCCAAAGGGTATGGATCGATCTGTTATAAAAAAAACACCTATTTGACCTCTTGCTAGTAAAAAAAAAACCAACATTTCATAAATTGTACACACATTGCGAAAATTTGATTGCGCAAAAAAATTACCATTTTGTTTCTTATTTAGTATTCCAACCGTATCCGTACGCTACCCATTCGGATACACTCAAATTGCTACTGATGGTGCTCTGAAATGAAATTGAATTACTGCGCAATACTTCAATTGCTCCAACCATGTATTATATAACCCATGCAAATGATCAAAGTCACACGCCCCTAGTATATTTAGAATGGCACCAACTGTGTAAGGGTCTCTTATAAGTGTACAGTATTAACGAGCAAATTGTATGAATTATATTGTACATGGAGTTACATGATGGTGAATATTATCCAACTGAATAAGCTTCACAATTGATGAAATGTGAACTACATGTATCTATCAGAATCCAAAACAATTTATAACTCATCTATAGACTATAAAGCGACATTCACTGTACTTGACAGTGCTTGGTTCTACATGTATGTTGTACTTAAAACTGTTCGCTACCCACATCCACAGGGTGAAAAAGTAGGCAATACAGAAAGCTCCTTGCAGGGAAATTTGAGCATTTGGAGGGAAATTTTGGCATTTGGAGGGAAATGTTACTCTTTCATTAAGAAATGCATTCGATTTAGGAGGGAAATTTGGAATCGCTTGCCGGGAAAAAAACATTTTTTCAGGCCATGCCCACATCGTTCATGCTTTTTAACACTTTCCATGCGGCAGACGTGTAGACGACATTCCAAAATTACACAAAATGTTTCAAAAACATCAACATTATTGAATGTCATTACCATATAATCACCATGTGAAATGCATTGAAATAGGTACAAACATGCCTAGTATTTGTTGAGTAATCCTTGATAGACTTTGAAAGTTGGGAAAGGTTTCTGAAAAATCTGTGTTGTATGGTAAACTAATACTTAATAGCCGTATGGAAAGTGTTTGTTAAGGATCTTTTTGCTTCCTCGTCTTGGTTCTTCTATTCAATGTAACTCACCCAATCTTGTATGATTACAAAATAACTACCAACATTTAGTAGATCAACAGGGCTGGAAAAAATGTTAATTTCCCGGGAAGCAAACAAAATTTCCCAGAAAAAAACTGGATTTTCCTCCATTTCTTATGTATTTCTTTATTTGGAAAAGCAACATTTCCCTCCAAATACACAAATTTCCCTCCAAATACACAAATTTCCTATGATTCCCAAATTTCCCATTTTTTCCAGGCCTGTAGATCAAGTCCATTCCCAATCCTACCAACCCACAGAAAAAATCCTGGCATATTCAGAAACTAAAGTATATTTTTAAATTCTAGATAAATTTAGAAACAAGTTTATGACAGCAAAATATTTTACAACTACATAAAACGTGAGTGTTTGTTTGATTGGCTGCCTGTCTACTTCCGTTTAAAGATGATGAGACATTTTATGGCTTTGTTTTATTCCGAGGCCTCCTGTCCTCAATCTCCATCCCGCTGAATACAACTCAAATAGTAAAAGCTAACACAATTATTCCAACAGAAATGTTTGATAACTTACCCATCACTCAAAGTTGAAAGCATTTACTGGTTGAAGACAAATCCATCCCCAACTATTCCTGAAGAAGAATCCCAGAGTATTGCATAAGAAAATGGTAAACAGTAAACTCCTCTTTAGACCCTACAGGCGTAGTATCACCAACACAACCAAAACACTCCCACCAGACTAACAGAGCATACCAATTGTTCCTCTATCTAGAAAAGTGTACAAACAGTTTTCCCTGTTTTCAAAGAATCATTTCAATGGCTTCATGCAAAGTTAGAAAATATAAAGACTGTATTCCTCCAGAATAGTTTCCTTAGTTCTTGCAGATCATGATTTTGGTGAAGAAGAGCTAATAAAGGTGGGTATGCGTGTGTATGCATCAGCACACGTAACACACTTTATGTGACGCAGAGAGGTGATTACATACACTGGCTCAGTGGTAAAGCAGGCAGACCAGCATCACTAGTAAATCAATGGAACATAGTGCAAATCAACAGGGACATGACACAGGCCCTCTAGTGGTAACACATATCCAGGCAAAACATTGGGTTTGCTGCAACGGATCTCTGGTTTGGAATCGTTGGTAAATCATGGATAACTAATGATAATATCAATTAAAGGTCAAAGACATGACTTTATTTTAAATTAACACTTTTGACTGGATACATGTTTTATATCATGCAGAATAACTTGGTAGATATTAAATGGTCTCTCAGTCAAAGTGGACTCTCATAGATTGACCACACAGTTTGTCAACATTACAATTTTGTGAGGTCTTATATTATGAGAGGTATGATGTTTATTTTAGGCAGGCAATATTTTTAATTACAAAGCTTTACAATATTTTGTTGCTTGCTGGAAGAAAAAGACAAAAAACAGGAACAAAACTTTCAATGCAAATTAAAATTTAACAAATCATTTGTTACTCCCTCAATTCATTTTTAGTATTACAATAAATGTTATTTTTTTGAACAGTCCTACCTCCAAATTGTGAGATAGACTTTTACGATGGGTATTCATAATATTATAAGTAAAGAGTTTAACGGGTTCGCCATCAGACATGTTTAAAACTGTCAAACTTTTGTCAGGATTAGCTCTGTCTTCTTCAGGACCAAATTATTATAATATTAATTAAACCATCCCACCTCCCCCAATCTCATCACATTTATGACTTCCCACCCTCACAGACATAATTACATGCCATAAAGCAAGCGCTATACCAATGGTCCAATTCCACAATGGCTTACAAAATCATGAGCTACCACCATCCCACCTCCCCCAATCTCATCACATTTATGACTTCCCACCCTCACAGACATAATTACACGCCATAAAGCAAGCCCTACCAATGGTCTAATTCCAAAAATGGCTTACAAATCAATGGTCCAATTCCACAATGGCTTACAAATCATGAGCTACCATGTACAGGATTATCCAAAGCTTTCAGAATTACCAGGGAATTTAAACTACGAGCAAAAAAAGTTGATTTCAATACAGCTAGCTGCTTGATTACTCATGCAAGATATGCGCTCTTATTGTGATACTAATGCAAAATCATAAATTTATGATATGTGAATAATGTGCTTAACACTTTCCACTCGGCGGCTTTTAGTTTTACCATTATATACAAAACAGATTTTTCAGAAAACTTCAATTTCCTAACTTTCAAACAAAGTCTATCTCAAGGATTACTGAACCAATACTGGGCATGTTTATACTTATTTAGAATTATGCATTTAGTCTCATGGTGATTCCAAATATGGTGATGAAATTTAATAATTTTGACTTTTTTTAAACATTAGTGAAATGTTGGAACTGTCGTCTGCAGACAACAGCCATGTGGAAAGTATTAAAATCAGAGTTTTACTTTGTATACCTACTTTTAACTTCAGTTTCCATGGTAAATTGTGTTTTGAGAACAATTAAGAAATGTGAGCAATTAAAATTGCTTAATTGCCATCAAAACAGGTTTGTAAGTTCAAATGTCTGAATGTAAATGCAGCTCAAACTAACAACATCGAAGAGGTTGACCTACAAATTGGTTGAAAAGGAAGACTGAGCAACTCATACCACATTCTAATGTCAGACAGACCCCTTCCCCCTCATCATCCCTCCCAATGAATAGTAAACCTCGGTAATCATAGATTTAAAAGATAACTACAGCAGTTAGCTGTAAAAACTGAACTTGAACCAAGCAACTATAACTAGATCAAATTGTTTGACTCCTCAAGGTTTAAATAGAAAACAAAGTAACCCCCAGACATCCGTCCCTCAAAAAACACCATTTTCAACGTTAAAACTAGAACAATATAACCTGCTTGTAAAATGATGCCATTTCATAATACGCGCACCGAATTAGAATGAAAGTGCAAATCTCACTAGGGTAAGTCAACATCATGTCATCAGTAAAGAATGAACGTCAAGGAACTAATCAATAATTTACATTATGAGGGAGTTTCGGAATCAGGGGACGCTCCCATGAAAATAACCCTTCACTATGAAGCATTACAACAATGTAATATCCGTATCACCACACATGGATATCATATTTTACACGAAGGCAGGCAACCAAGACTCTTGTTTTAGGGCTGCATTATTATTGGAATGGTGTAGTTTCAGGCACTTCTAAATCAACAATTTTACTTCCCAATCGGGCATCACCATATGTGACTTCATAATACACTGGTCCCACCTACAGACAGCCTGCCAGCATTAAAAAATATGCTCAGAAAAAATCTCAACGGCATTTTTTGTTAGAGCAATGCCAACCGTGTGGAATCATAAATGTATATGACACTTCATAGGATGTGGGGTGTTGGCAAATTCTATATCTTGATTTAGTGTGAAATTTTGCCCAAAAACTGTCATTTTAATCCGTTTTTCACCACAATATTGTATTTCAGGATATTTCTATTTTTAAACATGTTATTTCATCATGACTGGTGCCAAATGAAAGATGAGGATGTAAGCTTTAATATGATACAAATATATGCGAGTATAAATCACGAATATCAGAATTGTGATTGAAAACGCATCCATTTTTAGCAATTTTTGATCAAATTTCGAAATAGTTATTTAATTAGGTATTAATTTAAGATTCAAAATAAAACAGCATCTGTCCCATATGTTCTGAAAAACTGCTCATATAACATTTAAATAATATAGAGGAAAAACAAAAAATGCTTCGATAATCCAAATTGTATTTTATAGCAATTTTATTCTACAAAGCAACAGAGCAAGAATCCCCTTTATTTCAAGGTGTTATACATACCTATATAGGATATAAACAAGCACATTATAGGGGACTGGTTTAATGAACCGGAACAGGACTTGTGTGAATTACCGTGCATGAATGCACCTATTATGGTATAATGTCCAGCTGACGCGGTAAATTCAAATGCGTGTTCCCTGGGTTTCATGCCTGGTGAATCATTTGTTTACATACAGATAAAGCTAAGAGATGTACAAAGTGTACACACTGATTTAATACAGAAATGAGGAATACGCAGATGAGGTTATTTTACCAAATTGATCATTATATTAAATATTCACCACTAATCTTGACTTTATTGGGAAAAGGGTGTTGTCATTGTCATTTATGTCAATTGCGGGGCATCGTTGGTCGGTTTCACTGTAAAACGGTAATTTCGACTCGTTTAAGATCATAATTATTGTTTCTTGTCAAATATTCCATTTTTCAATGATTGGTGTCAATCAAACGGAAGGTTATGTCCGCTTCTATAATGATACCCATATAAACGAAACAGAAACCAGGAATACAAAATGGAGTTTTTAGATTTAAATTAAAATAGCATTTGTTCCATATTTTCTACAAATGACTGATATTACACCTGAATTATATATCCAATGTTTTAATTATAATAATTGTTATTAATTTTATGACATTTACACATTTAAATGTAGATGCCAAAAACCTATATTTTTAGCATTTTAACTACAATAAAAAACCAAATTATTACGCTAATTGAAATGTATTAATTAGATTCCAAACATAGAAATAGAAATAGCATTTGTTCCACATTTTCTACAAAACGGCTCAAATTACATTACAAAATTGTGATTTACCTGTTGTTATGTTATGCAATCCTCTTAGCACGTGTTTCCTGCCAATCACAGAAAATATTAACTGAGTCAGTTGACTCATTTTGATTATTCTTATGTTTTTCCGTGTACTGAGACACTTCAACGATTTACTGAGTCAAATGACTCAATACTAATGAGTCAATTGACCCACTAATGCTTTAAATGAGTCATACGATGCACCAGCAATGAGTCAAATGGCTCATTAATGCTTTAAATGAGTCATGATACACTAGTAATGAGTCAAGTGAAACATGCATTGATCACCTGACTCATTTGATTGAGTCAAGTTACTCAGTGGTGGATCAAATTGAGTCATTTAATGCATTTATTCGAGTCATTTGATGCATTTATTTGAGTCCATTGACTCACTTGAGTGAGTCATTGGTGTGTCCGTGTACTGAAACACTGTGATATTTTATTGAGTCAGTTGACTCGTTGGATGAGTCACATGACTCATCCACAGAGTCAACTGACTCATCCACCGAATCATCTGACTCGGTGGATGAGTCACATGACTCAGCTGATTTGGCAGGGTCCAAAGTGTACTGACTCTAATGCGTCATAGTTACAAATGTAGAATTCCAAAAGTGAATTATTTGAAAAGACATGCGTTATAATAATAGATTCACGCATGCGTATCATAACACGATCATTTGCATTACATATTGACCAACCCTCGTATATATATATTTACAAGACCAGGAAGCGCTATTTTCTTATCATTAACCAGGTTAGCGAGGGATTGTAACATGTGTTACGGTTAGGGTTAGGTTAGGGATAGGTTTAGGGTTGGAATTAGGGTTATGGTTTTGGTTAGGCTTTAGGTCAGGGTTCAAATCAGGGGGTTAGGTTACGAACACATTTTCAAACGCGATTTACTCAAAATGCGACGAATTATATGATATCTGACATGATTGCCTTTCATTTGGTACCAGTCATGCAGTAATCGAGTTTACGTCGTATAATATAGGGCCTATCCTTCAAGCAATATTTCGACACAAATTAAGAAGAAGAAAAATGTTTTTGGAACAAATTGACCATTATTATAAGAAATTCTAGCAATTAGAAGTATAAGCTCACTTCAGTTTTCTCAGACATGTACAGGGTATCTCAGATTGGGCTATTCCAGATAATAATGAGAGGACATCGGAATTCCAGACTTTTTTCCCCACCAATTTTTCAATGGAATTCCATACCTTTTTGGCACATGTTCTTGGAATTCCAGACCTTTTCACAATTTAGACCCCCCCCCCCCCCTATAGAGGACATCGGAATTCCAGACTTTTTCCCCACCAATTCCATACCTTTTTTGAAGTTTGATCTGGAATTCCATACTTTTTTGAAGTTTTCATAGAGGGAGTCATGGAATTCCGGACTAAAAAAAATAAAAAATTGTACCTAATAGGGAGGTTCATTATTATCTGGAATAGCCCATTGATCTATCCGAGGTAATACAATTTTTTTGGTATAAACTTTATTGATATTGTCCAAACTGTTTTCATACATGTATATCTTGCTCCAGCTTTCTTAGGAATTTTGAAGATTTTGAAAATCGGAAGTTTTTGATGGAAAATACAGACTTTTTGGTAACGATAATAGATTTCAAGTTTTTGTCGAAATGATCCAATTCTTATTTGAATTAGCTTTTGGATAACAATCGATTGTTGTGTGCATAGAAACAAAGCTTTGATTGAATAGGGCAGGATTTGTTATAAAGCTTGAGTGGTTTTGACCTTCCTTTCCTATGAGGTGTGGGTTCATTGTTTGAAATGCTGGTAGTGCTAGGGAGAATAGCTGTAAAGATGAATTATGTGAGCCAAAATATGAAAATACGTTTTTCATTAATTTTCGATTATGTATTGCCACAGCGGAACAAAAAGAGATATCTCAATGAAATTAACAGAATACGTAAGAAACATCTCCACCATCATATCGCAAGTGTTTAAATTTGAAACACTATTTGTTTTATATTTTAATATATTTTTGAAACGCGGTATGGATCATTCTGATACACCCTGTATTATTCACATTGGCTAAATGTTATACTAGCAATTTCAGATTTAGTTAAAATTGTAAAACACTTTATAGAGTATTTTACTTTTAAAATGTTGTTAAATGTTATCTATATTCGGTCATATAGTACCATTCATATAAAAGCTGACATCGTCACGTTTAGTTGATGTAAAACTTAAATGAATTAGCTTTTTTGAATTTGAGTCCAAAAATGCTAAATATTGATGTTTTCACCCATGTTGTGTTATTATTTATATTCGCTTATACTGGTAACATATATTAGCTGATACCATCACCTTTCATTTGACACCAGTTATGATGTAATCGGATCATTAATGATGGATATGTCCTTAAAAACAGTATTTTTATAAAAAACGTGTAAACATAACTGTTTCGGGAAAAAAATTGATATAGCGATAAATTGGGATAAACAAGCAACTCTATTTCTTCTTTAAATTATTTATGTATACTAGGAGCAGTTTTGTAATACATATGGGAAACTTGTGGTTTTATTTTTAATCTCAAAATAACATTTAACCAATTACATTTTTTGAATTTTAGTCTAAAAATGCTAAAAATGTATGTTTTTTCACTCGTTGTTTTATTGTTCATGATTTATATTCGCTTATAATGATATCATATAAAAGCTGGTATTGTCACCTTTCATTTGACACCAGTCATGATGGAATCGGACCTTTAATAATGGAGATATTTCTAAAAGCAATAATTTGGTCGAAAACGTGTAAAAATCACTATTTTGGGGCAAAATTACACACTTAACTTCAATCTGGAATTTGCCAACACCCTATACCATGTGAGGTACATCCTGGTGCTTTTATTACACATGGTTGGAATTGCTCTAACAAAAAATGCCGTTGAGATTTTTTCTGAGCATATTTTGTATTGCTGGCAGGCTGTCTGCTACAGCATTGACAAAAGAAGTAAAGACTCATTTCTCTAAATGCAAAATTATTAATAAATAATATCAAAGAAATAATATCAAACCAACTACTTCTTAAAAGCTGGATAAATAACCACAGGGCACTTACCCAACACATGTAGATTTGATAGGGCAACAATAGGGCAGATTTTGTAATAAGTTGTCACACCAGATTTGGGCAGTCATGCACAGAACCTGGTCAATGTATTCTCTTGTAAGTCTGCTTGTACTACTCAGGGATTCTTTTCATATTAAGATCTACTTTATTTGCTTCCATGAAGGACTTTTTGCACAGAGAAGTTTTACTGGTCTCTTCTTTTACTTTGTTTGCTTGTTGGCTTAGATTTTGTGCAAATCTGTTGAATAACTTGAGCAACATTTCAAAAGAGGATTTGTGGAGATTGTTTGCCAGTGATGTGAGACATGTAAACATGTAAGATGTCATGTCTCCTCTATTCACTTGGCTGAGTTATTAAGCCACAATTAAATTTTGCAACTGATGTGACCATAGACCTGATCTCTTAACCCCAGAGGTGCATTTTGGCATGGTTTCATAATAAAACTATCAGGGGTAGTGCTGTTATCGAGATCTGTTTTCATGTCGATATGTTGCTATTTTAGAATCTCGATATCGACATAATGTTGACATATTATGATCCAAATACCAAGCCGATTGTCCCGCAAATTAATGTCCGCGATAGTATAGAATATTACCGCAGATCGAAAATATCGCCAAGTCAATATGCGAAGTGGTGAGGGGGAAACTAGCGTAGACCTAATTACTTTTAACGATTTGCTATCGTTGGATATTGGGTTTTTTCACAACTCTTGCCGATTTTCATTTATAAAAATCACTTTGCCGATTATCTTTTTCTCAAATCATTACGGACGATTTTATGTCAATTATATCGACATCCCAAAGTTGATATCGACATGTCGGGATAATAGCCGATATCGAGATAATGTCAACATCGTCCATGTTGATGACAGCTCTAATCAGGGGAGAGAAAAAAACATGTCAAATTTAGGGGAGGGGGAGGGGGAGGGGGAGGGGGAGGGGGACTGGCACCACCGGCAGCGGGGATTGAACCCGGGTCGCATGTATGGAAGTCTGGTGCCTACCCAACTGAGCTATTAAATGAAGCAGCTTGCAATAGACTGGGAGAACTGTGCGCTACCAGCACATAGTAGCGTAGTATTTTGTAGTACATAGGGCTTGATACAGTTAAATTTATATGGGGAAATTCCCTCCCTTACAATACTTTTACTTCACATGAATCATATGGACAAAATAGTGCAACAAAATTATTTTAATTTGTTCAAGTTCAAAATACCAGCTGTTTGTTCATATTATACAATAGCCAATTGTAGCTGCACTTTTCTCCCAATCTCCCACTCCCTTCAAATATTCATACAGTTACCCCAATCTTTCAATAACAATCAAGAATTTTGACATTGAGTTTATAGATAACTTATATCGTCATCTCTTTATGGTTGACTTCTTATAATTATTGGTTCATTATACAGACATATTGGGGAATAGATAGCTTTGCCATTCTCATTCGATTGAGAGTTCCTTTTTCGATTGTCCAAAGCAAGAACGAAATAAAGACTACCAATTTGTGTATAACCTTGTGAACTTTCTGAATTACTTGTTGCGCTTGCCATCTCATGTAGGTAACATGGCACAAAGCTATGAACAGTTTTAATTTAGACATGAAAGAGAGCTTACCTTAATTAGTTCGGGTTAGACCTTTGGTTAGACATTGAATTTGCCAGAGCATATCTTTGTGGTTTTTTCAGAGAGAGTGACTTAACTATGAAATTGTAATTAACATCTAGAGTTTTATGTACAGGGATTTAATTCTGTAATAAGCAGTCATCCTTACAAATCCATCAAAGTACACACTACCTGTATAAACTTCAGCATCCATTGATCAATATTATTGTGAACTTTTCGTGACATAATCAGCAGTCATGTGCAATAATTTGTTAATCGGATAATGTTATTTTATCATGATAAAAACAGTAAAAGGAAAGGAAAATTAAGGTATGTGAACCGAAAAATATGAATAGGTTATCATTTTGCAATCAAAATACCATAACACAAATGTTGGTTTCTTTTACAGATTCCAACATTTACCCCCTTATGATATCCAGACAATCATTTGGGGTATGTTTGCTGGACGGATTATGGTGACTATTTCTCCGATTTGAAGACCAGATTTCCTAATGTTACCGGACTGAATTTATTGTTCAACTAAACCTCCCAAGGTATACAAAGCACATACTGCTTATGAGTAATGGTTTCTTTTTGTTTGTGGATAATCGTTATTATTTATTTATTTCAATGTACTCAATGTGCAACCCTAACCAACACCCCCTGGGGTTGGGCGGACTCCAGCCCTGGGTTTTGTGTAGAGTAAATAGGGCAGCCATCCTGAAATTTTGAAGGATACATACTTTAGATTGATGTACTAAATATAAGAGGACCTGACGTATACTAAGGCTATATTAAAAAAAAATCATTTGTCTCAAAGCTCCCGCGCGCGTTAGTTAATTGGTGCGCATTAGAAGAAGAAAAAATTATGATTTTTTTTTTTTTTTTTTTTTTCAAAAAAAAAAAAATCAAATCAAAAAATTTCACATATTTTTATTGTCCAAATACAAAAAAAAATCCAAAAATGTCACAGATTTTCATTGATCACATCATTTTAAATACAAAAGTGCACTTTAACTAGGATTTCAATATTTTATATTTATAAAAATAAAAATAAAAAACTTGAAAAAAAATCGCATTCCGCATTAGGTTTTGAAAACTGAAGAGCTTTGAGACAAAAGATTTTTTTAATATAGCCTAATATAATTATTATACTTTAGATTGATGTTAAATTCTTTTGACTTGAACATTTTGCAATGATTTTGACTCTTTGAGCAACCCCAAACAAAAAGGGCATACATTGTCGGATAAATACAATACATGCGTTAAGTGCCTCGCAACACTTCACAAATCTGATGTGACATGAAAACTTTACGACTGTTAGTTTTAAAATGAATCAATTCAAACAGTACGACTAGATAACATCAGTAGTCGCAACAATCAAGGGAAAACAGTAATAAATAGAGCCATTATGAAGTTAAACTGATGGAATTATTTCCTGAAAAAAATGGGGTCAAAAATTGCACTTTGTGGATGGGGAATTAAGTACCTCTACACAGTGTCACAAACATCGACTCCTGTTTAAGTGGATTTCTTGCACTTTGCCAACTAAAATAATTTTGCAAATGTTGAAATTCACATTTTGAAAGTTTGTAGACTAATATTACACAAAAGAAATTATATTGGCATGTGGGTTTTTGTGTGTGTTTTTTCACAGTTACTCTTGAAGCTATGAAAAGCTGAATAATTCCCTCTATGTGAAAACATTTTCATGCCACATTGAATTTCTTACCAGAAGGTGGTGTGAAAATCAGAATGTGAAAATAAAAGCATGTGTCAAGCAAGTAAGTAAAGGAATATGGATCATAAAGTCACATTCAAATTTGGCAATTTTAGAACATGAACATTTAATTGCTACAAAAAATGATCGCTTTACAGCAACATTAATATTTCGTGAGATGCTCACAAACTCTTTCTACCGTATATTTGTTAAGGGTGTTCCTCTCATTATCATCCTTGTGCGTTGCAACACCTCACCTGTGAATCTAAATGACATGTATTTTTAAGCATCTTCTCAATAAGTGTTGCCGAACTTGTTACCTATTAGTTAAATTGGGCAAAATTTAAGAAAAAAGAAAGTCTATGTTTGTTTGTGAAGACAAATGGCAGTGCCAGCATCAATTTTATGGGGAAGGGGGATAGCAAACAAGTGGAAAAGAAAAACCTTGGGGGAGCAAGCATGTTCACAAAGCACACACACATTTAGTTTTCTGTCTAAAATTAACTTTGGTCTGAAACTAGGCATTTCAGACATTAATCCTAACCCGACCAGCCTGTTTGTTACCAAAAATGAGGATTTCTGAGAAGTTTTAATGAATAAATTGCCACTCCCCCACCGGAATTCGATCCAGGGACCCTCCGCACATCAAGCGCCGGCCCGCATAGGCAAGCCACAGCTATCAGCTTCACGTTCGAGGCTCGGTCGATTTTGTCATTGAAAACCTATCACGCATGCGCTGGAGATAGGCCGAGGCTGGGTCATGGTATATAATATTGTGGTATCTGGCTTTGTTAAGGTTAATAATTTTATGTACCATAATTCTTACATTATCAAGTTTTCAAAAATGTCCATTGTTTTTAAACAAACTGGGGTTGAGCTTGAGCTGACTGGGGGTAATAGCGGTGGAGGAGGGGGTAATAGCAGGAAGGGAAAGGACCGTGACTGGGGGGAGCATTTCTGTTGTCGATACAAACCAATCAACGAAGCATTATAAACAAGAGCCCTCCCCTGGTGCAAATAATGTACGGTTCCTAATGTTTGAATATTTAAGCAATACTTTCGAAATAATGAATGTTTTTATTTTCCTTAAAAGTGGAAATTTAAAAAACACGAAAAATACATTCATTTTGTATGTATGTCTGTAAGGAAGCTCATAATCGCAAAATATAAAAACAAGCAAAATTGTTCAAAATGTGTTTACACGCGTTTACAGTATTTTATAAGCTATTTCGATCTGTAATCTCAAAAATCAACCGGGCGGACAAGATGTACCTTATAATGTTATGTGTCACATTTGACTATCAAAATTCCTTTGTTTGGGCCATCTCATTAGCAACACTACAACCAAATTGCCATTCAAGAATGCCACGCACCGCAACACCTCTCGTTCCATATATATTTCTCCAAGGTATTTCCTTTTTGTCAACAGCTTTTGCTGTTTGTAGCATGAACTGTATGCATGAATTCCTCATTTCTATAGCACCAGATGAATGGTGCCGTACACTTAAAGTGTTACGTTCCATCCTATAGCGGCAGATGTTTTTGGAGGACTTCAAATTTCAACTTTTGCGGAAGAATCAACCACCTTATAATAGCAAACGGTTGTTTAGCTTGTATAAGGCCATGTAACATATTAAATATGTTTCTCGTTTCCCCACACTAATTTTTGGAGATTTTCAAATATTTTTCAAATATTTTTCTTTTTGCCTCGCTAACTTTGTTTCATTAACCCCCTGGGGTCTACCTGTCTACCTTACAGTGGTTCTGATTGGTTTATTACAAGATGTACTCATATGAATAGCCAATTAAAATGCAGCTTGTAAAATGTTTCACTCCCATCTTTATCAGGGATATAATTATTCTAACAATGTCTCTCATTGGTGCAATAAATGATGTATCCATCTTTCTGACCAATCGGCCGGTAGTTCTCAGGGGGTTAATTGTTGTTGAAATGAGATGATAAGAGGCTTGGTTATCATTTATATATATAACACATTCAACACAATTTTCCCAGGCTAGGGGTATAATGCGGGGAGGGGCGGGGTGGATAATGAGGCCCTCCTTGTTTTTATGATATAATGACAAAGATTCAACAATGGGAATTTAGTACACATTTATGAAAAAACACAAAATAATCTCACCGATTAAAAAAAAAAGTATGGATGCTAAACATTTTATTTTTTTGCCCAAAGAAGCAATTCTAGCGGAAATATAAAGTAACTTCAACTTGCATTTTACAAGGGCTCATAGAAAAAACAGTGCAATGGTCTTTGTTATAATAACTGGGACTTTCAACAAACATCAACTTGAATTTACAGGAAGAAAAAAAAAAAAAAAATTGCAATTGTCCTGGTTATAATAACAGACACTCTCAATAAACATAACAAACACAGAAATTCTGAATGGTCCTTGTCATAATAATGGGGACATTAAATCTCCAAAACTGTATTCAGTAGAAAATTTCTAAGACCAGTTTGTAAAATTGATTCCCTGGGTATACTTTGGGTGGAGTCTGCATGGATATACTGTAGTATCATACTTCATTGCTCCAATGCTTTTCAAAATCCCTCTGATCCTGTATTATAAGTGTAATCCCCTTGTAACCAGTCTAATCTCAAATCCTGTAGACTCAGTGTTGTCACAAAATATTGGCAGAAGTAGCCCAATTTTAGGCCCTTGAAAAGTAGCCCAATAATAGTGTCCTCCATTGCGGGCGCCAGATACAGATAAATTGAATGGGCCCAACCTATTTATTATCCAATTTTGAATTTGACTCATTCCTAAAATCAACTCTCAATTCTGGTATGCACACTTTTTTTCTTCAGATCTGGCCATCTATAGAACAGTTTATCACCATCTATCCGTACTGATTTAGAAAATATGTCACAATTCAAATCCTATATTTCCACTCTGTCATAATTGAATAATGTCATAATTTGTATTATATTCAAATACTGTAACATTTGTTATTTGTATGTGTATGTGTGTATGAATGTATCGAAATGAGAGCCTGCTTGGAAAGCAGTGCAAGTCACTGAAGCATATTACCCTCAATAAAGAAGCATAATTGCCACACTGCCACACACGAGACCCGGGTTCGATTCCCGGCGCCGGCACAGCCAGACTTCCCCCCCCCCTAACTTGACCAATTTTTCTCCCCTAATAGCTTTCCCCAAAACACACTTTGGGAGTCAGGGTAAATTAATTTTCAAAACTTCCAGAGCAAAGCTAAATATCAATGCACTATACAATTTCTGTGTTGAGCATTTTTAATCTTAAAAGGTCCATCACAAGGATTACTGAACCAATACTAGGCATGTCATTGTACTTATTTCAATGCACATCACATGGTGATATAGAATATGGTAATGAAATTCAACAATTTTGACATTTTTGAATCATTTTGTGAAATTTTGGTATGTCGTCTGCAGATGCCTGCCGCATGGAAAGTGTTAAAAAGTAGCCCATTTGGGTGAGTAAAATCAGGGGTTTAGTCCAAATGGACAGCCAGACTGATCCTTAATCTGGTCACATACTAGAGATTTATAACACAGTACCTGGTGGTACATCAAGACTTTAAGAAATTTAGACTTACAAATTATTTGATTGCATTTCAATCAGATTAATCATATAAGCTTGGTGGGATTTCAATCTGATGAAATAACAATAATTGAAATGATGATTAAAGAAACAATAAACATGATGTAACTGACCAAGTATGTCCAAGCTTCCAATTCCATCCATATATGATCAAAACAAGTCGTAACCAGTGGCCTTTCTTATAAATCTTGAGCAAAAAGTGAACATGTGCAAGGAAAGAATAAAGAGTGTCTCGGATTTAGGTAGGGGCACATGGGGACATTTGGATGGAACAAGACGAGCGAAGGGGGCCTACTTGGAAAGCAAGTCACTGAAGTATATTACCCTCAATAAAGAAAGCATAAATAAAATCATGTGACTTTTGTTTAGTAAACTACCGATATGGTACAGCCTCCAGTGGCGTAGCTAGGTTTTTCATATTGGGGGGGGGGGGGGGGTGACTAAAAATTAAAAGTGAACAGACAAGGACTTCCAGACGTGCGTCCCCAAAACCGATGTGAAAAATCAAGCTCGTTAACCGACAGTGCTAATCTCAACTGCCACAACTCAAATATTGGGGGGGTTGCCCCACCGACCCCCTCTATCTACGCGACTGACAGCCTCTTTCCTGGTGCTCCCCCTATGAAATTGGATATCCTGCTAACAATACACACAATTCAGTATCAATTCAACCACCTTCAAAACATACTTGTTCAATCTTAACTAAGTTTCCATGTTTGTCACTCTTTTATGGTTCGTAATCATGTAACTCTTTGTATGTTGTTCTTGACATTATAATTCATACAGTGTTATTTATGTCGCATCTTGGGATTTATGCGCTTTGGTTATATTATTAATAATATTATCAGTATTCATGACCCTATTACTATCTGAACCTATACAACGATTCCCAATCCAAAAAGTGCCCTGGTCCAGGATGGTTAATAATATAGTGATCCAGCTTAATTTTAAGCTTTGTGTCTTTTGCCATGAATGCTATTTCTATATACGACTTTGCAAAACTGAATATTAAAAATAGATATTTGAAGTTTCTCCATTTAAGCCATAATAATCACATTAAATGTCAATTTGCCATATACTTTTTGACAAGTAGTGTTCTTACAATTTTTTCAAAATCTTATTTTTGTCAAACAGCAAAAATCAATGGACTGGCGTATATACTTTGACCTATTCATAATGACCCTCATGCCAGCCAGCTGAACGTGACCACGCATTGATTTTGTTGTCATGGAATTTTAACGGCAGAGCAAATCCTCTCCAGTCATTAACCCGTAATCAATGGTGGGGAAGGGCTGGGGAAATCATATTGATTAATCTTATTAGAATTGAACGAATATCTTCGGGATGATCTGAGAGTTCCGTGGCACAGACCATCAATTCCACAACTTACTAGCAGTGTAAACCTAACATCTGTTTAAGAGACTGCAATACAAACAATTGGGTTGACTTCGTGGAATCCAAGGGTACCAGAGACTTGAGAGTTTTAAACTGTAAGTTAAGTCCAATAAAGCGTACAATGTCCCACAACGTCAGAATATCACTTTTGTTTCTCACAAGTTGTGATAAGAAAAGACCATAATTATGAGGTCTTGCATGTTAAGCCAAAAAGAGCCACAAGGCGATGAAAATCATTTTGGAATTAAAAAATTCACCAAAATGTGCACAAATTTATTGGGAAAAACCCAAACTGACCGATTCTATCCAAGTCCCTTCGCCTGTAGAACACAGGTTTGTAATGTTGCCAAATAGCAAAATAAAACTCATGATTATTCTGAAAGAATACCAACAAACGTGATAAGTTTCACCAATCAACTCTGAAGTCTTAAAGGAGGGGGGTCCTGCAAGCACAACATTGAGCATTTATTTGTTAGAAATATAATTATTGAGCTGAAATTGCGACACTATTATAGAACAAAACATCATACTAGTCACAAAAATGAATAAAAACTGCCATCTCTCAACATGCAATTTTTAAAATTTGCTGCGATCGAAAGTCCAAGTGTCGATGACGTTATGGTTATCGGTGCTCAAATTTGCGCATGTGGATTGTATAACTGTGACTTCATCGACACCAGGGCTTTTGATCTCCGCGAAATTTAAAAATTGCATATTGAGAGATGCCGTATTTTATTCTTTTTAGTCATAAGTGTGGTGTTTTGTTCTATATATAATTACAAAAGTTGAGCTCGATAGTTATTTTTCTAACATGTAATGCACAATGTTGAGCTTGCGGGCCGGCCCCTCCTTTAACATTTTTTTTTTAAATCGACAAACGTGACAAGTGACATCAAATTCACGACCACACCCCAAGTTTTCTCGTTGTTTGTTGAGTTCTGGGTAAAGTCTTAAAGCACAGTTGTGACCAAAAAAATAAAGTGTTGGTTTATTACACACATAAAAATCATTACAAACGTGACAAACGACTTCAGTTTTAATACCATTAGGGACTCTTTAGAGCTCCGGGTAAAGTCTCGCAGCACACAGAGTACCACCACTGAACAAAATGACACTCAAGTATTATTACGATTATGAAACATTTCCTGCAACAAACCAACAGTAATAACCGTTTTTATTGGCTACTTCTTCGCCCCAATCCTCATAGCCTACAGTAACAAGATGGGACATTATATCTAATAGCTTTTTGCTCCATTTCTATTCCTTCAAAAAAATTGTATTCCATTATGGGATCAATACGATATGATGAGCAAGTCTGCTGACGGATTTAAAGGAACACTCAGATATTCGCAGTGGTGGCACCAGCCTCATATTTCTTTTGGGGGGGGGAGGAAGGGGGCAAGAATTTGTTTAGGGATATGACAAAATTGATGCGCGCAAAACGCAAACATTTTTTGTGCCAATTTACGCTTAAATTGTCAAATTTGGTGTAATACTAGTATGAAAATGCGTGCGTGCATGCAAAATGTAGCTGTTTTATGCTAAAATTGTCAACATTTGGTCTAATTTAACCTAATTTATTAAGAAAATGTGCACACAGCGCGGTAAAAAATTGCCATTTTATGCTAAAATTGTCTATTTTCCCTATATTTTTTCTATATTATATTATGAATGTTTTATGATAACAGCGTCCTTTGTCGGTCACCTTCTTTAACTAAATTGATTGGGGGGCAAAGTGGGGGGAAAATGCCCCCTTGCCCCCCTGTAGTGCCGCCACTAGTTATTCGGTATAATGGAAGCGCACTCAATTGTTTTCTGAGCAACTGTGGATTGTTTTTGATTATCATATACTCATCATAGCCAGAAGCAAAGGTCCCCATATTGTGTGAGTCGCATTGCAAATAAATGACTTTGTTTAATCAAATTTAGTCATATTTTTATTTTGCGCAGAAAAACATATTTGTTCCAATGTGCATATCATGTTTAATTGTATATTTATGTTATTTCTCATGGTTATTTTCAGGTCACATGATGATGTTTAATTTTCATGTTTTTGTCTGTATGTATAGTGCATTGGAATAGGTTGCCTAGATAGATGGCACTTTATATATTCATTATTATTATTATTTATATTATTAACTTATTTCTAGACTCAAATTTTAAATTGGCAAATCAATAGATATCTGATTTAGGATCAAATATATGCCTACACAATGATAGCTATGAAATCAATAAGAGTTCATCTAAAAGGATTTTTCTGAATTTTTGAACATTTAGGAAATGTTTAAAATATGTTTTGATTTTTTTTTAAATAAAAGTAACAACTTTAAAAAGTTAAAGGATTGATTGAGATTGGCAATTTCTCAGTGCATTCTAGTTTTGGAGCAAATTGAAAAGAAAATCTATAGACAAAAATCTTGTTTCAAAATCATTGAATGTTCCTTAACTGCACACAACTGAACACTTCAATGTGTGCAATTCTAGTGCCACTTTCAAATTTCAATATATAATGATTGTCACACATAATAAAATGTCAGATATTAGATACTGCATTTGCGACTTGGGGGCCCCCACTCTGTAACCCTAAACTTTAATAACCATATCTAGACGTGCCACGTATACAATATAAGAGATTTACACAAATATAAACCAATTTACACCATTACCATACACATTTATTAGTTCAGCGCCTTCCCTACCATAACATATTTCCCTGACTACAACACTTGCCCTGACTATAATATTGTATGGTAAATACTATCGCTGGTTAGTGCTATACTGAGGTTAGTTTCACATTCACACAGGAGAATAACGCTAGTATACATCTCCATCTGAATTTCAAATTGCCAAACAAAATACCGCATTACAATACTAACGCAGTCACGGTATATGTACTTCACTTACCTAAGTCCACGCTCAAACCATCTTCAATTGGGTGTTAACTCCTCCTAAAAAACATCCAAGGTAACTAATCATATTATATCAAATCCTCACTAAATATCCCACGCCATTGTTCTCCAGCTACTAGTAGTTTATAGCAGTCCCGGTGCAATGTTTAGATATTGTGTCACTACCGCTACAACTATGCTCACGCTTTTTTTTTAGTGGAGTAAAGTATGCTGGGTATACAGCCACTGACTGAACTTGTTGGTTTCGGTCACTTGAAGCCCTGGGCATCGGCACTAGAACGGCTACTACTGAAAACTCCTGCAAAGAATACAAACAACAACAGCGTGAGCCACTGCTACTACTCGACTAGCTGCCGGTTTATTTTACTTGCTTTTATTTGAGCCATATACAAATCATAAAGCATTAACCCCTTCCGCACTTTATTATTTAGCAGATTCGATCAATCGTGATATTTTTGGAACCGCTTCTTAACGATAATCTAACAAAACTGGTATGATGTACTAAGCAAATTTATACATCAATAGAGACCGGGTTCAAATAACAAGCAGTAATGGTTTTACTGACCGTGTCACAATCATAAAGCATTCATTAACCATTATCTAAAATGGTCATATAATCCATAACCATCCAGATACAGCACTGATTTTACTTGGCAATTCTAGGCTAGCTGAGAATAGAAAAGGTCCGATTTCAACAATATCAACATGAAATTTTGTGAAGAGGAGGTTGGGAGCTTATGGGAACATGTGGCTGGCAATTGGAAAATTAGAACTCAAAATCAACTGTTTTAACTTACAAAATACACGATGGGGGAGGGGAGCTTACTTCCACGGAGCCAATTTTGTTCAACATAGTTTTACACAAGTTTTCAGACATTTTGCTCATAAATTGCTTGAAAATAAATGTTAATGTCACAATTTTGGGATGTTTCAAACAATATGTCTCAATTTAGTCAATTGTGATACATTTTTTGCAAAGCCTGTATTTAGGAGTAATGGGCCAAAATCGGGCAGTTATTGTCTGGGTAAGGATTTGCTGTTTGCGAAAAGGGATATAGCTCTCCCAAAAAGCATCCACTAACCTCAATGCTTTCCTCGCTAAAAATGGTTTACATAAACAATGAGGTGGCTCGACAAGAACAAAGGATTTAAATAATATCAAAATCATTACAACTGATTCTGTGAACAGAAATTACACCTGCTTAGGCTAAGCATTCACAAAATAACATACAAAAATCCAGGATTAAAAGGTTTATCAAAATACAGATAATTATTTTGAACTATAAAACGTATTATCCTCCGGTCAGGAGGAACCATACAATTAATCCTTCCCGAACCCCCACATTATAACAATTGAAAATCATAGCAAGACTAGGAAGCTATAGCCTATACTACTTACCAAATCCAAACTGATTAACAACATAATACTCATATCAAATGTACAAATCCAGGATAAAATGGTTTATCAAAATACAGATAATTATTTTGAACTCTGCAACATGTCCTCCAGTCAGGAACCATACAATTAATCCTCACCAAAACCCCGCATTATAGCAATTGAAAATCTAACCCAGGACTAATAGCAAGACTAGGAAGCTTATACCCTACTTCCCCAAATCCAAATTGATGATTATTTGACAGAAAAACATAAATTCCACCTTGTAAGTTGTTTTATAGCTCTTAAGCCTTTAATAGATCTGTCTGACCCACAGCATTTAAAGTCTTAACAAAAAATCAAGTGGGAGTCAAGAGAACATTTTACAATCAGTTTTATAGACTTCATTCATTCCGTTTTAAAACCCAGTGGTCATGATTTCTTCCCTGCACAATACATGTATCCGCTAGCATTCATATGCGTGTGTTAAACTTCAGTAGATTAATTTACTTCCCTCTAGTTAAATACGTACTCACAGTCACAGCCAAGCAAAGCTCAAATTGAAACCTGGTGACAATATACTCCAAATGAAACACATAGCAGAGAGAGTGAAATATTTCCCGGGCACACACAAACAATGTGCACAATACAACTCTGCGCAATATACCGGTAACAAAAACAAACGTGCGTGGTGGCTCAAACACTGCGCAATAATAGTCGGCTCTAAAGCTTTAAATTGACCACTTTGTTTAAAACTAACAATACATCATACCTATTCTTTTCAGGACAATTTGGCACGGTTGCCGGTTCCAAACAGCACCAGTGCTTTAGTAGTGCTGGTTAGTGGTTCCTGCAATCATTCCGGTCTACGATGCAATTCAGCACTAGCCGACGGGTGACTTGTCAGTGGCACAATTGATTACGGAAGTCAAACTGCCAAACACCAACAAACACCACACAAACGCTTACAAATCCTCCTTCGAAATTATTCACCATCCGTGTATTCATCCATTGCTAAGCATACATTGAACTTGTAATGGCCTATTTGCCCCACGATGCACAAATATTAAACGCTTTATGGTGCTATGGGTTTGTCCTGCGTGTTTGATGCCTTGATGCTACCAGCCAACCCATCAGATGGCACTAATATCGAAGATCCGTGCATCGCCACTGGGCAATCAATACATTTCTATTGATGAGTACGAATTTGGAGCGACGCTATTGCATATTTCTGTCCTTGCATATGCACGCCCCGGTATTGAAATTCCTCGCTTATGTAAATATTACGCCCGATGAAATATTATCAATTAGAAAAATTACGGTTGATATTGATTCTAGAGAAGTAAAACCGAAATTTGATTATACCGAAAACACAAAAATAAAATCCTCGTCATCGCTTGATAAACATATAATCGAGGAAACACATCAAAAATATCATTTTCAATTCATGTTATTCTCCTTATTTGTACATTTTAGGAATACATACAAAATTATCATTGCTATTTGCTCCACATACAAGTCATTGACTCTTGGGATACTCTTGCCATTTTCAAATTAATATGACTGATGCATGGTGGATCGTGTCATCTATCTATAATGCACTTTCATGGAGGTTTCAAGCGAATTGAGATCAATGCTACATAACTGCCTTTAACACTTTCCACGGCGGCAGGCGGCTGCAGACGACATTCCAAAATTTCACAAAATGTTTCAAAAATGTCACAATTATTTAATTTCATTATCATATTTGGAATCACCATGAGAAATGCATTGGATTAAGTACAAACATGCCTAGTATTGGTTTAGTAATCATTGAGATAGACCTTGAAAGTTGGGAAAGGTTTCTGAAAAATCTGTTTTGTTCATGGTAAAACTGAGAGCCGCGTGGAAAGTGTTAACACATTGCCTGCCTGATTCTCCGAGTGCAAGGATGTCATGTTTTGAATGGTAAGTTTTTCAGACACCTTGGGTGATCTATAGGGGTTACATGGCTTTGCTGGTGAAGGGATGAGGGATTCAGGTTTGCGTAGTAATGTGAAGGGAAAGGACTTAAAGGCTTGATTCAGATTATGTGCATTGTGAGTCTTCACCATATTTACCAAAATATCCTACATACTACTATTTCAGAATTCAGTGCAGTGCTGTACGGACTCTTCTTGTCCCAGACTCAAACGTCAGACTGGACTTGAGACCTCATTTTCTCCGACTCCGACATCGTAACTAAGGACTCAGACTTGGACTCAAATGAGGAGGACTCTGCTTTTCAAAGTGTTAGAACTTTTGACAAATGAAAATAGGGCCAAGAATATTATTAATTTTTAGCTTGAAGACAATGAGAATCTTAATTCGTAGATTGACACTATTTAAACTGATATTGTCAAGTTTTCAGACAAGAAAATATGAAATAGGGCCAATTCAATCCATAAATGCACAGAAATGTGTACATGTTTAGAAAAACGACCATTTACGACAAGCATGCACATACTTTACAATCTATGACTGAGTTGAATATTAAATTGTAACCAAATTGCCTCACAACGCTGTAGTAATTTGCACCAATGGTTCCCTGCAGCCTGATGGAAGGTTTACCGCATGTAACCATGGCAACTGGGAACTCCAAATAAGGAAGCTGTCTCTGGACCCCATTGGAGTATTAGAGAATGGGCTGGGGGAAGGACAACTGGAGGGAAGGAGAAATGAGATTAGAAAAATAGGGTTTCATCAATACAGAAAAAAATCAACCATTATTGATAACTAATGGCTGAAAATGTGACCCATGTAAGCATATTGTCATCTGCATTGGGGTGCGTCCATAATTATTACCATTTTCAGGAGGGGGTCAAACATTTCCCCCTAACATACGTAACTAAAATGGCAATCTTGAGAAATGGGATTTTGTTTTATATAATGTATAAAAATAAAATAATACCAATTAAAAGATAAATTAGATGGAAGGGTAGATATTAATTATACAAGCATAGAACATTGTACAATGAAAAGCGCAAAAAATAAGCCAAGACGTAAGCAGCACAAGTGAAATAACTAATCATTATATTACTAACGATGATATCAATTTTTTGAAAATGCACGGACTGCCATGCCCAGGAGTGGCTTATTGGGATCAACCCCCAGTCTCCACTCCAGTTTGTTTGTTTGGATTTTTGTTTAGGTTTTTGTTTTTGTTTTAGGGTTGTTGTTTTGTTCTTTGTTTTTGTTTGTTTTTTGTTTTGTTTTGTTTTGTTTTGTGTTTTTTTGTGTTTTTTTTTAATTTTTTAATTTTGTTCTGTTTTGTTCTGATTTTTTTTCTGTTTTCTGTTTTGTTCTGTGTTTTTTGTGAGGGTTATTTTGTGTGTTTTTTGTTGTCGTTTTTGTGAGGGTTTTTATTTTAGAGGGGTACCGTATTATCCCTGTTAAGCGCCCAGGGCGGTTAGCAAAGTCATGTTTGAGTGGGCGCTTATTAAGTTACCTTTTTTAAACACATTTATCGTTCTAAATAAAATGTACTAGTGGTCATTTGAAGATGCTGACCATTTGATGTACTAAATACAATGTACAAGTGGTAATTTGAGAAGGCTGACCACTTGACATACTAACGAAAATGTACAATTGGTCATTTGAGGAGAATGACCATTTCATGTACCAAATGAAATACATGTACAAGCGGTCATTTGAGGATGCTGACCATTTGAAAAGGTGGGCGCTTATAAGGGATTGTTTGTTGGTAGTCATTGAGAAAACCAGGGGTGGGCACTTAATAAGGTCCTGGGCGCTTCATAGGGATAACTACGGTAGTTGTTTTTGGTTTATCTTTGGTTTATTGTTGTTTGGGTTGTTTGTTTTTTTGGCGGGGGTAGTCACATTTTCATTGATTTCTAAAAGTCCCAAGGTAAGGTGGTTTCTTGGCAATTCTTCTGATGTAGGATATTGAGTTTAGTGCAAACTTTCCTACCGTTCACACTAACAACCGTTCCTCCCCCGCGACATTTGGTATTTTCAATGTTAATCCTGTCACACGGAACCACACCACACATACAGTTATTTTTTTCAATTTCAATTCCAATATGGGTTTACTAACACTTCTATCACGATCAATCACCATTTTGAAGCTCACATTAAAGGCCATATCAAATCAAATCAAACACAACTGCGTCTTCATTAAAGCATTCCTATATTAAACACTTTTTCGCTTACCATTTCAATATCCTGGAATTTTTCTGTCACGTTAGACACGTTGTGTAGAGAGTTCTTTCTTTAGGTGGTAATACAATGCAGAAACTTGATGCGTGTCAAATACTTGATTTAAAACATTTGACACACTTGATTCGGAAAGAATAGGTACAAATTAAATAAAACCATGTTTAGAGTCCAGCCTGTTTACTAAATAAGACAGTTAGATCCCATTTATCAGGGTTATTTCCCTTTTCAATCCTAAGTGCTATCCACGTCCGGGTGTTTTTAATGACTTGAAATGAATTTGCAGGAATAGCAGAAGACCAGGGCTTAAGTTTTTACAAGTGTTTGGGGTCATTGCTAGGACCCTCACAAGACCTTTATACAGCTTTAGCAATTATAATTAATCATATTTATGTAAAACATTTAAGGCAATGCTGCAAGTGCCTGCTAAAGACCAAAAGGCTCGGTTGATTACGTCATCGGAAAAACCGTCAGCACATGCATTTGACGATAAGCTTGGAATTTATTTAGATATTATTTTTTCTTTATTAATTTGAATTTAAGATGAGGAATAGGTTCACGAATGTCTATTATTCAGCTATCTTTTAAATGTAGGCTACTTTGCCATTTGGGTTGATCATTAGAGATTATATCTTGATAGGCTTGAATTCAACCATGTGATAGTTTTTACTATCATTATGGCTGGTAAAGAATGATGTGATCATGGAATTATTATTATCTCTTTCTAATAATTCCATGATGTGATATATCAAACAAATATTGAATGCCTTTGGCTTGTGCAATAGTAAAACTATATAACTCGGTCCAATTTGGATTATTCCATTACACTTGCCTTCGCCTCATGCAATGGAAAATCCAAATTTGACCTTGTGATATAGTTTGTACTATCACACTCTCACTCTCAGGCATTCAATATTTGTATAATATTTCCCTTGTTGACAAACTGCCTTCTCTATTACTCTTTCTTAAAAACAATCCACAATGTTTCCCTTTCATTAATTCTCTTCACAAGGATCCAACAAGACATCTTTGCATAATGGATCATCCTTTTGTGCTCTCACGATTGATCGCCTTAAACGGACAAATCTGTGTGCTATTACAATGACCAATCGGTCCAATTTAACCCCCTGGGCACTACCTGTCTATCTAACAGCGCTTCTGATTGGTTAATTACAAGATATACTCATTTGAATAACCAATTACGATACAGCTTTTAAACTATTTCACCCCGATCTTTATCAGGGATATAATTATTTAAACAATGTCTCTCATTGGTGCAATAAATGATGTATCCATCTTTCTGACCAATCGGCCGGTAGTTCTCAGGGGGTTAAACATGCATTATTATAAGCAGCTGAATTAGATACTTTGCAGGAATTGATCTTCAAGATTGATCGCTGGCTACGCATTCCCAACTGTCTGACCCCTAATTGGCGGGTTCATACTCTCGCCGTTACGCATCAGCCGACATTCGGCGGATATCGGCGTGTGAGTTGGAACAATGTCAACTGTTATCCAACGTCGGCTGATGCACAACGAATGTAGTATGAACGCGCCTTAACTTGATAATGTCTTGAATTCTATTGGTAGGTTATCTGAGAAATAACTATTAACATTTGAACAGATAAACTTCGAAATCAAAATATTGTGTCAAAAGAGAAGGAGCAAAAAAGAAAAGAAACACGCTAATACATGTTTATATTTTGAACTTGGCCAAAATGTGTAAATAAATTCCAGCAATGCTGCTAATTGTCTCCCTGTTGTGCACTAATAACAAAGCAAAATACATTGGGTAGATTTGTCTGTAGCCAGTGTGCCGCTACATCAAACGACCATTTTTCCATACCACTAGTCACATAAAGACTATCCACCGACTTTTCCTTTCCACTTCACCGTGAAGAGAAGCCTGATAACAATCTAGGTTGGAAAACATTCCAATTTATTATTCTCAACAGAAAAATCCATAGCAATATCACTCCTTGTTTTCTCACCGAATGTTACAGGGCGTATTTAAGCAAGTGATTCTTATTTCTGTGCCCGTTTCGTTCTATCTCCCGCAATCGTAATAATGGCTGCGTAAGCTCAACCAGTTACGGAGCCATTTACCACCTGCCCGCGGAGACATGACAGCAGCAAGCCCGACCGACGTCGTCATCACGTTTCTACTTTTCTCAACTCTCGGCGCACGGCACTTCCCTTAGACATGCGGGTGCAGATGTTTTATGTGCGGAAATCAATAGGCCTCTAGCAGACATCGACTACTGACTTGAATGACCTCAATTTTCGTCAGAGATGTAATAAAGATTTAGATTACTTTTAATAAACAACTATATAGAAGATGAGAGTTGACAAACAGTCACAACAATATTTCGTTTAAATATTTTAGCAGCAAAAATATTACTTGATTTATCAAGCGTAGATAATATGTGCAAAGCCGCAGCAAAAGGGTGCATTTGTCTCACAAGGATGCTTCACAATGACACCTTAAATTTGATACTGCTTTCTGATTTTATGAAGAAAAAATACTATATGATTATCCTTTTTTCTTTGTTTTTCATTGCCTAATTCCGTCAATATCTCAAAATGCATTTTACCAACAACTGCACCCATTTTTCTACAACAGTGCACATATATTTACATTGTTTACACAAATTGTCATTAATTCATTAAAACTGTTCCCGTATGGCCAATCACCCAAACATTTCAAAAATGTTAGAGATTCTTTTCAATTATTTTTTTGTCTACGAAATATCAGATTTTAATGTTATATTTTGATGACCAAAAAGGGTTGCAAACAGACTTATCGATCACGAATAGCATGTTTCCTACCCTATAACGGAATAAACGCAGATATTTTACAGCTTTATTCCACTGTTTCACGCATGCGTACAGGGTGTTTAAAAAAATGCAATACTTTTTACCAAGTACCGTACCCTTACAGCCAATCACATATCACTCTGCAAAGTAGAGATATCCTGTTAGAGCTTTGTGTCTTGGCTATCACATAGTCAAATAATTATTACACAGACTATTGTAATTTAGATTTTAAAGCTGTATCATTAATTATCAGTCAATTTATTGCCAGATTTGCTAGATTTTGATTGATAATAGTCAATACATAACTTGAACATGACATTTACTTCTGAGTATGATGAGGTTGATTCCAGTTATTTAAGTCAAATTAGCTTCTTGTTAATATTGACCTGACAAGATCATCAGGTATGTAGGATAAACGATGTAAATTGTGTTTTCATGTCATCTACTTATATCCGCAATATCTCAGCAAATTTATTGTCGATATTGCTGTAGTTTGACTATGTGATAGCCAAGACATATAGCTCTAACCAGTGGCGTAGCTAGGATTTTTTCAGGGGGGGGGGCAAGATTTCTAAACTTTTCGTAAAAGGTTGCCCCACATTTTTTCACAGTCAGTCACCTCGTGATTTTCACGTAAGTGGGGGGGGGGGGGTTAAGTCAAAAAAAATCGCTCGGTCACAAAATTTCGCACGCTCAAAAAATTGCACAGTCCAAAAAGCAGCACAGTCAACATAAAATGGTCAGTTCTCAGGGTTTTAATCAATTTTTTAAGCACTACATCCAGAGAGTGGGGCGGGGGCACAAATGGGGGCGGGGGCACAAAAAAAACTGTCAGGGGGGCAACTGCCCCCCCCCCCCCCCCCCCCCCCCCCCGAGCTACGCCACTGGCTCTAACATTATATCTATTTTTCAGAGCGGTATGTGATTTTCCTTAAGGGAAAATGTTATGAAGTTCCTGGAAAAGAAAGGCTCATCATCATAATATCACCAGGGGAAATTGTCTAAGTGGATGAAACTTTCATGAAACACACTATACCATCTGTTTATATTAAGTTACAGATCCTAAAGCTTTGTACAAAGTACAAATCAAATTTACTTCTAAATTTTACCAATACATACATTTAAAATCAATGATCACTTGGGTTTACATGAAATGTAATTCCTTAAATGGAAACAAAGTCACTAACTCACCTTGCCAAAGGCAAGACTTATTTGGTTTCAATCCAATCCAAATGTCATTAATGTCCTGTATTATAGAGTTGATATAACTCTCATTAGCTGCTTCATACTTCATTGAAACCATTTTCAAAAAATATGAACAGAATTCTTCGTCAATATTGGTAAATAAGTATTTAAAATATGTTTGACATATTTTTCAAGTAAATATTAATGAAATTGGTACAAAAGTTGAAATATATTACACAAATTTCCTTAAATTTACAAAATATTGCAAAATATTCACATGGCAGCTAAATGTCGTCTGCTCTCTTTTGTAACCTCTGTTTTCAAATGTTCTACTAATGATAACACTTTGTATTGTCACCGCACTATTTGTCCCCGATTATTTCTGTATGAAACAACCTTATGTATTCAATTACATGTGGGTTTTGTGTAAATGTGACCCACTGTTTTCACAATTTTGTATTATTTGACACGCTTGCTGGCTCTGAAAAGCCTGTACATTATATCCTACCTTACGGGCATTTGCGCAATTAGAGAAATAAATCCCTTGTCAAAATACCTGGGTTTTCATTTGGAGACAAAGTATGTTGTCACACACATATAGCGACAATCCTGAAGCACGTTTTAAAACACCTGGGACAAAATGAAATCAATCTGAATAAAAGTACAAAAATAAAAATTATTTTTAGGAACAATTATATTGACCTTTTCCAATTGACAAAACATCTCATGGTATGCAGCAATGGAAATACCCACATGACTTGTCTACCAGGAGTTGACTAGGTAGGAACTACACACTTTGTGGACTTAGAAAATATTTAAAACCCTAACTTTTACATGAGGAAATAAATCAGTTGAAAAGTGGTACTAGTGGAAATCGAACCATTATGGACCTCTGCATTGCAAAGCATCTTTCTCAATCCCTAGACTAGCAAGGGGGAACTGACCAGCACAGGCTGAAAAAGTAGGCAATACAGAAAGCTCCTTGCAGGGAAATTTGAGAAATTGGAGGGAAATTTTGGCATTTGGAGGGAAATGTTACTCTTTCATTAAGAAATGCATTCCATTTTGGAGGGAAATTTGGAATCGCTTGCCGGGAAAAAAACATTTCTTCAGGCCATGCTGACCAGGACATGATTTTAATCCCCTTTAAACTTTACGGGATAAATCAATACTACTATTATGATCAGTGCACACAATACTATTAATAGATCTGCGACACACATGATCGTCAACCCTAGGTTGACAGTCATCTGGGCATTTCCATTACTGCATAGCAGTATTATGTCTATATGGAAAGCCAATCCCATAGGAACTTCTCAAAAATAGTTAATGACATCTTTCAGCAAATAAGTGATACCCAACCTTCCAAAAAGAAAAAAAGACATCTCAATAACAGAAAAATTTCTAGTCCATTCTAAGGGTAATTTGTTGGTCTTATAATCCCAAAATGATTTCATCTAAAAGATGGAAATACCGCCTGTTTAACAACAACACCCCATTCACCCCTGGCAAATGTTCTTTTATTACACTTCACCAATCTTCAAATAAAAAACAAATCCAGAGATCCAAGAAGAAATTTGCAAGCTTGCATTGGGAAACCATTTGCACAATAGACTGGAGTCGAACCGGGGCCCTGTTAGTGCAGGGTAGGACTAGGTGATACATGGGGAGAAATATGGGCACTCTGGGAAGCTCCTTCCCAAGAAATGTTACCATTTGGAAAGAACTTTGAGGCATTTGGAGTAACATTTTGGCGATTCGGAGGGATATTTGTAGCTGTTTTGCGCAATAAGTTGGAGATTTGATCTGTTTCCTGGGAAACAGCCATTTTTCAAGCCTCAAATTCACTTTGGATGAAAGGACCAACTAATTGGTATTTTTGGATGAAAGGACCAAACTAATTAGTATTTTTTGAACAACATAGAAATACAGACTATCAAGCTATAAATGGCAACATTATTTTGTGTTAAAGTAAAAACACAGCCAGTTGAAAGACAAGAAAAAAACACCTTACTGTACATGCCTAAGGTCACATTCCACACCAATTGACTGAACATTCAATTGATCTTTAACAAAGAAAAACAATACAATTTAATGCGTGGGTTACGACATTTTACTATTGTACACCACTTGTTACCTGCCCACATTATTAACACATGAACAATGTTATTTTATTTAGCTAGCATGTTAAGTAGAAATAAATGACATTTATATCCCATAATGAATTCAATACTCTTGCCTAATTTGATCGTTATCTCCTCCAAGATTAAGTTGTAACTGTAATAGTCTATTCATCTACACTTCACAGTCTACAGAGCAGGAGATAGATCCAAGAGATGATCGTGTGCCGCCAGCAAATTGAAAATCGGACCCAAACATTTACCAATTTTCTGGAGGGAAATGGACCCATATGTTTACCAGAAACCTATAATTTTCCTCTATATTTGACAGATTTTGCTAAAATGTTTGTGAAAAACAGCAAAGTGAAGGATTTTAGACCTATACATTTACCAAAAATGGCTTTAAAAAGGGGTCATCCATTTACCAGAGGGTGAAAAATGGGACCCTATTTGGCGACACATCCCTGTAACCTCATATCCACTAAGTACCCCCCCCCCCCCTTCCCCGGGTCGTTGCCATCCAGGGCTGCCAATCAGCCTTCAAATTTGTTTTGATCCCTTGATATAACTGCCCACTTCAAGTTGGAATGAGTCATTTCTTTTCATGGGGTGCAATTAATTTTCTGCAACAACTTACCTAAATTTGTATCAGAATTTTGCAACAGACTTTAGAAAGTTGCAATTAGACATGTTTGGGTGCAAATTGGGATGCGGTATGGGTAGTTTTGAGATCTGGGCATAAAATAGTTACTTGTCAGAAGGGTGGAAATCCCTGTTTTGGTTAGATTTTAGTGATTGAGTGAACTTATAACTCTAATTTTAGTCAAATTAAGAGTATTTATGAGTTATCTTTATGGTTCTGAAAATCTAGGTTATATGGATTTTTTGGTACCAAAATATCAATTTGCCCAAAAATTAAGTTACGGCCTTCTGGCGCTCAACCCTCGAAATATGATATCACTATAGTCAGCGTCATAATGATATGGACATAATTCCACCAATGAATGTGTGCGTACATGTGTGCGAGCGAACATGCGTAAACCCGGAATTGCGAACTGGACGCTTTCAAAAAATGACCGCACGTCCTGATTGGTCAGTCGTGAAATCTTCACACGCATGCATGCATATCTGAACGCAGCTCCGCGAACAACAAAACATGCTCGCATGAAAAAGCTTGAATTTCGTCCATAGCATTATGACAGTGACTATACTCCAGTGTACTCCTCCAATGAGCGCAGCTTGTATAATCACACAATTATGCACTGATGTACTTGCACAATCAAAGATGAATCCAAGTATTTGTGTATCACTAAAATAGGCACTGACATACTTCAGATGTAATAACAGGAGAGATGATTCCCACCCAATCCCTACACAATTTTGGAGATAGGAATTGCAGAAGGACTTTATCAAGGAGCTCAACAGCGCACATGGTGGTCAAGCCTGGGTCATGGGAAAGTTCAAAGAGAGGTGGATAAAATCTTAACAGACTTGGAGAGCAAAATCTTGGGGACAAATAAAGATATCAAATAATCAGGTTTCTGACGTCTACTTTGTCAACATAAATGAATAATACAGGTGTCATTCTAAAAGTCCCGATAAAACAACAGAACATAAAGAATTATAGTATAACTATAAAAATAGTTTCACTTTTAGAGCGCTACTGTGCCGCCGCATCCTGGAATACCTCCACATGGTGTTTTGATCTGGAATATCCCATAGTACGATAATGGCATTTACAACCATATATGCTTATCATAAAAACTCGACACTTTTTCTTTGAATTATGTCCATAATAGGAAAATCAACCTACTTGTTTTAACTGTAGAGATTCTGTTAGTGTTAGCACTGTGCCTTGGGTATCTGTTAATTCAAATTTGAGCAATATCATCCAAAAACTGAATGAGAATTTATGTACACAACCTCAGAGTTGATGATCTTCGGCCAACTCGCATCCCAGACTCACCAGCTCTTATACCCTGTATGAAAAGAACAAGAAGGCAAATTTGTCAATTTAGCACAGAAATATTGGATACTGATATTGGAAAGGGGTATACATGTAGGTATGTGCCGCCCCTGAAGACCCCCTTTTCATCCTCTTCTGCTCGCTCTTAAGACACCCCCCCCACCCCCCCCCCCCCACCCCCCCACCCCCCACCCCCCACCCCCCCCCCCCCCCCCCCCACCCCCCTTTGAGCCTGCATCAGCTCTTAAGACCCCGTTTTATTGAAAATTCAAAAAATCATGATGATCCACCCTGGATGGCACACTCTTACCCAAAAATAAGTTGAGCGATGGAAATAATTTGGTATTAAAAAGTTTCTGAGGAGAGAGCTTATACCTGATCGTGCCCCGGGTACCGGGTATAAGTCTTGGTATAAGCTGCATCCATAATTCTCCCTGGCAACCAAGGTAGTAGAATTGACAAAGTCTTCTGATTAGCTTTTTAGTTAGATAGTGTACGCAACACAAGAACATTTTGAATTTAATTTCAAATTTTCAAATTTGAACTACTTAAATTTCATATCATTCATACAATGTAGTTAAGTTAAGCACTATCCGATGAGCCTTAAAGCAATTTAATGAATTGGGGGTGATCGTGAATGTATAAACATACTAAATCAGGTTTGGCATTCAAATTCCCTTCATTCATTTATTATTCTAAACAAAGTTTTCAATAATCAAACCTTAATTTCTTAATTTCTTCTTTCAGAGCCACCAATTCTTTCACAAGTAGGAAAGGGCACCTACTCTCAAATCATCGGGCAAGGGGCAGCCCAAATGATGATAACAAGAGAAGTGGCAATCTCTATGTTTTGTTCAATATTATAATAATTTGGTCCTGAAGAAGTCAGAGCTAATCCTGACGAAAGCTTGACAGATTAAAACTCGTCCGACGGCGAACCCGTTAAACTTTTAACTTATATTATGAATACCCGTCGTAAAAGCCTATCTCACAACTTAATTTCTTAATTCACTAGCATTGTAATTAACCAACTCAGATACACAAAATACCACACATTTCATTCTTATAGGGGAATACTCTGTTTGGTGGCATGGTGCAATACATTTCTGTCAAAGTTATGAAACAAATCAATATTTGTCAGGTGCTTTTCCATTTTCCACATTTCAGCGAAAGAAACGTTCGTTCGGTGGATATGTTTTCTAAGGTCAGGTTTGCCTAACAAACAAACAAATTGGGTTTCATCTTATCGTATGTCAACTAGCAGGATATCAATGAATGAAACCTCATCATCTATCTCGTTTCTCGTTTCGATATTCGCTCGGTCACGGAGAACTAATCTACATATTGTGTTTCTATATTTAAACCTAAGACCCCTCTATCCATCGCGGAGAACTAATTTTACATATCGCGTTTCTGTTTGAAACCTAGAGGTTCCTTCCATCCCTCACAAAGAACTAATTTTACATATTGTGTTCTATTTAAGACGTAAATCTAATTAAACGAATACTATGGTAATCTTATCTTTGTCTCCCCTTAAGTCTGAAACCGCATCTATCTCATATATACGCTGCGGTACCGATACCGGTGTTTCGTCGGATTCTACCTCGATCGGACAGAATGTATCAAAGTCTACGTCCGAGGGTTGAATTACAAACTCATCTTCACAAAATTGCTAATGCAATTACATGATATAACCGTAGGTTGTTGTCTCAATAATTTTTTACGCATTCTCACTTGCCCCGGCCAAGATGCGCAATATTGCCAGAGGGGGTTGGACAAGGTTTTCACCGGTCCCCTGATAATACTGCTTAATACTGCTTAATACTACATGACATATTACAACACCACCACGATGACACAAGGAAAAAAACTGGGAACCATGTAATTCCATTTTAAGGTCATATAAAAAGGTTACCATTTTACAGGATGCTGAAATGTTCTACCCTAACCCTTTACGCCAGAATGCCCTATATCTCAAATTTTGAGACAAGGTGTTGACGTGGACGGAATTTTCTTGTCAACGACATCACAGATATTCTGTTCGTTTTGCGGATTCACGATCAGACCTTACGCCCTTGATGGTGTTAGTGTTGTCCGTTAGCGATGCCTCTGTCAGTTGACTCGCTGAAGGGAATGTTTAGTTAAGCTACACCTCTGTACCTATACGGATTGCGTTAGTTGATGCTAAAGTAAATACAATGTCACATTGGTTGGCAGGTTCGTGGGGATTTTTTTATTTCTCACTCTTTTTCTTCTCTCTCTCCTCGGGATTTACACCTACAGGGCGAACAGTAAGTTCAATGGCTTACTACAGCAGACAGTGATGGTATTCCTCTATTCATACTGTAGCCTCATTGTGTCAGTTAGTTAGTTAATTCCCTGATTTTCAATTTGTACATTTAACCGTGTGTACTTTGTTCTTATACAAAGGACACAAAAACTAACAACGTAACCATTCCATGACGACTCTCTCGGTTTCTTTTTTTGTTTATCTCTGCCGCGGTGGTATGAATCCTAGAATAGGTTCATACCACCATTAAGGTCATTGGCTGGTTAATGCGGGTTTACATATAATTGAGAATTAAAAATTACTATACAAGAGGTCTTATTATAGTGTTAGAGTTTGTTCAGGACAAAAATAGCAAACAGTGTGAGGCTTGTGGGTTTATTCATGGGTGTGTGCGCATGTCAAATGTCATATACTGATGTGCCCATTGCACATATATGAGTCTAATCAGGGCTGGGAAAAAATTACTTCCCAGGAAGCAAGTCAAATTCCCCACAATTTTTTTAGAAAATGTGTATGTACAAACAGCTAGATATCCCTCCAAATTGCCAACATTTCCTTCCAAGAAGCCCAAACTGTCCACTTTCTTTAAATCTAATCGCTATGTAATGTGTCTCTAACGGTTTAACCTATTTTATGCTGAACAAACCAGCAGTGCAACTTTCATATTCTTCGATATAGTTGCCTTGTATTATAATACACATTTTCTAATTTCAATACTATTTCCAGATATTCCCATTATTCTTTACAGGGGAGTTTTGTAGCATCACTTTTTGAGCAAGCATCCAAGATGTCTCATATTTCAGATGCAAACTTCCGTCCCTTTGCTTTCAGCTCACTTCCGGGATTATGACCATGCATCCATGATACATTTTATGCAAATTTATCTCACATTTTCTATTTTACACTAAGCCATGTCCCTATTGTATTTTACATAAATCTATCTATACATCTATGCACGTCTTTCAAAACAACACTTTTTCCCTCTTAGCTAAACTTGACTCATGCCTTATATGGGGGGAATGTGTGAAATAGGCTTTATCCAGGGGGCTTTTTGTATCCAAATATGGCACAAAATGTTATGTTTGCTACGCTCAAAAAGCATTACTATGGTAACCGAGTTAGCTCTATAGTGAGTGTTTAATGCTCGCTAGTCCCTCGCTACTCGCACTTCAAAGCTTGCATATATCATACTAAAGCCATCGCCACCTGCCCGGTGTAACAGAATACGACATTATGTGTGTTAACAATGGTGCAGAGCATAGGGCATGATGTATAATGGTGCATAATTGCAGGTTTTGGTATGAAAATGATTATTCCATTAGGAGAAAAAATTACAACACGAGGAGGAATTAGACATGATAATGTGATCTTAGCATAACATCTGCCTTATTATGG
Source organism: Ophiura sarsii (assembly GCA_035610835.1). Lineage (NCBI taxonomy): Eukaryota > Metazoa > Echinodermata > Ophiuroidea > Amphilepidida > Ophiuridae > Ophiura > Ophiura sarsii. The sequence continues at coordinate 37,586,668 of CM069450.1, read as the reverse complement.
ATACTTCTAAATGCCCTATAATAACAGGTTATGATACGACTACCCTCTTCAATGCTTACATGTGCAATTCAATTTTGTGTGTAATATCTGGTTATTTCCTAACAAAACAATCATGAAGAATGATAAAATCATACAGTAATTACAAGGTGTTTGCTTAATTCAATTCCACCAAATGACATTTAACCTTCCCCATTTTATAAAAATGCTCTATTGAAAGTGAGTTTCTTGCTCTAAATGTAGATCTATAGATTTTAATTCATTTTAGTATTACCATAGAGATTCTTAATTTGACACCTTTTAAACTATTTTAGTTATAATTGGAAATTCTGTGTTTTGAACATGTTGGAGGAGAACCAGAAGTCACACGCAGACAATAACCATAATGAAAAATAATAAAACTGTAGCATCTTCAAATTCACATGTCAGATCACAATGATGTCAAATTGTCACCAGAATTTAGCATAAAAGAGACCTATTTATCCATCTAATGGAAACTCTGTTAACACAAAATTCCTGTTAACACAAAGTGTTATTCAAATCCCAAGCTTGTAGTTCACCTTTGTAATATAACTGGATAACACAAATTTCTCCTAACACAAACTAAAATGCATGGCCCAGGCAACTCTGTGTTAACACGGTTCCACTGTACTATCATTTGTATTTTAGCCACTTAAAAAAGCAATTGGCAATAACTGTTCAAACTTGATGTGCCTTTCAGCCCACAAACATGTGTTAATGTTGCTATCTGAATACCTAATAGGGTCAACTTTATGATTTAAAAAAGCGAACAAACGGTCAAATTGAACAGTATTATAAATGTATCTAAGAAAATGTCATAGTGGAAAAACACTCATATTTGTAATAATTTTACCTGAATTTAACTTTAAACAGACCTATGTTTGCTTCTTTTTCTTAGCTAGCTCGTCACTTAAAAAAAAGGTGGCTCTATCCGGCGAGACAATAACCGTTCAACCTTGCCCAGCCTTTCAGCGCGCAAACATGTGTTAATACTGCGACTTACAAACGGAGAACCGACAGACTAAATGAGCTTAAATGGCAAATGCATTAATATCCACTAGTAACTTGACATTCTTGCACCATCATCTGACTGCCCCGCCGACGACCAACTAACAAGTTGCAGGATCTTAGGAAGAGGCCAGTTTCAAACCCGGCCTTAGGCTTTTTGGAGTGCCTCCACAGTCCACATCCCAAGTTCACACCACAATGTGACAGGGCATATCTCACCTATGGGGGCGCCAGTTAGACCGATGGATTTAAGCCAGGGTTTGCTATGATAACGATGCATGCCAGGTGGGCTGAATTGAAAGTGTGTATTGATAAAGAAAATACATGTGTATTGGAGCTGGATAGCTTTCAGCCAATTTTAAAACACTTGCATTTTATCTTGGATTTTGTAGATTCATGCCTTGGGTTGTTACACAACTCCTGGCATCAAATAAGCGTTCAGAATTTGTAGGTGGTTCAAGTTATAGAGGGAAGGTCTACTCTTTGTGAATAAACATGATTAACTCGATGTCTAACTATATGTTCATATAAATGGGGTCAAAAGTTTATGTGTAAAATATCAGGAAAAATAATCATCCTAAAGAATAGGACAATAATTAGTTTGTATATGTAAAATAAATCATGTGAAATTATATTATAAATTAACTGTTTTGTCAGACATTGTTGCCTTTTTTAAAGTTGTGAATCATATATCCATTCAGCAGTTGTGTTGCCAGGTTTTCTGGTGGTGACATTATCTGGTTAAAGTGCCCTCTGGATCATTGATCAATGATCATACAGGTGACTAAGATGGTAGTTCCCGTTGTTGCCATTCATTTTATAGGACTTAACCCTTTCCACGCGGCAGGCGTCTGCAGACGACATTCCAAAATATCACAAAATGTTTCAAAAATGTCAAAATTATTGAATTGCATTACCATATTTGGAATCACTATGAGAGATGCATTAAAATAAGTACAAACATGCCTAGTATTGGTTCAGTAATCCTCGAGATAGACCTTGAAAGTTGAGAAAGGTTTCTGAAAAATCTGTTTAGTGTATGGTAAAACTAATTGCCGTGTGGAAAGCGTTAATGTTACACATATTATAAATGAATTATCCTGTATACATATAAAACCAAATTAGTAGCAAGAATTTTCATTTTCTAGGAATGTAATCATGAAGTTTTTAACAATTCTACACATATTCCATCAATGGGATGGAATTGCATTTGGATTATCTTTCGAATTTCTTATCCATTTCCAAATAAGACAAACATGCATTACACAAAATTCAATGAATTTCAGTAAGAATCAGGTCAAAGGTCAAAATCAGGCAAAACTAACAATGCTTTACACTGTATTAAGTCTTTGCCCTATTAGGTAAGGAAACAAATGGTTTCAGTCAATGATGCCCTCGCCCTGTAACCTTTGCTTATGAGGTTAAAAGCAGGTCACAATAGGGTCAAACTTGAAGCGTGAGATAACAACTGCTTTATTCTTTAACGGATCACTTCTGATAGTCTGGATTCTTGAAGCACATCCAAGTCATGTTCCTTATCCTTAAAGGCATATTATGTGATCTTTTCCAGAGAGCGCCCTCTATTCATGATTTTTTTTTAGAAAGTAGATTTTCTTGCAGATTTACATTTCCGATCATAAATCATACATACATTCCAAGTTACAGAGCGATACGATTCCTAATTACCTCAAAATCATGGTTTTAGAGTGAATTTAGAGTGAAAAATATAAACTGTCGGGATTCCGACAGTTTATTTTCACTCTAAAACCATGATTTTGAAGTAATTAAGAATCGTATCGCCCTGTAACTTGGAATGTATGCATGATTTATGATCAGAAATGTAAATCTGCAAGAAAATCTGCTTTCAATTTTTTTTTCGATGTTGAGGGCGTTCCCTGGAAAGATCACATAATATACCTTTAACTATCACAGAGCACATAGTGGTGATGAGGGCACGTAGATGCTGCTAGCCCAGGGGATCGCTAAGATTTCCTTGTGACCCATCGGTTCATAGTGTCCCCACATACCTTCCCTAATGCGTCTACCCCAGGTTGGATGGAATGGGGGTAATGATCTGTATGGAGCTAGTGAACAGCAATAGGGGTCAATACAGTCAAACTAGGAGAGTTCAAACTAGATATTTTCATTCATTTATAATGTACTATACTACTAGTTTCACCTGCAAGGCGGAGTACATGGCGTATGTAATTTCACCACTGCCGCTACATACATTGTATTATTAGCCAGCAGGTAGATATGCTGATATGCTGGAGTCCGTTCGGGCATACGCAATCGTTTTACTAGTTTTAGGTAGATTGAGGAAAATGGCATTGGCATAAGATGTACCAACCTAGTTTACTTTAAAGCAAAGTTTGTTCTAAGCATAGGGAAGTGAGTGTTTTTCATCCTAAAGTTGACTGGTATTTTACAATTTGGTCCTGTTCCAAATCATATGATTGTGCACTGGTATAATTATTATGAGTAATGTTTCTGAATACTAAATTGTCCAAAAAAGTATTAAAAAAATCCGAAAATTTGATGGAAAGCTGGTGTGCTCTCGTCAAATTCAGTTCAAAATCTGTGCTGACTGGTGCAATATTGTAAACTACCCTACCACTACCAGCCATTTTGGTTGTTCATGATAGGTGTGTGGGCCATTCTTTAAAATATCCCCATCTAAACATGTGGTGATTAGTTTACTAAAAAAATCTGAAACAGAGTAAGTACCTTGTTTTCGGAAATTTAGTATTTTGGTTTCTTAAATGGATACCACTTCAAATTTTCTGGCAGCATATCCCTCCCTACCCAAATCAAACTTGAGTTACCCCCCTCCCCTGGGTTTCTGAACTGCAATTGGTATTCACTGATATTTCGAGCTGCTAAAACAATAATCGACTATTAAAACAATGTATCATCAGAGTGTCAATGTTTTTCTAGCTCCCTATCCTGCCCAAATCAAGCTTGAGTTTAAACCCTATCCCCAGGTATCTCATGATATTTCTTAGCTGCTAAAAACAAGAATCTGCTATTAAGACAATGTATATTATCAGAGTGCCCAAATGAAACTTGAGTTACCCCCACCCCTGGTTTCTAACACCGAGTAAGTAAACCCCAAAGCGGCAACTACTGCACATTACCACATTGGTATACAATGATGATCTCTAGCTGCTAAAAATACCAATCTGCTATTTAAGACAATGTTGCCAATGTATCAGATTGCCTATGTATTCCTCACACCTATACGTTACTCATTGTTTATAACCGAGACACATGGTAATAAACCTCTCCAATACAAAGCACTCATCAAATATTTATTCAAGTGCGGCTTCCACAATTCACAAGATTTTGGTAAGAGCTCCCTGCTATTTACATGCACACTTGATCGGTGTTGTTAAATCCATGTTTTTGAAGCCCAAATGTGCCTTTAAAGTACTTTTCTTTATTGATTTGGGCTCGTTTTGGATATTTTGTATCCTATTTTGTTAAAAATATATTAGGGCCTGGCTATGACATAATTGACTTACTTATAAGTCGGCCATGATTTAAAATCATTTACTTTGCTGATTCGGTCACCTCACAAATAAAACTAAAATTTGTAGAATAGAATTTAAAATGAAATTCAGTTACTTTTCAATATTTTATGGCAACACTGTTTTCATACTAACTTTATTTAAATTGATAGCATCATAAAGAGTGCATCCTAATTTAAGAACACAACCTCATCTTTACGGATAAAGTTCACAAGTCTTTAGTTACACCAGTCATACTTCCCTTACATTCATGTATTCTGGTATTGAGTCTGTAGAGTTGTAGTAAGTAGCCCTGAATGAGCCGCTAATAAAATTCATGACGGTGATATTTCCCAAAATTAGCCATTCAACAAGCATGCCGAATATAATAACGTTTGAATGATCAATGTTGTGTAATATCATCAATGACTGACATAATATGTCAATATAATTGTCTACCCGCTAAAGCTGCGAGAACTCGTCGCATTCACATCATCATCAAATGTCACTCGCTCATCCGTTCCTGGGGAAACGCTTCGCTATAAATGACACGAACCAAAGATAATTAAAGGTTATAAATACCCATAAATGACCATGTAAAATGGCAACAACAAAAATTCATTTCAAATTCAATGCCTATTCAAATGTCAACATATACCATCTGTGAGTTACCATGGTTACCATAAGAGTTTTCAAATGTATTTGCTCAATGACTGGAAATTTGGAGCCATATTCCAGAAAATGTTTTAGACATTTCATTCAGTAATAATTAAATTAGAATACTATTGAATACCTCGACTATCTAAGAGAAAGACATTGAATGGTAAGATATTCAGTCACATGGCTTCAGTCACATGACTATTGCTATAGGATTATGATATTCTAAAGATTAGATTGTGCCCCTTTAACACTTTCCACGCAACTTTTGGTTTTACCATACAAAACAGATTAATTTTTTTCAGAAACCTTTCCCAACTTTCAAGGTCTATAATGATGACTGAATCAATACTAGGTATGTTTGTACTATTTTTAATGCATTTCTCATGGTTATTCCAAATATGATAATAAAATTCAATTATTTTGACATTTTTGAAACATTTTGTGAAATGTTGGAGTGTCGTCTGCAGATGCCTGCCATGTGGAAAGTGTTAATACTAAATGCATCCCTTCAAGAATCGTACCAATTGAAAAGATCATTTATATCTATGATGACATTGTTTTGTACTTCAATAATTGCAAATCAAACGAGAACAGATTTTATTTGCCAAAAGTTTAAATGAAAACTTTGAATTGCATGTGTCTAAATTGAGTATGGTAGCTCATTCATCTGAGCGACACATTTGAAAGCGACATTTAGTGCCGTGGTGGATGACAATATGCCATAAATTTGTGGGAGTATCTTATATAAAATGTGTGCGAAAGAAAATGCAATGACTAATTTGTTAGCATAGCTGAAATAGAACACTTGCATAATCTGGAGTGGCACTCTCAATAACAGTCTTTGACAGGGGAGGGGGGTGCAAAACCGGGGGGGGGGGGGGTTCTCACATTGATATGGTATACGTATATGTGCCTCCCTTTTGGGGTGCCTTTTCGCAAAAATTGGTATAGCGATGGGGTGGTTTTCATCATAGACCAAAGCGCTCAATTGGCACAAATTGGGTGTATTTTGAGGCATTTTTGGAAAAAGCGCCCAATTTGTGCAAAATTGGGTGCTTTTCTTACAAAATTGGTATATTGATTGGTGGGAAATTAGCCAAAAAATAGGTATAGGGAAAGTCACATTTTCGAAGTCCGGCAGGCACATCCACGTACGATTTTGATTTTGGCGAAAGTAACTCCCCCCCGGGTGCAAAACATTGTGGGACTCGGGTGAGGGAGGGGGGAATGCCAAATTTGTGATCTTGTGGTACCTACTTGGGGGGTGCAAAACATTGTTGGGATTCGGGTAAGGGAGGGGGCTGGGGTGGGACTGACAAAATAACAAATTGGTGGTCTTGCTGTACTTTTAAGAATTAAATTTCTTATATGACATTTTGCCTTGGGAACTGAATTTTAGCCAATTGATGATGTTGAACTGTAGATTTTCACACATTTGTGATTTTTGGTTGTAATTGTGTTGAGTAAGGGCCAAAGTTTACCGCTTTGTAATTGTCAAATTCCGCGTTTTTCCGCTTTGTAAATTTTGCATTTTTCTGTGATGTAATTTTCCCCAAGAAAGCTTCAAATTTACGATCTATAAAACCAAAATAAACACACTTTACAGAAAAACCCATCATTTTTATTGTTTGTTTTGTTTTATTACGTATTGGTTTTTAATATTTATATTGTTTTATTCAAGATTATTTATAAATTGTGTGTTTTGGACGTTTTGTGTGCATTTTTTTCTTCTTCTTTTCATCAAATTGTCGTTTTCCGCTTTTAACCTCAATTCCGCGATTTTCAAAAACTTTGGCCCTTAGTGTCGAGGCATGAAAGGGAGTTATAAGCACCCCATACTTATATATATTATAATATATATAGCTAATCTAATTTGCTAAGCCATTTGTTTTATACATAGCAAATTAATGTGAAGATCTGATGCTTCAAGATGGGAGAGGGGGAAAGGGGAAATGGAATGTGGTACAGACACATGCCCACTCTCCCATTCCAAAAGCGAAGGCCCAGAAGACAAAAGGGCACTGAGCAATTCATACAATTGTTCTTAAAATCCAGTTTTCCAAAATAAAATCAGTCCACTTTAATTACGCTTAACTTTCTGAAACCTTTTCTTTGAAGAAAAATGATTGCTCGTCCATACAATACAAAAAATTGAGAAGCCCCTTTCATAATTAAATAAAAAACAGAGACTTCAGAACTGATTCTCAATGAAATGATGGGCCTTCAAAGGTTTTTTTTTAATGTATAACTTTGGCATAAATATATTGGCACGTATGGGTTTTAAGCCCAGGATTTGTATTTTATATCAAATCAAGTCTCAAGACCATTTCCCTATTTCACTGCTACATACTACTTACGCACATTTCGCTTGTCCTTTGGGGCATCCGTTGAACTATTTGCGAAATAAAACATCTAAATCTGAAAGGTTTTGTTTTTGTGGCACTAATTTAACATTTGCAAAATAGAATGCAACACATATTTTGAGTTTTAACAGTGGCACTTGTGACTATATTGAAATTTCTTACGAAGCGTATTTAATATTTTGAGTGTTCCTAACACTGTACGAAGGTAAGGTTACATGCATCAGTTCCAGTATTTATGCATGCATGGATACTTATTCTTGTCAAGACTATTCAAGACAATTTATTTATTATTCATTCATTCGTTTATTACGAAGGTAGCCAATTGAGAATTTCAATTCAAGAGGCACTGAGAGATACTTATGGGAGTGCGCCCTCAATGTTCCTGGAAATTGTTTTTTTTTGCACCTACGTAATACTCGGGCATATACTAACTGAAACAATTTACCTTGATTCACTGTGTATCATGTAAAATTTCACGATTTTGCCATTTCGATGTAGATCACATCGAAATTATCAGTAAATTGCTTCAACCAAAAATGTCCAACTACATGTACTGCCATCATTCCATAAATTATTACACTTCAAGGTTCCTACGTACCCTGCGTTCGCCGGCTGGAGTAAAAACCAGACAGCAAGGCAAAGCAGAAATCCCGTACGCAAAAAAGGACATCTACAAATACTCCTTCTTCCCCAGGACGATCAAAGCCTGGAATGACTTGACAGACGAAACGACCTTAGCCCCATCATACGACACCTTCAAGCAAAGACTTCTCCAAAACACAAACTAGCATGCCGCGCACACACAAGTTAGTGCTTTGCGGATTTAATCCTGCCCTGCTGACTAAATCTTCAGAAGGTTCAGAAGGTACGTACGGTGCTTTATCTTTGAATTTTCTTTTTCCAAAATTAATTTTTCTCGACAATCTCTCAATGCCCCTTTAAACAGGTGACTATTTTTGTTTAATAGTTAAATGCTCTCATTTCTCTTCCTCTGGACAGTGCCGTAACTTTACAGGCGCAATATTTACGCACACATTCATGTATATCTTCCATTTTTCTACGTGTGGGTGAGTGTGTACATTGCATACACCAGCACCTCGAGTAGACGCGCATGTTTATGTGCCGCAATTAGTTAATGGCGCAGTTACGTCACTGTCTCATGATAAGATAAACAGCCTGACTATTAGATCTACATTCTGTAATAATACCTTCCCCTTTAGTCTAGCAAAATCTTTATAAACACCCACTGCTACATTTGCTTCTACTTCTACCGGGTGTTCAGTCTTGTCGTTTAACACTTTCCACGCGGCTATTTGTTTTAAACATACAAAAAAAGATTTTCAAAAACCTTTCCCAACTTTCAAAGTCTATCTCAAGAATTACTGAACCAACGGTAGGCACATTTGAATTTATTTCAATGCATTTCTCATGGTGATTCCAAATATGGTGATGAAATTAAATACTTTTGACAGGAGTAATTCTGTTATACCCTTCACAGGGGTATTCATAGTGCGTGATTTTTAAGAACGACGCATACTAACCGATGTTGGTGTGAAGGGTATAACAGAATTATGCCCTTTTTTTTAAAGCATCAGGTATTTCAAACTGTTTTTCCAAGTCAGGTTTCGTAACACTTAGAATGAGACTATAGACAAAACATTACGTGCAAAATAAATATTGATTTTTAAACACGAAGACGGACAGACATTAGTTGCCGTAAGAACTTTGCTTACAGACAACCTAAAAAAGTACATGTGTAAATGCGCATTCTAATTTCATTGAGGGTACATGAAGTTCATGAAAGAAGCAGTCAACGGCACAGATTTCAGAACACGATATCCATGACTCACCCAATCTATTCACCCATCGCCCCATTTTGTTTTTATAATTCCTACACCCCACCCGTCTTTAAAAAATTCACACAAACCCCTTCACTCACACGGATTATTCATTTGCATTCAATTAATCATTTCCAAACCCAATCCCAAGCTGTGATACATATTTGCATTGAACTTTATTATTTTAGCCCTTGATCTCTATCAATTCATCAGATTTAATTTCATTAATACTAATCAAAAGTTCCGCAGAGCGGACAGGCAAAAGTGTAATTTTACAACAAGGGTATTTATTACATACAATTAAATTATGAGCAATCACAGAAATGCACCATATGTGTAGTTTACAGTTCACTGCAGCCAAATTGATCTAAAAAGACAATATTTATGGATTAAGAGGGTTCTTTTCCCTAAAAGAAGTCAAATCAAATTATTTTTTATATTTATGCATGGTCATGTTAGTAAACAAAGAGTTTCTATTATTGGATCAGACTCTTATGATGACAAACCTCAAGATCGAGTAGAAAATATGTTTATTCATCACGTTTATCATCTCCATTAATTGTATTACTTGATATTGATATTGAGCAATATTAACATACTTTGATTGTGCAGGTTTTTGTGTGTGTCGATATGATTGATATAGATTCATATCTGCTCATTGAACAGAATCATAAGATTTGAATAAGTTTGCAAAAAGTACAAGTTATTCACGTTTCATGAGCATATATTTCACCAGTTCACAGCGGACACTTTTTAATGTGACAGGAGTTGACTTGAAGAAACATAATTAGTGTTTAATACTAATTATTAATTGATTTGTTTTGATCGATTGACGAATAAAAAGAATTAATTACCAGCGTGACCACCAACGCGCTGTCATCAATGCTCATACTACTAATCAAAATATTTTCTGGTGACGCCCCTGATGAGGGTGCTGACACTAGTGACAGCCATGACCACTACTACTGGCACTGGGACAAGTATCACAAGCTTTACTAATTGATATAACTTAAATAAGATTGGAGAGACCTTAACCCAAACTGTCGATTGGTTAAACAGATAGATTATTGAATATCGTAGAATGGGGTATTTTGACCCACTTTTCTTACGTTTTTATTTTTATTCAACTTTTTTCCTTTTTTTCTAGTTAAAGCTTGGGCTCTCACATAATTTCTTGTTTTGGAAATAATGTATTCCTAGATAAAAGTACTTTTCCCCCAATCTTAAAGTGGGTCAAAATTATCCTACAAGGGGGGGGGCATTTTTGGCCAACGTGCTAAAATAAAAACTCATCAAAACATACTTGGATGATCAGGTATTTCAAACTGTCTTTCCAAGTCAGGTTTCTTAAGCTTTATTTAAATGTTTTTAATAAACACCAACATATTACTAAAACAATTTTATAAATTATAATGTTATAAAAATACCAACAAATTTGTAAAATTAGAGGTATATATTCCAAAATAAACATGGAAAATCATTTAATATTTGTTGTGAGGTTGCTTGTGTTGACTTTACTGTAAATCCAACAAATAAGTCAAATTTTGAAATTGGGTTGTTTTAAATTTTTCCTAGTCCTTATATTTATATTATATTATATGCATGGGCCAAAGTTAAATTGTGAGATTACGGCGGGTATTCATAATATAGGTTTAAGAGTTTAACGTGTTCGCCGTCGGACAAGTTTAAAACTGTCTGACTTCTTCGGGACCAAAATACTAAATTATTATAAGCAAAACATGGAGATTGCCACTTCTCTCTAATGTAATCATCATTTGGGTTGCGCCTTGCCTGATAAATTGAGAGTAGGTGCCCCTTTCCTACTTGTGAATTTGGTGGCTGTGAAAAGATCTCTTTAGGGACGCACCATTTGATTTTCAGGGGGGGGTAGGAAGTTGGGTTCGGGGGAGAATTTTTTTTTTTTGGCCGCCGCAAGGGGTGAATTTTTTTTTTAATGTATCCATTCATATTGAGTTGGGTGGGGGTAGAATTTTTTTTTTTTTTTTTACTCATCAGGGGATGAATTTTTTTTTGTTGGCCTGCATAGAGGGGGAATTTTTTTTTCCCGAAAACTTCCTACCCCCTGAAAATCTAATGGTGCGTCCCTTACAAAAACAGGTTGAGAAAGATTGGTGGTTCACTGAAAATAGCCATTCAGGTGGACTGTCCCTTGTCCACTGAACAGAGTTGGTGGCTCTCAAAAGAGCTCTAAACGTAGACCTGTTGCCGCTAGCCTACTATTAATTTGGCTCTAATAGTAATAGAACCTATTCCAAAGGACTGCCAATTCGACTCTCATAGAACCTATTCCAAAGTACGGCCAATTTGGCTGTTTCATGGTAAAATGGTCACAATTTGGTCTAATTTAACCTGATTTAGTAAGAAAATGTCCGCACAGCGCGGGAAAAGTTGTCTTTTTAAGCTAAAATTGTCTATTTTTTCTAATTTTAACTAATTTGAATTTGGGGTTGGGGGCAAAGTGGGGGGCAAAAACATCTTGGGGGGGGGGGCATTTTCCCCCTATAGTGCCTCCACTGCTAATAGAACCTATTCCAAAGAACTGCCAATTTGGCTCTAATAACCTATTCCAAATGAGTGCCAATTTGGATCTCATAAAACCTATTCCGAAAGTACACCCAATTTGGCTCTAATAGCACAGAACGAGACCTGTTAGTGTTATAAATTAAGAATGCACAATATGATTGGAGTTTCTTTTTATGCCAAGGGTGAACAAGATTTCAGACATAAATAAATGTGACCCAATAAATGAGGCACAATGAGGGAAATATGAATATTGGTTATTGATCAGACTTTTTGGTACCAAAGTCAATGTTATATCACAATCACGTTCCTAACCAAAATGACTGATTATTAAAAATCACTTTGTCTCAAGCATCAAATACAAATTGTCAAGTTATTGACATTTCAAGTTTTGGTTTTGTTAACAAATCAATGGAGTAAACATGGTAAATGAGAATTAAATACCTTGAGTACTTGAATTCTCATTTTACCAAATTGTCCAACACTCACAGATACAATACCAGGGGCAGTGCAACACATTTTCTGGTTCCCAAAGCTAAAGGTCAGCAGTGCAATACATTTTTCTTTACTGGTATTCGGGAATGGAACTTGCTACCAACTCAGGTTAAAACATCCAAAACCCACGGGCAGTTCAAAAAGGCAGTAAAAGAGTCACTTTCTATCTTGATTTTTCATCCATTTTTTATATGCAGTTGTTTCATAAAAAGTGCAATATTATTTTGTGTGCAAATATATATGATGTTTTTATAATGTGCTGTTTTAATAAGGACCCCAATGGAAATAAGCCCTTTTAAGAGCTTTCTTGGGCTATCCTTGGCATTATATGTTTTCTTGTATTTATATGTTGTGTTAATTGTTGTAAGTTTTTAAGATTTGTATATTTGATCTGATGTATTGTATCTCTGTGTCTTGATATGCCAAATAAAACTAAACTAAACTAAACCTCACATATAGTTTAACTGTTTATTTTCACGAATTTGGATCTCCGCTTGGAGATACAAGTTTATCAGAAATAAGACTTTTATGAATTTTACATATTTTGACCATGTCCCATATTTTTGCTAATGCCGCATAGTGTGCCTCATTTACTCATGTTGGGTCACAAATGGGCAACCATATGAATGCAGTTTAGGTAAATTCATTTACACTGTATTGTATAGGAATCAGTGCAAAAAGTGTACTGTCAGTTCAACACAGATCATGAGATGAGTCCGAGCATGGCCCGGGACATGAATGAATGTAGCTACGAAAACAAGCATAGATTAAGTCGGCGTCATATTTTAACTGTAGCGGGAATAATCCAAATATAGGGAGATCCAAATTCAGGCCAGTATTTCTTGGTCGGGATATTTAACCAAGGCATACGATATTCTTTGTACATTACACATTTATACACATGATATCTGAAGCAAAAGTGTTACCCTTTTTTCCTTATCGAAAAAGTTGAAAAATATTTATGAAAATATTTGACACTGACTCAGATGCTTTCATTTCATAGCTCTGAGACAGAGAGCTATACTCTATTTGGCTTCCTCTGGATTTTATTTTAATTAATTTACTTCAAAATTGCCATTATTGTTGTTTCTACTAAAACAAGGTCTTCTAAAAAACTGGGTGGACAAGTGTCAAAAGGATGAGAAGACTTGATATTGGTTTTGGTGACTTTTGTGGAAGTCGGCAAGAGGATCACTAGTGTGTTGTTTCTGGAAGAAAATCACCGAGACGTTATGTGAGCGATATGTGGTAAAGTTTACTATGGGGAAAAAAAGAAGAAAAAAATATCATAATTTAAAATTTAATTTAAATTCCAATGTTTATTAATTACGAGAAAAACGTAATTTATGACAAATTCAAAAGTGCAACAAAATAACTTGGTTTTCCCGGGGCGCCAGGATAATTATTATTAATACTATAAATAGTCAATCGTTATGTAAAAATAAATCACGAACATCACATTCACAACACAACACAACACAACACAACAGCCGAATCAAAAAAAGAAAAATGTGATTAAATAAAGTGCTCACTCGTACCCCCAAAAAGAGTCTCGTTAATAAACAAACTAATGATATTGTAATTAATTAATATAATGGAACATCAAAAAGTACCAATGTTTATACAAAACAAGTTGTCTGAAAAGTGAAAGCAACGTATGCAACGCAAATGGTTTATCCACTCAATACAATAGTTATGTAGGCCTAGGCCTACTGCTAAATCGAAAATTAAAACCATTTTATCCAAAAAATATTTTTAAATGATCTGTATTGAAAAAAATAATATAAAATGTGCAAACTAGAGTGCTATTAATATGTCTATTTAATTTGAGAGTAAAAAAAGTTAATTTTAGATGACACAAAAAACATCATCCCCGCCGGGACTCGAACACTCGAATCTTAGAAATGCCATCTGCGATAAAACAGTAATTGTCCAGCGCTCTAGACCGCTTCGCCACGGGTCATCCTAAAGATGGCGACGGTTTTTAATAATATATAGTGTCGTTACAGGGTTATCCACTCAATAAACTAAATTGAAAACTAAAAAGTGATATTTATTTATTATTTAAAGCTACATTGTAAATTAGAGAACCATTTTATTTACGGTAATAGACACATTTAATATAAAATAAAATAAAAATATTAGTTTCGCACTAAATAACTTAACTTGGAGGTATTTTCGGTTTTATTACGATCCAACTGGTCTCTTTGGCCGGTGGCCAAGTTTAGACTTGTCCACTAGTACAGGAAACCCATACGTTGGTGTTTTTTTTGGGGGTTTTTCCCCCTACCAACGTATGGGGAAATTGTATTGCGAGAAACTGTCAATTTCATTTGCTGTATGAAGTGAATGGAGTGCATCTCAAAATGAGTTGCACGGTGAATTTAGTCTCATTCCCATCGCCAACATCTTATACGCACATCACTTTTTTACGAACTTACGAATGTATTGAAACGAGTCTATTATAATAAAACATGGCGCCGATTTCGATAAACATTGCGAGTGCCGTTAAAGTGAATTGGCTTAGAATTTCACCTCAAATTTCAAGGGAATATTGCATTTGTACAAAATATTAAACGAATGGCAAGATAGATGAGAAAGAGTAGATAAGAACAAGCACAAAGAAGTGTGTTTTTGAGCTCTGGTAAGCGATACAGAAATTAACACGAAAATCATATTTAGAAGGAGTCATACTTAGGATGGGGACAGATAGTGAAACATGCAAAATACCCTATGATGAATAATACCAACTGATGACAAATATCACTAAGTATGATTTGTTGTACTACTTGTCCACCAAAAAACACACCAGCAAAACTTTAGATTAAAACAATGTTTTAAATATGTTGGAATACCACCCCTACCTAGTACAGGAAACCCATACGTTGGTGTTGTTTTTTTGTGTTTTTTCCCCCTTTGGCCATCATAATATTTGTAATATTGTATCTCTCCCTCCCAGCAAATCCCAAAAGTTGATGGCCCTGCCAAGGCATGAAGGGAGACGACGATCGATCGGTGTGTTTGTTATATCAGGGAGGTGCGGTATAATAACATCTCTCTGCCACTGGTTATATTGGCATTCAGGCCTGTTGGCATTACCATTATTTTCCTATTCGATTTTCTTCTCTAATCTCTTCTGGTAATATATGCATTATCTGTACGATTTTTAAATTACCTTTATCTATATAACACAACACGAACCAATCAACATCACACATGTCACCATTCCTCCACAAATTCGGCAACCTGTTCTGATTTTGTGAATGCTTGACTTGACTTGTTTATTTTCAGATGTAATGTAGGCCTACTCTTACACTGTCAGGTTCTATTCAGTGAGCTACTACAATAGAAAACGGCAGTAGCGATGCGTATCAATGTGTTTACGAGATGTCAATCACTCATCGGACTTGTCTATTTTTATTTAGGGGGAATCATAATAGATTGAGTAATTTGCACAATAGCATTGTCCTGGTCCATAAATATACTCTTTATTGATCATTGATATAATTCATGTCAAATATTTCATGACAATTACAGTTATTTGTAACATAAAATTTAAATATGTTTACTAACAAAAATACCGTTCATCCGTACAACCTTTCGTTCTTTGTGAAATATAATGTACTACCTACACAGCTTTATGTAGTAGTCTATAACTTTTTGGACCAAAAAGATAGATAGAGGGCAGTATGCAGCCAAATTTACCGCTGCCTATCCCAGCATAGGGATCCCAGCAGCTAAGCAGGTATTCAAGACGATGGACTAAATTTAGGGGTAATGTTTATCATATGAATTTATCGAAGAGCGATCTTTGGTGCTGGGATGGGCAGGGATGATGAACAAAAATAAGATGTACTGTCTTCTGGCGTATATTTGCTTGTTGTCAAAAGATCCCATTTTATTCTAACCTCCGCTCCGGTCCAACCTCATCTATATAATGTGAATTGAAACAACAATGTCATGTTGAATTATTTTAATTTTAATTTATTTACTTCAGAATTCAAGATGAACATTAAAAATTGCCATTATTGTTGATCCTACTACAAAAAAGCAAAACTTGATTAAAGCAATGTTTTAAATATGTTGGAATATCACCCTTAACCCTTAACATGTAAAATGATGCTGATCGGGCCAGATCAGTATTTTTGAATCGACGTTTTGTTGTACAAAGACTGGGCTGATTTTTCTTAATCCTTATAGGTGTATAGTTGATACATGTAATACAATTGTAAACATATACAAATCCCAGTTGTTATCATATATTTTTGTAATTGAGGGCGCTGCCTCCACCACATCACTTAATGCCCCTTTTAAGTTATAACAAGAAGCACAACAAATATCGAACCATTTGCGCATTATTTGAAATCAAAAGGCTTTGAAATCGTCACCTGTGATTTCAGCATATGAAGAATAGAATCACAAAGCTGAAATCGATCGAAAGTGATAGACTTAGAGATTTACCATAACGCAGGAGGTCACAATTGGTTTTTTATTTGCTATCTTGTAATTTTATATAAAAAGTAAAAGTAAACACTTTTCCAAACATTCCTGAAACTCAGTAATGGACATATTTGAAAGTAACAAAATACCAACATCAAGTAGTTTATTTAAAGGTCAAAATGTAGGAATTGCTGACAAAACATAATATTTCTTTTCAAAAACAGTGAAGAAACCTCAACTTTATGATATCGTTAATAAATACAAACCACGGATTCTACAGAACTGAACTGACGACCTGTTAAAGAAAATGCGCAGAGTTTCAAAGTTTTGTCTTGTTTTGATTTTTCTCATGTTTATAAACCAAATAAATTCCCTTTGGGGCAAGAAAAACAAAGAAATGTGATATTGCTGAAGTATATAATTTATGGAAAAGTTAAGCAAATGAAAATGGTGATAACTTGTTCCGGACAGCTAAAATCAAAGGCCATTTTATTTTTATCTTTCAATATGTATTGGGTTAATAATGTTTTCTCCAAAAAATAGAACTACATATATAATGTTGAAACACTGAATCTATGGTGGAAAAAGTACAAATTTGACAAGAATTCATCACAAAATTATACGGATATTTACCCCTGAAAAGGGTTTCCTATGGCTTTTTAACCGCTAAAACCCATGAGCGTCCAGGGCCAGGGACCCTAAGGCCCCTGGAGTGATGTTCTTAATTTACCGGTAAATTATAAATCGCGGTTAATTAACCGGTTAATTAACGGTAACATTGGTAAATTATGATGAAAAGTCATAGTATGATTTTCGATGTACTGTCATCGTTATATCCATGGCCATAATAACAACATGAACAGATTTATGTTTTCTTCATCTCCTTTGACTTTTGACATTTTTAAATGTCAAAAGTCAAGAGATGAAGAAAACATAAATCTGTTCATGTGTCCAAACAGTGAAATTGTTTGAATAAAACCTTAAAAGGTTTTATTCAAACAATTTCACTGTTTGGACATTTTTATTCAACAACAAAAACAAACACTGACAAAGTTTATATATTAATACACCAAACTTCAACCTCTTTCAAAAGTCACACTTTAGGTTATCACTATATCAGCCTACATCTGTATGTAAGCCTACATGTAGCCCCCACGTGTAGCCCCCTAACCATTTACATATGTTGCTCAAGTCTTTCCTTATGGAAAAGATTTATTTCCAAAATACAGTAATTTAACATCATGAAAATCACGAATCAGATCATTCTAAACGGTAAACCTCTTTCTATAGGATGATTGTCACTTTTGAAACTGGACCCACAACCATTGAAATGACAATAACTCCGCTCCGCAACATCGTATCTCATCGATCGAGGTGTCAAAATACGCAGAACAAAATTATGCACTTGATTATTTGCTTCGATTAATGCATACCCTTTCTAGCTGTTATATATTAGATAATTTCTAAGTGTTTTGATACTTTTTGTGAGCAGTTTATGTCTGTAGGTGTTGGCAGGGTTGTAGCTAGACGAGATTGAGTGCCGGACAATTTTACTGATGGCGAACGGAGTAAGTGTAGCTAACGAAGTGCAGTGGATGATGGAATGGGGTCTAGAGGCCTTCTTAATGTTTTAAGGGGTTATAAATACACTTTGAGGGTTCCTGCCATATAATTTCTTGTTTTCTGAGGCAGTTTAATGATTTTTTCCACAAATTGCAAAAAAACATAAAACACTTTTTGTTGTTGTTGTTGTTAGTGCCGGATTTTGTACCGAGTGCCGGACTCTTGGCACACTTGCCGGACGTCCGGCGTAGCTACAACCCTGGACCATGTTGGTTAGCCCATTTGGTTAGGTTGGACTGTTCAGTGCTCTCATATGAAAAGGCAGATTCAATCAATGTCAACCAAAATTGGTGACAATAATCTTTGGGGAAGAGCACTTATGGGATGACCCAAGTAGGTATAGGCTACATCGAATATGTTACTAGTTACTCCCAAATCTCACTCAAGTCTAATAATGCCATTGATGTTAAAACGAACTTTAAAATGGCTAGATATCAGAAAATGTTACAATGGAAAATTGAACAGAGGCTGCGTTGTCTCGTAGGCCGAGTCGTCGTAGGCCGAGTTGTATCTGAGGTCAAGTCTTCTGACATTCGGCATTTCTACATGTACTAAAGAAACTTTTTTCAGGTATTGGGATTTTAACTCGAGGGTCTTTTCTACCGTATGGACATTTCTATTTTGGGGACTTCATGGTGTGGACATGCTACCTCGAGAGAGAGTTTTCTATGGTATGGGCATTCTAATAGAAGAACTTTTACACTGGGTATTTCTACTGTATGAGCATTTCTACTTGAGTGGAATTAATTTCTACTAGATAGGCAGGTGTTCCTACAACTGAACACATATTATGTATGCTTTCAATTGGATCTTAGCATGACCACAACAAAATGACATCACAGAGAAAACCAATTTACAAAAGATCACTTTATTTACAAACAATAAATGTATACAATGATTCACTATTTTGCATTCCACAATGTAAAGAGTTTACTTACTCCCTTTCCTAAAAAGATATCCATCCAATTCCACAGTGTATTCAATGGAACATTACAAACAGTTTCATATACTTAAGACCATCTAGATGTTAAACGTGTATCACACAATTATGAAAACTGCCAACATTTTCAAAAGACTTACAATCACAGAAAAAAGGTGTTCGAACACTGACCCTTGTTTGCACCTTTTAATTACCATATATTACGTGTTATTAGAGTCATGTGAAAATACCAATTTGCATCTGCTAGCCTGAAAGCTCCCCTTCAATATACCCCTCCCCTCCCCACATATCAATGTTGCTAGACCACGGGCTGATGTTTGGCAAGTTTGGCGACTCAACATTGATCAGGGGGGAAACGGGGATGACTTTACATTAGGCCTACTAAGTGTTTGAACACTTTGTTCTAATAGTTTTGATCTTAGATAGACCTCTTACACAAGATTTGTTCCCTATTTTCAAGAAGATACCAAAAGATCTGGCAAAATACTAAAGGTAATGTAATAAAAGTGAAACACAAAGAGTAAAGATTGCTTTTAGCTGTCCTAAAAATAGCCATCCCATTCCACAGAGTATTCGATGGACCCATGGCAAAAGGATGTATCTTATATGTACTTTACTAATGATAGACTTCCTTTTAACAGGGATTGTGTTAATTTGGTTCAATAATCCTCACTTAGGAAAAGGTTGCAACTTGTAAAGACAATAAAAGTAATATACTGCCTTTTACCACTTTAGATTTATGGAGAAAAAGCTAACTTTGATCAAGTTAAAAGGAAGTATACTGTTAGAAAACTAAATATAAGATACATTCTTTTGCCATAAAAGGGTTGCATTACAAACAGTTTCATATACTTCAGGCCATCTAGATGTTAAGCTTGTATCATACGAATACTGAAAACGTCTAAAATGTTCAAAAGACCAAATACCATGATGATATTATACACAACATGTGTTCAGGGGTCAAAATACTTGTTTTCATCACAAAGGCTAATATGTGATGCAGCATATCAAAAGGTGGGACTTTGCGGCTGTATGTTTTTCAAGATATAGATGAAAACGGACAGAACAAAATAAAGACAATAATACGATTTCAGGAGTAATTTTCACTCCTGAAATCTGAATGCCCTGATCAATTTGGTGTTATTTTAAAGCATAGAAAATGCTCTGAGAGCACACATAATAAACTCAAAATTGACTTCACCTGCGAAGTCCCCTCTTTTGATGTGCTGCATCACATATAAATAAACTGTTTTGTACACAAGTAACCTTTGCATGTGCATGTTACTATTGGTGCCATTGCCAAAAATGTGATCACATGAGATATTTTATGGGGGGAAATCGCCCTGTGCCCCATGTATTTTGAGCTTGAGCCCTGGGTTGGTTCTTGATTTTCAAGAAGATACCAAAAGATTAAGCACAAAAACTAAAAGAGAAACGAGAAAGAGCATAGATTACTGTTGCATTCACCACCAAATGGTGCTGAAAATTGCACACATGTTTTTGTATACTGGGTACATAATAATAATATAACAATATATACAGACTACCATACACCAAGATCATTATTCTATAGAGAATATGATTTGTGGAACAAATGTGACGCGATCAAGAGGAATGAGTCGGTCGAAAATGAGTTTTTAATAAAGTTTTAAAGAAGACACCTAGAGCTTTCAGAAACTGAAAACCCCATGTCGATACGACGTTTTGTTCCAAAGTTATGTCAAATTGTATACATGAATTTCCATCAAAACTTATGTAAGCCGCCATTTTGAATTGGCCATATCTCAATTTGGGATTCCCCGACATCCGACTCATTCCTCTTGATCGCGTCACAAATGTGACATGTTCTACCGAAACCAGACAGAATTGGGCAGAGCTCCTCCAAACTGAGAAATAGCCCAAAACCTAATTGGGGGTGATTTATTGGGAATTTGAGTTTCTTGTAAATAATTAATCTTCAGAGTGTTTATAACATTATTGTGAAAGTTTCAGATTAAAAAATCAAACCAAAAAAAAAAACCGGATTTATTTTTATTTTTTAAAGTTCATTGTAAGTACATTGTAAGTACATTGTAAGTACATCTTTAAAGGACGATATCTCAGTTTGGAGTTTTCATAAAGACAAACTTGAAAATGATTTAACTCCGCTTTGGGAAGTCCGATTAAAAAAAGAAGAAGTACCATTGTAAAGATGAAGATCTCTACTTTAATAATCAATTACTAACTCAATTTTGATATCTTGCCCAATTTTGTCTGGTTTTAGTAGAACATGTCACAAATGTTAATTGAATTGACCAAAAGGTTGACCAATTCTGCATGGTCATTAACACTAGTTTCTTCATATCTTATTGGTAATGAAACAGTAAAAATAATGGCACTTTCACTATATAGATCAATTCAATGGGATAGGAATCATGTTGGGAAATGCTTCCATCTCTTTTCCATTTATATGCAAGGCCTCCTAACCTTAACACTTCCACACCTGCAGACGACATTCCAAAATTTCACAAAATGTTTCAAAAATGTCAAAGTGATTGAATTTTATTACCATATTTGGAATCACCATGAGAAATGCATTGAATTAGGTATAACATTCCTAGTATTGGTTCAAAAGTTCTGAAGATAGACTTTGAAAGTTGGGAAAGGTTTCTGAAATATCTGTTTTGTATTTGGTAAAGCCAATAGCCGCGTGGAAAGTGTTAACTCCCAGGGCATGTTTTTGTGAATAAAACTATCAAGGGAGAAAAACAGGTCAAATCTGAGGGGAACAAATCAGTACCCGATTGAACCTGGGCATAATTTAAAGATCAGGAAAACAATTCTGTCTATAACGTCCAAAACGTGTAACACGTTCGAAGGACTTTTCCCCAAGATTGTAGCTATAAAACAAGGCTACATCGATTTACCCAATTTGTGACATTATAAAATACTGAGTGTAGTAAAAATACAAAATATACATAAGAATCCTTTCAGCCACATAGTCAACTGTATAGGCTACTGCATAGTATTAAACACTAGGCAACTGATTTGTGTAATAATTGAATTCAATCAAGGTAGTTTTTCATTGGATATAAGGTCACATGATTTGAGGAAAACATAGTTGTTTTGTAAGGCTACAAAATAGTATTCCTGAAAATGCACAGTATTTCCACATACTCTTAGCAAAGTTACCAACATACAATGAATGATAGTAACTGGAAATTCACACGCCTGGACATCAGAAGAATGATACTAAATGGCAATAACGAGTTGAAATATTATATGGCATGTTACAAATGTTATAAGACAACATCAATCTACATAGAGCAAAGTAAAAAGTGTATTCTTGTACGGGGGGAGCATTCAAGTTTAATGTTGTAATTATCAATATGAATGAAAACGCGGCGGATTAAGGGTGCTTTTTTAAACCACAACTAGGGCTAGAGCGGGCCATGCTCAGGGTATCAAAATCCCCAATTTCGGAGAATAAGGGTGTCCTTTTCAACCTGAATCTGCGCTAAGGGTAACATGAGCCCATAGTCAGGCGTCATAATTTAAAAAATAACCTAAACAGTTAGGCCCCAGACAAATTTACTAACAAAACCGAATCACACAATTACTTCATACGTTCATTTCAGTCTGAACTCCGTCTTGAGGACCTATATAATTTGCCGATTCTTCGAGCTAACCCTTTTCCTTCTTTGAGAATCCGTGTTAAGGGTAGTTTTTGAGAGTGCATTTACACATTTAAAGCTACATACTGTATGTAGTAAATTGGCACATCACACCCACTGGAGTGTTGCAAAAATAAAGTAGCATTTTTTAATATTTTTTAAATGTTTACAGCTTTTCTATAGTTTGATCGGCTCAAAATTGGCAAGCCTCATAACAGTAGTGAATTAATACTGAAGGGCATGGACGCACATGAAAACAACAAGCGCACTGTGCATTATCATGAGTGACACATTCGTGCAGCCAACATTTTGTGCGTGCGGTCAAAACTGTGCGCGCACACTTGGATTACTTGTGTGCGCATAGATAAAAAGTTTCATATTTCTTGCCTATTTGGAACTGACTAAAGTGTAGTATGAAATGTTTTTACAATAACAATTAAACAATTTATATTATAGCTTTTAGGCATACTCAATCCATACTAAATTAAGATTGGAGCTGGGCAGCAAAAATAAGGAGAATTGAGCCAATTACAATGTATGATAGACAAGATGGGCTAGGCTTTCAACCTATCAGAGCTGCTCTGCTCCAAGATAAAAGAAGTATGAATCGAGCTGCTTCGTTGTTCTCAATGGGTGGTTATCACTTCTTACAAATGATGTGAAAACTCTTTGAAACACATTACACTTTGGCATTCAAAAAATATGTAGAATTTACAGCTGCATTTGAGCAAGCAGCAATATTACATTCTATACAAGTAGTTGTATACAGGGTGTACCTTAAAAATGATTAATTCAACTTAAAAAGTTTACAGACATCCTTTGATTGTTGTTTTACGAAAAAGATAAAATAAATTATATATCCATCTCGCTTCCTCAGACAGGAAAGATTATACACAGGCAGCATTTTTAAACAACCCTACATGCATCACCTACATATATGTGATGCAGCACTACATCAGAAGGGGGGGGGGGCTTTGCAGGTGAAGACAATTTTGAGTTTATTATGTGTGCTCTCAAAGCAATTTCTAAGCTTTAAAATGACACCAAATTTATCAAAATTGATCAAGGCATTCAGATTTTACGAGTGAAATTGACTCATATATTCTTATTATTTTCGTCCTTTTTTCTGCCCATTTTCATTTTCATTTATATCTTGAAGAAAATAAACACAGCCGCAAAGTCCCCCTTTAGATGTACTGCATCACATATGAACATAGTTGTCTATGAGATCTACGAGTTATCCAACCCCGAGGGGGGGGGTTAGGTTTCAACATATTTTTTATCAATATACCAAGGATTGGTTTGCAAGACTGAAAAAATCACACATACTACTAACCCTGGATGGTATCAGTACCGGTGACTGAAGACCATTTTGGCAATGCCTTTTTTTAAAGATGCATTTGGATAGATGGAGTTGGGTGGGTTCTGCCAAAAATATTATTTGTATAGGTATCAGAAAGTACCATATGATATCCAGGGAAAAGTTGTGGGTAAGGGTTAAATTTTGTTTTGCAATTTTTGGGGTAATCTTTTTAACATAGTGCACTCAGTCAGTTGCCACCTCAATTTAAGGAAAATGTCTAGGAGTATTTTTAGGAGATGTGGAATCTTTCCCCTCTCTCTCCCTCATATGGGGTGGATTGAAAAACACCTTCCTCTACCTGAACATCTATAGTTTAATCAGTTCCAAATTGGCGAAAAATCTTTTTTTTATCTCTCCGCACTAAAGTTATCCACGCGTACGCATGACCATACAACTCGGTTTTGGTGGCATACAGGCACCACACATATGATGCACAGTGCGCTTATTTCCTTAATGCGCGCCAACGTCCTTCTGTATTCATTCCCTGTTGTAAGGATGCCTCCCCAATTTGGAGCTGATCAAACTATAGCAGAGCATCCCCATTGACCTAATTACAGGTGTTCTTAATCCACCCTGTATATAAAGAGTAAACTAAACTTCCCCATACATGACTAATTATAATATTGATCATTATAACACTGACTATACAAAACTACTACAATAACCATGATAAATATCTACAAAAATATAGTTTTTATTCATTATTATAATTTCCATTACAACATGGATATGAGATGCCCGACATCCTTGGCAAATTATTTGTAATAACCTCCAACTATTGATAACAAAATGTATATTAATATTTGATGACTTGATCTTAAAATGGAACGTAGGTTTGGTATTCTAGCTAGGAAAAAAAATCTATCAGAAATGATGAGATAAAATAGGAATTGCTAGATTACGAGTATATAAAAGTGGTTTAATTAATTTTCATTCAAATTCTATTAGTTCACCATTTTACACCAGTTTTATTCAAAAACTTAATGTCATAATTCTGGTTTATGCTGTTTCGGTCATTTTTTGTTGTTACCTAATCTCAATCATCAGTTACGCATGTAAGGATCCTAGAAAATGATAGAAACAGTCATGTAACCAGAACCTGGGGAAGTTTTTTTTCTTCAAACCCCTGCACAAATGAAGAGCTGTGTTGCAAAAGGGCCTACATCCAATTCTACCTGTTACTCATTTTGCATTATTGAATTGATGGCTATTCATTATGTGAAATTTTGCTTGTATTGTTGGTGTCTCAATTGGCGTGCATGGATGCACTAATCCAAGTCAATAAACACAGCCATACTATAATTGGATTAATTCCATGGACTTGTCAATGCAAATTCAAAAATGCAAAATGAGTAACATGTTGGAGTGGTCTGGTGGCCCTTTTGCAACAAAGCTCTTCAAATATTAACATTATATAGCATATATTGCACTAATTAAGCCAAATACAGCAATATCTGTATATAAATGTATAATGGCACGTTTGATACAAAATATTTGATCAAGACCAGATCAATTTATGCGGATTATACCATCGGATACAAATAAAACAGAGAAACCAGTCATCTATAGACTAGTGTAGACTTGGTATAGGCCCCCAGTCATACAAAAACATTTGTTAACCATTCCTCTGAATGCATCAAGCACAATTCACAAAAATTGCTTTGGGAACCCATACACCTGCATAATTCTGAAGACGCTCATTAAGTCAGAGATTGTCTGCGGATACTATAGATTATAGAACTAGATCCGATGGTACATTTTTTTTCACCATGGGGACGGAATGCGGTAAGAGACAGGAAAGTTCTGAAAAATACCAACATACCTCAAAATCCCCCCCCCCCCCCTGATGAAAATTCAAAATGGCACCCGTTACATGTTAAGGGGGTGTGGACCCTCAGCATAGCCTCCGTAAAACTGCCGTAACTTCTTCATTATTCTTTTAATCTATATAAAAGTATACATTTCTTTTCAGAAAAGGGTTCAATAAATCCAACCATGATATGATAATGAAATTGACCATTTTGGAGAATATTATAAAAAAATGTTTACCCATTTTAGTTTCTGCAAAGATAACTCAAAATATATTTTGTAAAATGTTGTCATACTAGTTTTATTATAATCCTGATAACATTCCCTAGGAAGGTTTTTTGTTTGTTTTTGAATATCTTATTTATTTGAGTCACATTTAAGAGATATGGCAATACGCTTTGTATCGAATCTAGTTGATAAATCTATGGGGGATACACTCTTTCAGAGACAATAGGAAACAATACAGCTACAAGGGACAGTAACATATCTCAGGTTTCTCTTTGTTATTTTATGAATTATATACAAACAAATCATGGGGTCACACACACAAAACAAACACCTTTTTGAACTGTTAACCTGTACACTCCTGAACCCCATAAAATCCAATTTGAAAACTATGCTGGCAGCATGTGTCGCCTTAGTCTATCTTGCCGGGTGCTCACGGCGGGTGATAAATGCGCACAGAATTGTTAATTGCTGGGGCGCGTGACTCCTTGGCCAAGTGGACTAAGACACTGTCATCCATGCTGGAGGTCCCGGGGTCGAATCCCCTCATCGGCAAGACCGGTTTTCCCCGCTAAATATCGCCCATTTCCACACCTGGATAGTTTTTTCAACATTTCCATCCCAAAAGTGTTAGGGTTATGGGGATTGGGTGAGATTGGGGATGCCATACATGAAATGTACACTTGACATACTCACACATTGCTGCACAGATAACCAAAGTCTAAATTTTGACCGTCATTAAAAATGCGAACAGTTACACTTTATGGGGATTGGGTGGGATTGTGCGTAAAAACTTAAGAGGATGCCATAAATGAAATATACACTTGATATACTTGTAACTCTACCTGGATAAATTTGTCTGCAATCCATAATCCTATTATCTACTGTAAACCTGTTATACAGACTAACATAAATCTATACAGAATAATCGTTACATTTATACATATATAATAATAATTATCTAATCATCTAACAGATTATATTTCATGATAATAACTGGAGGAATTTACTATCCAATACGAACATTTGATCATAAATATTGTGTTTTTAGTGTTTTCAAACTGTTCTTTCAGAGTTGATTATTCTTTAAGAAATATTCTTTACATAATTTCTTGGACATAATTTACCTCACACGAGCGTATACTCTGACTTTTTAGAAGAGATTCCTGTAAATAACAGTCAATCACTCCTAATGGCAAGCTCCTAGAATTAGGCATGGTGAGTGATCATCTGACCTTGTAAAAGAGGTTCCTGTACATAACAATCAATCACTCTTAATGACAAGCCCCTAGAAACAGCGTGAACATCCTTGTTTAATGTACGAGACAATTCTATGGATCAAATTGTGTCTCTCTTTAATCGGATAGGCACACAAACATATAAGGCCATTTCATATATCATACAATATATTATATATGTAAATTTCATGAAGATCAGTTGCAATAGCAGATTTTGGCACAGTAAATTTCAAATTAATTTAATCTTTGATTTTATATCAGAAAGTTCTATAAGTTGGGTAGTGATGTCAGCATGTAATCTTCTGAATGCATCATGATACATAAGAATGTTGGCCGCCGAGTTTGATCAGTTTGATACTCACACGGGGAAACACGTGTAAATCGTATCTAGACGGGCCTGATTGCCTTTCAAGCATACTCCTCCATACGCTTTTGTTTGTTTTTAAGTTATACATATTTGATGTAGTGTTTTTTATGGAAATAAAGTTTGATTTGATTTGATTTGATCAGTTACCTATCTTTACAACATTGATCAGTTCCAAATTGGTCACTTCCAAATTGGCGAAACCCCCTTACCTGTACACAGAAGGACACGGGTGTGCGTATGAATATAATCACTCGCGTAAGCTTGGATTACTTTTGCGTGCGGAGAGTTAAAAAATGAATTATTCTCGCCAATTTGGAACTGATTAAAATAAAGATTACACACTCGCTTGAGGTCCAACAAAAGGATAGAGGATAATTAAAGGGCACTGAGAGATATGTATAGGAGTGCGCCTTCAATTTGTCTGGAAATCAGGTTTTTGGAACCTATGTAGTAATTAGGCATACACTTATTACCATCTGAAACCATTTCCCTTAATTTGATGTTAATCTTGTAAAATATCAGGATTTGGTCATTTCGATGTAGATTACATCGAATTATCAGCACCACTCACCACATGAATTACTTCAACTGGATCTTTATCTAGCGCCATCGATCAACCATTTTCCCATAAATTATTACACTTCAGGGTTCCTACATACCTTATCTATCGAAACAATTCATTTGTTCAAAATTTCATTTTTCTCAGCAATCTCTCAGTGCCCCTTTAAGGGCCATGTATGCATCAACTGCACTGTCAAATATTGTCCTCTGCTGAACACACGTGATTTATTCTACCAAAGACTTGAAACATGTGTGGACCTAAAATGCACCTTTCCCATCCAAACATTTGAAAATAACATTAGGCCTTACAATTTACAGACTAAATATGCTTAATGAAGCATAACGGACAGAAAGGCCACACACCACTTTTAATCATTTCCAGACCTGATACAGGTGATTACATAATCATCATTAAAGGTAATAAAAAACACCAACAAAAAAAGATTAAAATGATACAAAATCTATACAGTGAGTGCTCAATGTTCATCAAGATACAAAACTTCACATTAGAAACATTCAAGGTGATGTGACCATTGCATAGAATGAAATAGGCCACAAGGAATTATGTAAGTGCACAGTGTTAAATGAGTTGACTTCATTTTGAGCTTCTTAGCTCATATTGACCACATTGGCCTGCCATACGACCCACCTGAGTGGCCTGCTGCAGAGTTGTACACAGCAACCATGTAATGAATAGGAGACATATAGGAAGTATACCAAACCATAAACAGTGTTACCTATCTACTTCATTTAGAACTTTATGCCTGTTATTGACCACATTGGCCTGCCATACGACCCATCTGAATGGCCTGCTGTAGAGTTGTACACAGCAACCATGTAATGAATAGGAGACATATCGGAAGTATGGCAAACCATAGACAATGTTACCTATCTACTTCATTTGGAACTTTATGCCTGTTATTGATCACATTGGCCGGCCATATACCGTACTCAAGAGCTATGCTGCCACAATATACAATTATACATGACAGCAGTGTTACCTATAGTTTAATAATAAGTTCCAAATTGGCGAGAAATATTCGATTTTTATCTCTCCTCGCGCAAAAGTACTCTACGCGCGATTATGGCCACAGCCAAGTGGTTTTGACTGCATGCACGCATCAGACGCACAGTGCGCTTGTTGCCTTCACGCACGCCGGCGTCCTTCAGTACTCATTCGCTGCTGTAACGAGGCTTCGCCAATTTGGAGCCGATTAAACTATAGTCTACTTTATTTACTGACCAGATTGGCTTGCCATAAGCTCCTTACACGAGCTGTGCTACTGTCATTCCATAGGCAACCCGACATTGTGGAAGAGCTGTCTAAAGGCACACTCAATTTGTTAAGTAGCACAAATAGGCTGCTAATTGTTGCTGGCAACACTGCATATGTGATGAAGAACATCAAAAGGGGGGACTTTGCCGCTGTGTGTTTTTCAAGATAGAGATGAAAACGGACAGAAAAAATAAAGAAAATAATAAGAATTTAGGAGTCTTTTTCACTCGTAAAATCTGAATGCCTCTATCAATTTTGATACATTTGGTGTCATAAGGTCCCCTTTTGATGTGCTGCATCACATATGGTGAAACATTAAGAAATATTTTCACATCTCAATTACAAGTTAAATGACACATATAATACATAAAGTGCGTTTGGAATCCATGGGCATCATTACAGTACAGATACAACAACCAGGTCAAACACATGCCAATACATGTATGTATTGGGTTAATGGACTTTGGCTCTGGGGTTGAGGATAAAAACAATCCACGTCATTCAGACACAGACTTGCGGTGAAGATAAAACATTATTGTATTAAATATTTGATCTACTCATAGAGCGAACTATTATGGTGGCATTTGTATGTTATTTCGATGACAATCCAGAATTTGGCACATTTCTTTGGCAGATGTTTGGACATTGTCAAACACTGAGGGTAAAACACAGGGGACTAACTCATCTGCTCACAAATGGACATACGTCATATATCCTCCTTGCTGCAGTTAAACGTACACATGTGTACTTATGATCAGCTCATTATGCATGCTAGAAAACTCACAACATTTCAGTATCCAATCAATGCCGAGAAGTTGAGCTAACATGATGTACAGCACGGATGCTATATGTGTGGTTGACCTTGCATACTCTTCCTCATGTGACCTGTGTCCAATGGTTTCAAAGGGTTAAAGGTCACAGGTAGCAAGATTTGTTGAACCATAGCTGGCCTATCTCAGGATTAGTTCATAAACGATCTGTAGTCAATTGTGATTTGATAGGATGCTTTTCTGCTACAAGCAATAAATTGTTTAATGTTGCACTTCAGATCGTTCAAAATTAAAAGTTGAGCTGCTACTTGTAAATCTACAGGTGGCTGGCCAGTTCCAATCAGTGTTGTTAAAATATGTTGATGGTAATCCACAGTGCTTCACCATTACTTGCACCAAATTGCACCCATAATGCGATTTGGGATAATTGAGTTTGTACCTGATCTGCGGTTGATTTATACATTTTCAAATTGAGATCATGTTTATTGAAAGTGAAATGTGATCTATACTTTTTTAATTGATGACATCATTAATTGTTTAGGCCACTTAGAAAAAAATAATTTGATTCTCGTAGCCCTCCCCTCACTTTTGGGATAAGGTCAACTGTTCTTCTTGAATATTGCCAAATAGGTTCATAAGGATCGTTGAGTAGAATATTTATGAAAGGTTCATTGTACTGATCCAATAACATGTACTCACGTGTACGTTTCGGATACGTCAGGGGCAACAATGAATCGAGATGAGGGGCAGTACTTTCTCACGCACGTTTTCGATGATCTTTTATCATCGGGAAAAAAATCCCCTCATGATAAATCAACTGGCAACTCCTCCAAGAGTCGTCAAGATCGTCACTACCACAAGTGTTGACAAAGGATACAGACGTATCCGAAACGTACACGTGAGTACGTGTTATTGGATCAGTACAATGAACCTTTCATAAATGTTCTTCTTGAAGTTTCAACAATTATTGATTTTCTAATACTAAAAATGTTAATAGTTGATAAGCACAATGTATTTATCAACTGCAATCTTTTTCAAGTGTTTTTATAAAACTCTAACCATCATGAACTTAAACATAAAAATGAGCCTCACAGTTTTCTTGATGCTGCTGAAAGATGCTGGCAATATAAATTCTGCATGAAAACAGCCATATTTATGTGTCAATTTAGTAAAAAATATAAATAAAAACACCCTCCCTCTTCACTTTTCGAGGGCCAGTGCTACGAGAATCTGGGATATTTCATATGTGCAAAATACATCTGGTATTGTGTTCATGTCTTCATAGCATGGACAAATTGACATCAAAGAAGATTTCAACAGCATGCTTCACTTTCATCACATGACCACTGATTTGTGTCACCAGTGTCTACTGGTTCCCATTGACATCACATTGCAATGAAAAGGCTTATAACGTTATTAAACAAGGGTCTTTAAGAAAATCCTGCTGCAAGTAGTACAATTGATGTGACTTCAATTCAGTCCTCTTGTTTTTCTTAAAGACCCTTTGTTTGTTGAATAACTCATTTTAGCTATGATTCAACTTCTTTTCATATCTGTGGCCAAGATGACTATCTGTACCATGTACTATGAAGGTGGGAGTCAGATGACCTCCAGCTGTTAATTACTTTAACACATGTTTTGCACTGTTTGATTGAGGTAAATTCCTGTTGGTACCGTAGTTGTTGCTAAGCATGTTGGTACCGTAGTGGAACTAAGCATGTTGGTACCGTAGTGGTGCTCAGCATGCTACACAAGAAATCTTCTTTTGAATTGAAGCCCCACATGGTGTTCCACAAGTATCCGTCCTTGGACCTCTAGTCTTTCTCATGACATACTCCCACAAATCAACCAAGCTTAAAATACATCTGCCTTTTCCTCGTAACTCATGAGAGATCCCAACTTCTGATGGAGAATGCCAAATGAGGGTCGATCCTCCGGCATCTGTGGATGAGATTATAAAGCACACACTTGCCTATAAGAAACAGAATCTGTTACACACAAGCCATGCTACGTTACATTTTTCAACCCAATAGTTGTCGCCACAAATTGTGAATTGAAAATGCACATGATGAGCAGGAGGATATTTTAATATGTATTTATGACTGTTGTTTGCTTGCTAGCTAGCTGGCATTATTTGTATTTAATTTGTAATCTGATGAAATCATCTTTCTCTAATCGCAATGGAATAACATATGCAAACAGTGTTCATAGATTCACCCGCGAGGTCCCGGGTTGAAATCCTTGTAGAGGAAATGAATTTTTCATTTCTTGACCACCACAAGGGAAATTGAATTATTAGTCTGACTCTTAAACTAAGTAACTTTGGTTTCATCAGTGTTACAGTGATATATCAACTCAAGTAGATTCCTCAGGATATTTATGCTAATTCAGTCAATATCATGGAGTTCCATTTACAAGCTCATCTTTGCAATGCAACCCACATGGCGTTCCACAAGGATCAGTCCTTAGACCTCTAGTCTTTCTCATGAAATAGATGACTTCATCCTTCACTCCTAATATGAATTCCTCTAATTAGATACACATAGTCTGTACAAAATAGTATCATTAAATTGTTCTCCTTCCAGAAACTGGTCCTGGCTATGTTTGTCAGACAACTTTATCTTGCTTGGAGTATTCCTCAAGACTCCATCTTTGGACCTTTATTGTCATTATCTCTATAGACAACAATGTCACTGAAAGATGATAATATTTAGTATTTATATAGCGCCTTTTCAAAGTGATCAAAGCGCTGTAATTTCGCTGCTGGTGAATCATCAGAATCAGGTCGCATCAACTAGGGTGCTGCCAATTTCTAGCGCAAACCTATCCGCACTTAGATTGTAACATCCACCATTTGTCAATGCAGCTCCCCAAATACCATTGGGTCAAGGAAGTTTTTAATAACCGAAACAACTAATCACAGATTTTGAAAGCAGCGGAGTTCCCGGAGAAAACCTGCGAGAGCGTGTATGGATCGTGATAAACCAAATGCACATAAAGCCCGACCGAGCACAGATTTCGAACCTGGGATTCATTGGTGCAAAGCGAGGGTATCTACCGCTGCGCCAACACGCTCTCCCTGATGTGGCTAATCATAACCAATGCCATCTTCAGCTAGAGCAGTTATGGTATCATGCAATACAGTAAATGAAGGTCTGGATTCAGGTTTCTGTAATAAGATAGGAGGCAGTGTTAGTGAAAAGAAAGGGATAGTTTTGAAAATGAAATGAAATTTAAAAATAAGATAATCTGAAAAAATAAATTAAAATGTTCCAGTGAATTATAAAGAAAATTTGATATAAGGCTACATGGGTTAAGGAATATTTATTAAAAAGAGATGATAAAAAATAAAAATGCATGCAAATTGAGATGGGTGATGAAAATAAAACAGCGATAAATAATAAAATTTGCAGCAATTTTGAGCAGTAATTCCGCTTGCTGCTGTCTAAGTTCTTCAATAATTGATAAAAATTAAGTTTTGTCAACTTATGCTTGGAAATCAATGCATTCACAAGCAAGGTTTTCAGGGCTCCATGCAAATATAATGCAAATTAGAAACTTCAATGAAATTTTTGAATAAGAAATTTAACAATGTTAAAATTATTGAATTCAATAACCATATTTGGAATCACCATGAGAAATGCACTAAAATAAGTACAAACATGCCTAGTATTGGTTCAGTAATCCTTGAGATAGATCTTGAAAGTTAGGTACGGTTTCGGAATTTTTGTGTGTGTTTATGGTAAAACTAATAGCTGCGTGACAAGTGTTAAGGAGGGAAGGAAGGAAGGAAGGATAAAGGTAGAGGGTAGCATTTGATTTGATCTGCCCTAGATGCATATTGTACATAGATGAAGAAACTGTGGTGAATCCTGCTGATGATGTGATAAAAATGTTTGCTGAAGCTTGGAGGAAAGTTGCTATGACAATTGGCAAGAAGGTGTTATACAGATTGTGTTGAAGTGATGCTGATGCAGATTAGCATGACAATATCATCCAGATTACGATGTAGTGAATAAGGCTCAAGATAAGCGGGCGCTGGGCGATTTTTACCCCTCGGTCCTCCTGCCATAGCGTCAGGTAATGCTGAAAAATAAACAACCGAGCGCTGATATTTTGTCCAAACCAGCGCCCGTTGATGATCGGTAAGCTTGCCTAAGACATCGAATTTCGATTTGACACTACGATTGAATAAAAAGTTAGCTCCCGGTAGACTGAAAGTAGCTCCTGGTTCTCAATAAATCCCATGATCCGGGCGCTACTTTTGAAAAAAGTAGCTCCCGGTAAAAAAACTGTTATCTTGAGCCTTGGTAGTGAAGCTGTTTAGCTGATGGCTGTGAAAGTTGCTATGAAGATTTGCAAGAAAATGTCATTACGATCATGTTGAAGTGAAGCTATTAAGCCGGTGCGATAGATGTTCTTATGTAGCAGCAAACATACTCTTCATTGGTTCATTACAATATTATAGAGACTAAAGGGTTATACTCAGTGTTGTCACTAGCCAAAATTTAGTGCCGGTTAATTCTACTGACGGCGAACGGAATAAGTGTTGCGAACGAAGTGCAGTGGATCATGGCATGGGGTCTAGAGGCCTTCTTAATGTTTTTTAGGGTTTTTTAATGCACTTTGAGGGTTCCTGCCACATAATTTCTTGTTTTTACGAGGCAGTTTAATGATTTTATCCACAAATTGTAAAAAAACACCTCTAGAGTGTTGGTTTTTACCCTTTTTTTCTCAATTTTACTTTATGCTTTTATCTACAGTACTTACATCCCTCCACGTTTTCATCATGATTCTGTATATGTCTACAGGGCAGCTTTCCGGTCTCTCCATTCGATAGCCTTTTCTTGTCACTTGTTCTACCACGTCTACATTGGTCATGGTGGCATAGGGGGTTTTACCGCCGGAGAATACTTCCCATGTCAATATGCCTATGTGGTAAAATAATATATAGGGCCATAAATAAAATAAATTATTGTTTGTTTCTCCATGCGGTATTTACCAGCCAGCCAGGGAATACTTCCCATGTCAATATACCTATATGGTAAAAATAATACATAGGGCCATAAATATATTATCATATGTTTCTTCTTGTGGAATTTTGCCTAATGTGAGAAGCGATATGAATCAGAAAGGGGCAAGAGCAATTTGGAAAAACTGAGATGAGGTCACATGCATGTTGACAAATCTTTACACTCTACCAATGACACCCAA
This sequence comes from Ophiura sarsii, assembly GCA_035610835.1. Lineage (NCBI taxonomy): Eukaryota > Metazoa > Echinodermata > Ophiuroidea > Amphilepidida > Ophiuridae > Ophiura > Ophiura sarsii. The sequence goes on along the minus strand of CM069450.1, from coordinate 37,550,757 downwards.
ACAATCTGTGGGATATAAAACATCCCTACATTAGCAATGGAATAATACTATGTCGATTCTTTGAATATGTATTATTGTTATTAGAATAGACCAATCAGCGCTCAGATGATTAGCCGATGATTAGCCGATTAGCCAATCACAGCTGAGCGCTGGTTATTTGGCTCGTGCGCGATCTAGAATCGCTCTCTCGTGTCCTGCTCGTCAAACACAACAGACGTGTTGTGTGTATTGTCCGTCGTATTTTGTATCTTCTATTATTTGGAGCATGTATGATTTTCGTAAATAAACGACCAACTTTGGTATAGAAATCAACTAGAATGTATTAAAGACTCTTCCTTCTCAACGTAAGAATTGGTTCTTACAGCTGATTCTAATCGTTGCGCAATGGCTAAGGCTGCATTTAAATTCTGTGGACCATGTTCCCTACATTTTATTTGCATTTCTGAATCCAAACCTTGAAGAAATCTGCGTAACAATTCATGTTCTTTAAACTGTTCACCATAATTATATTCCCCAACAAAGGCAGAATTAACCAACTCACGCAAGGCAGATGCATAAACCTGCAAAGACTCACCGGGGAGTCTGGGACGTGATGAAGAGAAATCGCGAACAGTACGCAATTGATTTGTGCGACCAAAAACGCTTGTCAATTGAGCTTTAGTCAGGTTATAATCTTGTCTTGTAGCCTCGGGCAATTGATCCCAGAATGCAAATGCTTTGCCATCTAAACGACTAGGAAGAGCATTAGCCAATGTTGGAGCACCAACAGGGTAATTCTGAATAGCAATCTCAAGTTTACGACACCAAAGATTAAAATCATCATCCTGTTTACCATTAAAAGAATTTGGTAAGTACATTGGATCAAATTGAGGTATTAATGCTGCAGGTAGGGGAGGAACAGGTGGAGCAGGATTATCAGGTGGAGCAGGAATATCAGGTGGTGCCATATTTATTATGGACAGACAAGTGTTGGCTGTGAACTGTACTATATTATTACTAACTACAATTTAACCTCTACGGTATTTTATAATTTAAATCAAAGACAAATTGTGTGTGTGTGTACTAATTTTAAGGTTGTTAATACAACTACAATATATCAATAGCAATTATAATATGAGACTTCAAAATATTGTGTCTATGTAATGGTCATCCGATATCCGTATAACTCTATTCAATAAAAATTTTGATTATTGAGAGCTCATCATAAGTATTATATTATGCACTCAGTTATAGTTACGTGTATACTGACAGATAATTGATTGCACAATACAAGATAGATTTACCTCAATTGATGTCAAAAGACAATTATGTAAAATTATAAAATAAAACAACAAGGCAAGTAATCATTCGCCCTTTTGAGGAAAGAACGGGGGCGACAATGCCAAAATTTGTGTTGCTATGTCCTTCGTGGAGGCAAATTGTGGTGTACAATTGAAATTTACTTTGGTAAATTTTTATCTATTATGGAATTTACTTTGGTAAATTCTTATCTATATTATGGTAATGCAAATATTATTTCATACTGTCAAAAATTTTATATCTATAAATGAGCTCACAGACTCCAAAGCTAAAATTGCTCTGCTTTTAAGCTAAATTGACATGATGGAGTAATAATGCAGCCAAGTTCTAAATGTGATATGATGTTGTGCAAGACTGGCGTTTCCTTGACGTCTCTATTATATTAATATTGATTCACAATAAACTTTGTGAATATTATATGAATCTTCCCAGTGTTACGTGGTAGAATGAGATATCTTACAATTGTAACTCTGTATGTCATGATTTGTATAATGTATCTACTATGCATTGCAGAAAATGAGGCAGTTCCTACAAATATTCTTATTGTACTAAATACAGTACGTTCACGGTTTGTTGATGAACATACAATGGTGGTGAAAATTAAAACTTGAGATATTTACCATATTTCTTATTTGATTTCTTACACTTACATGTAGTGTTGAAGTGAAATGCTTTTGGACCAAAAGAAATTAAGATTACCCATGTGATGCATTGTAACAACAAAAGAAAAGAAAAATTGTTGTTTACACACATGTAAATATCAAGATTCATTGGTGATGAGTAACATGACTTTTACTTTCAAGTATGGCCTATCCAATTGTTTGACATGGACAAAGAATCTGTCTGATGTCAAACTTGTTATAACATGGTCATAATATATCATGGTCATAATATATGTCAATTTTTCCATTGACATTTCTTCCACAAATAAAATTTGTGGGTAGTCACAATTTTTTTTTTTTTATTGACATGTGAAAGAGTGTTCTGTGTGGACGAGAGTCCACGGCATTTAGATTGTTTCGGCGATAATATTAATAATTTTTTTTTTTACTGAAGTGAATTGTCATTTCTTCCATACATAAAATGTGTGGATAGTCACAAATAATTATGTGATTATGCTGTCATTGTTGATATGGTCTTGAAACATCATGGTTCAAGTAACAATCTTGATGGATGTCAGTGTTTCCTACAAATGACATTCACCTCAAATTTTGTGTGGTCAATGTTGACAAATGGTATGTTTATTATGTTTTATTTATTTAAGATGTGGTAGACATTGTATAAGTTGATTATATGATTTAAGATGATAATTTTTTTTGTTTTTGTGTGTGTGTGTTTAAAAAAATGTAATTTGATAAATTATTCGATTTAAGACTGAACATTTGTTCGATGAGAGTGAATTTATAGGATATTCTCATCTGATAACTGTTTATATTCAATCGGATGATTGTTTTGGTAGATATTATTATGTACAACAATTATTTGTTATATAAGTAGATGCATATAATTTTTGATAAGTAACGATGAGGACACCTTCTTCAAAGAAACATAGTAATGTGTGATATAAAACATCCCTACATTAGCAATGGAATAATACTATGTCGATTCTTTGAATATGTATTATTGTTATTAGAATAGACCAATCAGCGCTCAGATGATTAGCCGATGATTAGCCGATTAGCCAATCACAGCTGAGCGCTGGTTATTTGGCTCGTGCGCGATCTAGAATCGCTCTCTCGTGTCCTGCTCGTCAAACACAACAGACGTGTTGTGTGTATTGTCCGTCGTATTTTGTATCTTCTATTATTTGGAGCATGTAAGATTTTCGTAAATAAACGACCAACTTTGGTATAGAAATCAACTAGAATGTATTAAAGACTCTTCCTTCTCAACGTAAGAATTGGTTCTTACAAATCTGTCAACACCTTTTCTTCCCAATCTGGAAACACTGGTTTCTCTGGTTCAGGTACATGTAGTGGATCACAACTCCGATGGAATTTAACTGACCAAGCCGCTATGAAATGTTAAATTGGTCTGTATATGTTCAATTTTTTGACCCAAATCACTGGTTTTTAATGAACAAATATAAACATTTTAAAATTTAACAAAGTGGAAAAACCTCAGTATTCCAACTAGCACAAGTTTCATGCCCAACCTCTCGCTGGTGCTCGGGGGCACCAGGATTTTAACCATATACATTATTACACCTATTACCATTCACTTTCCCCCACACAGGGCTGGTACTCAACAATATATCAATTTCAATTCTGGATGACCACATGACAGGCATTCAGGGCTGACCTGGATGGAGACTGGTCAGTTTAATGAACAGCTGTCACTTCAATGTCAGATCATAATGATTACAACAGATCAACAGGAAGATACCCACCAGTAAGTAGGCAAAGGAGATATTATATTAGTCCCTTCGTAATTGCTCAAGTTAAAATCTCAATGCAAGGGTAGCTAATGTACTATAGATGGGTGACAGCAATGTTTATCAACAAAAGCAACGGTCGAAGGGATTGGACTGTCGATAAATGCTTGAGGGAACAGCATATTATGACCACAACACTGTCCGTTATGCCTTATTGCCCTTTATAATGCTTTGGCGCCAGTTTTAAAAGCACAGGTCCTAAACAAAACGGGATGCGCGCGCACACCGCCAGGCAAAGAACAATGGCAATAGTTTCAGTTCCAAATTGGCAAGCCTACTTACAGCTGCGAATTAATACAGAAGGGTGTAGGCGCATATGCAGGCAAAAAGTGCACTGTGCATCAAATGCACGACACATGGATTTGGCCAAAATCGCGTGGGTACGGCCAAAATCATGCACGTTCTCTGGATTACTTTGGTGTGCGGAGAGATAAAAAAACCTTATTTCTCACCAATTTGAAACTGATTGAACTCAAAGAAGATTTCTTGATGCACCCCAGGATGCTTCACTTTCATCACATGACCACTGATTTCTGTCACCAGTGTCTACTGGTTCCCATCGACATTACAGTGCAAGGAAATGCTTATAATATAAAGTTGATAAACGAGGGTCTTTATGAAAATCCTGTTGCAAGTAATATGATTGATATGTCTTAAATACATTCCTCTCTTGATTTTCTTAAAGACCCTATATTTTTATAAATACAAGTTTTAGTTGGGATTCAACTTCTTTAATATTTGTGGCCAAGTTTACCCTATCTGCACCACGTATTACTATGGTAGAGATCAGACGACCTCCAGCTGTTAATTACTTTAACACATATGTGGTGCTGTTTGTTTTGGTGATAAGCACTACTGGTACTGTAGAGGCGCTAAGCATGATGGGGTACATCAAGAAATCTTTTTTGGATTGAACTATAGCACTGTGAAAATTGTAGCGTCAACTTATGGTAGCTATAGCTCATACGGCATAACTTGGACCATTGTATGGATACAGACACAGCACGAAACTAGTGCAATATTCCAACTTACCAAATGCCCATACATCTGATTTGCTACTAAACTTGGTGTAGTGTAGCACCTCTGGAGGTGCCCATTTGATTGGGAACTTGGTCCCTGAACTTGTATATTCATCATCTATAACAAACCTGCGAAGCAATATAAAACATAGTCATAAATAAAAAGACATCAGTACTTCCCCAAATGGGGGAATATGCTACGGGTGCAAAACACAGGTTTGACTTAAGGAATGTCAAGATTCTGGACCAGGGATGCAATCAACATTTGGCACCATCCCAGCTCGCTTTACAGAGATATACAGTACCACGACCTACCGCTTGTTAAAAACAAACTCATTGCTCATGAAATCAAGCAGACCCGATGTCTAAACCCACAATGCAACGTAACAATCTCTGTCACATGACCCATTCAACAAACTTCCCCTCAGATAGCTTTAATTTAAATCCCTCTTTCTTTGCCAAGCAATAGACTTGAACACATCAAACCAAATTAAAACATGTTTGACTACATTAACCTGCCTGAAAACCTTACAATGGCTGCAAGAGACGGATACAGAAACATTTCTGATGTTGATTGTAACAATCTCATTGAAGCCTTTAAGATGAGGGGGTTGACTACCTTGAGGTTGATCGATTGAACATGAAGGATTCCACTGCGAGATCTATTGTGACCGCCTACCTTAGTGAAGGCTGTCTTGATAAGCTTCGATCCCAAAAGGTATTTCCCATAACCAAAATGTGGACGATGAAATGCATAGAGCCCTTGAATGACTCCTTGATGCAAACCCACTTATCATTCTTGCTCAAATGAATATTCAACTTCGAGTCGAACTACCGAACAAGCTAGCGGTGACAACAAGCACCATTGCTTGAACCCTTGATGGCATGCTTATAACTTATGAAGCTGACTGTAGATGTCCCAGTTCTAAGGGATGCACAACACATTGAAGATGTGCGAGAAGAATATGGTTTTAACAGGATGCCATTTGGGGGCATACTGTGTAGTGTATATCAATGAGACAGGATACAATATGGACATGCAGATCGCATCGCAGAGCACCCAGTGGACAACCAGAAATGCATGATTCAATACCATACAGACAAATATGTTAGTGTAACTTTAGCGATTTCTAGAGAAGTTGGTGTTGTTTCCAATAGAATATCTTAAAATATTGTGACAAGGGAACGAGAAACAAGTCAATTTCTAGCAACGACTGTCCGAGAATGTCATCAGCTCTTCCCAGCTGATGATCCATTAATGTAACTTAAGCCATTTCTGAAGAAGTTGGACTCGTTGCCCATAGAATATCTTCAGATACTGTGACAAGGGCAACACTTGAAGAGTTCCTAGCAACGACTGTCCCAGAATATCTTTGGCTCTTCCTAGCAGGTGATCTAATATATCTCATTTATGATAATGCTCGCCCTCATTTCCGCTCGTGACTACCTCAGAATATGATCCACAAGGGAACGAGAAACAAGTCAATTTCTAGCAACGACTGTCCGAGAATGTCATCGGCTCTTCCCAGCTGATGATCCATTAATGTAACTTTAGCCATTTTTGAAGAAGTTGGACTAGTTGCTCATAGAATATCTTCAGATACTGTGACAAGGGAAATATTTAAAGAGTTCCTAGCAACGACTCTCCGAGAATGTCTTCGGCTCTTCCTAGCAGGTGATCCAATCAATATATCTCATTATAATAATGCTCGCCCTCATGTCTGAGCCCAACTACCTCAGAATGCAGCAAATTTCACAATCAAGTTTCTTTCCCCTTATGCACCATTTCTAAACCTGAAAGAAATGACACATTCAGCATTCAAAACCAGGGTCAAACGTATGTTAGGACAGCTGGAATGGCAGTAGCTCTGTGGTGACAGGATTGCAGCAGCACAAGCCACATTAAACCTGCCGGTTTGGAGATCCCGCCATCTTCAGGAGATAGCTAGACGTAACATTGCTAAGGTGATGCTACAATGTTAGAAAAAAGTGTTCGAACACTTTGTAGGTGTAATGTAAAGTGTTCCCCTTCCCCCCTGATCAATGTTGAATCCCACAATTTCCCCACCATCAGCACAGGGCCTCACAACATTGATCGGTGGGGAAGGGGGAGGGATATGAGTAAGGGGATACTTCAGGCTACCAGAAACAAGTTTTGATTTTCACGTGACTCAAATAGCGTGCCTGTTATTGTCCAATAAGCATGGCAATTAGGGTCAGTGTTCGAACACCTTTTTTCTATGATTGTAGGCTGGGTCCACCCGTCCCTCTATTTGGCTACCAAACTACCATCAAAAATGGTGGAACCATTAGTTGACTTGTTTACAATTTATTATAAGTGACTCAATTTTATACCCAATATTAGGAAATATCTGCAGCTTAAAACAGTTTGATGATACAGGGAAGTTTGTAAAGATAATGGGAATAACACTATACCATCTAAATGAGAACTTTAATAACAATTTGTTTAAATGCAGTGGAAATCAAAGCAATATTTGACTAATATTGTGGTATATGATGTGCTGAAACATACGTGCAGAAGGGGAAGCTGAAATTAACTTTGTTTTTGCCTATTAAAAGACTCTTAATTAAAGTCTTCATTATTTCACACAATGTCACATAGATGCGCATGGTTAAGATAGATGAATTATATAAGTAAATAAAACAAAACATTCATATGTGCAGTTGAAACAACACACTTCCTCTCTCATTACTTCTCTTGAAAAGATGAGGCTTAGATGACAAAAAAAACCACCATTCTACGGGCCCGACCAACTAATTTTGTTAGAGTTTTCAACTACAAAAAAAGTTTAAAAATGTTTTGAAATTTCGTTGGAAAATATTTGAACATTTTGAATCTTTTTGAAAACTACCGGACATGTTCAGAAAGCTTTTGGAAACATTTAAAACAAATTGGAAATTGTTGAAATTTCAAAAATTGGTGAAAATGTGCCAACATTTCACACATTATTTGAAGAAAAAAACCTGACCGACCCTACCTGAGAGGTCCGTATGCCCATAGAACAGTGTTTTGTTGTTGCCTAAGGGGTCGTCCATAATTTTCGCCATTTTCAGTTACGTACAAAGCGTACATAAGAGGGGGGGAGGGGGTCGAAATATACCCCAACCGTACGTAACTTAACTGGCGATCTTGAGAGGCGGGATTTTTTTTTTAAAGTACAAAATAAAATAAAATAAAATTTCGCCATTTATTGCGTACGTAACTCGAGGGGGTGGAGGGGGGTAAAAAGTTATGTACGCTCTGCTCGTAAGTGAAAATGGCGATAATTTTGGACGACCCCTAAAATGATGACTCATACTCATCCTTTTTGTTATTTGATGGTGATAGCATACCTTGCCAATCCAAAGTCAGCTACTTTAACTATATTCCTTTCTCCTACAAGGCAATTTCGTGCTGCCTGTGATAGCAAAAAAACAGGATGTATGTGTATGTATGAACAGCATGCTTAATACATAGTAACAAATGAAATAAGTATCAGTTAAATGATCAGTTGATCAATCAAATCAATTAAATTGATCAATCAATCAATCAATCACAAGATCGATCCATACAATGATTAAAACAAGACACGTAACCAATCACAAATAATCAATCGATCGATCAATCAATCAATCAATCAATCAATCAATCAATCAATCAATCAATCAATCAATCAATCAATCAATCAATCAATCAATCAATCAATCAATCAATCAATCAATCAATCAATCAATCTATCTAACAGCTTAACATGGAATTTAGACATGATCAATCGATCAATCGATCGATCGATCGATCGATCAACCAATTAATCAAGCATCAATCAATCAATCAATCAATCAACATTGTATTCAGTGAGATCATTTGCATTCTTCTACAGAATGCCGCTATCCAATCATGAACCCAAATCAAATACAATAACTAATGGGATGCACACAGCAAAACAGTGAAATATCACACACATGTTTTGATCAGTATAAAAATGATTTACATGCAAGATTGATGAACAAATAAATAGTGAGAAACACCTCAGGGTGAAGATCTACTTGCAACAAATTAAAACTTTTAAACTATATCATGACATACCCTAGTCTTACATAACCAGAAGTTGATTTGGGAACAATTCAGTTGAAATTGACTGTCATTTTGGAAACGAAAACTTGATAATTTTGAGAACTATACAATAAGCAAGGACAAACAGCTTCAAATAAGTCATGAAATTCAAAAAAGCACTATTAGGTTTTATACTTCAAATTTCAAATAGACACTGATCTATATAAAGAGGTGAAAAAGTGAGTCTTTATTTTAAAGGGCTCTTTGGTAAATACCAAAAGTGTTCTATTGTGTTTTTGTATTATATTGCCATTAAGAAAAAGAAAAGAGGTCCACACTGTAAACAGATATACTCACCAAATCCCTGTGTATTATATTCTTCTTTTCCAGATATTTCATGGCGGAGCATACTTGTGTCATCATGTGTAATAGAATAGCGGTATTGTCTAGTAAATCTAAATGACGTCTAAGGTAGAATAACAAACAACCTGTACACAAACAAGTAATAGTAGTTACAGATTAAAAGTTAAGAACGCATGGATAAAAAACATTTATTTGAAAACTATTGTTTAAATAACATGTAAACATATTACAACATATGACGCTGGCCTGGAAAGCAGGTGTTTTATCGGCTGACAAATAGCATTAAGCACTTGCAATGTAATCCTGAACAAATTCTTAGATCCAACATAATTATTTAGCCACATAAGGTCATTTCAAGCAGTTTGGACTGAATACTATTGTTTCACAAGAAAATGTTGATGTGTATTCAAAACAAACATGCAAAATGATATAGAAATGTGTCCTTTATGAGTGGTTTATCGGTCTGCATGATCGTTAGCCCAGGCTGATTTGTTTGTCATTGGAAACATTTGTTTTTATAAGTTCTTGAAAGCCAGTAATTTTGATTAACCCTAACCAGTAAAGCTATGTTTTTTGTGCGTATCGGGGGGAGGGGGAAAAAGTACTATTTTTTTTACCCCCAAAATCACCCAGCACCCCCCGAGATTTGATCGCGGAACCATCCGTACCCCAATCTGTCCCTCTACCAACTGAGCAAAACTGCCAGCGCATATGCGGGCTAAAACTTCCTGCCCGCATATGCCTGCGGTAGGTGACGTCATCGAGGCAATGCAGCAGCACGTGCGTGGAGATCTGGCAGTGAGATTTAGTGAGATTCAGTTGGGTTAGGGTTAAAAGAGTGAAGCAAATTGGGTGTATTATCTGTTCCCGAGTACATATATATCAGTTTTGACCTTGAAAAAGGAGTTGTGCAAGATCTATACATTGGACTTCAAAATGTTAGAATTAGTTTGAAAGGGAAGATATTGAGATTCTTCCTACCCCTACATAACAACTGATAATAAGTAACTTCCTTCTAAACTGTAAAGCAGCTTTTAATTGCTCATAATTTTGTATTACCTGTACCTACCTTTTGCCATATATTCTGTAATTATACATATAGGTCTTTTACTGCAAACACCGTAGAGTTGTACCAAATGCTCATGGGAGAGTTCCCTGTCATCAAGATATAAAAAAGAGATGTTTGGTTGATATTATACGCATAGTTTTCATGACATTTATAATAAGTTCTCAGCTAAAGGTAGAATGTGATGTAGTATACCGTTTTGACTGATAAAAAAACACAATATATCTCATAAAAATGCAGAGGAAACAGCTTTTGAGGCATGAATACATTTCACTTAGAACAGGTCTAACTTTAGACCCGGTCTAACTCTTTTGTCCATACGGATCATACTGTCTGGATGGTTCAATAATTCTACCATCTATGACAATCTACTGTCATGTTGCTAAATGAATTTGATCAACAGGAGATGGTTATGAAAGATACAAGTATTGAAATCATGCAACCCTAACCCCCTTGGACGTATGCAGAAGGAAAATATTGGCCAATGATGACAGTATGGGGTCTCCAATCACTGCAGGCTCAAATACAGACTGTTATGGTGGGAGCCCAAGAAATTGTGCATTACACCACAGGGTTTGCGCTCCCTAAAACATTTTTTTTTTTGAGACTATATATAGCAGGGGTGGGCAACCTACGGCCCGCCCCGCCAGTGGTTTTTATGTGGCCCGCGAGATGTCTCAAGAAAAAGAGAAAAAAACCAATATATTTTACATCATCACAAAAAACGAGCTAGCTGCTTAGCATTACCGGCACAAATGACATTCCTCAACTTGCGTAGGTCTATTTTCCCTATTAATTGTCATCTGCACTGTATTGAGATTACGTTTTTGTGAAGATAGATTATTAAGCACACGCACCTATTGCTTGAAAGTCTTCGGAATCAAAGTTTGTAATCAACAGCAGGTCATTGCTAGAAAATTTGGTTAGGTGCGGCCCAGTCAATTTTTCACTTCTTATATCTGGCCCGTTCATTCAAAAAGGTTGCCTACCCCTGATATATAACCTACATGATGGCACCAAGAGTGTGTGCTACCAGCACAGCATTACTGTTGGATTTTGGCAGGGGTAAAATAATCCAGTTCCATCCAATGCCCAAACCTGTATGTTTCAAAAACTTGACTTACTTCATCACTTTGGCCTCATCGATGAAGTCGTCTTCGGACATGGCTCCTTCCCTCATAATCTTGACCGCCACATATCGGTTGCAATTGTTTAGTTTTGCTAACCTGACCACTCCAAACTGACCGCTTCCTAATTCCTTAAGAATGGTTAGCTCTGATATGTCTACCTCCCATTTATCTGAAAACAAAATGTAGTGACAGTGAGGGATATTATGTGTTTGTTTGTAAAGTGTAATCATTGTAAGGTGTGATATCACTCCCCAACTTGAAGTTATATAAAGTATAATAGTGCTGTATGTAGCCATGTCAAAACAATTGGTTTCTAGTCCGAATTCACCGAAGTGGATCTTTTTGATCTTCAAGTAGACTGATATGGGCTACAAAATTGGGGAAAAAATCCATTGAATACCTATTGTATAGCCTAATTGGGCTACATTTTTACTTCTTGTTCCATCAAAACAATGGCTAAGGAATATATTGGGCTACTTTTTTACTTCTTGTTCCATTCAAAAACACCGGCTAAGGAATATATTGGGCTACTTTTCAGCATGTATTGGGCTATAAGGTTAACACAGCTCATACATACCTGCTCCTAATCCAACTGTAGATGGAGGAATGTAACCGGGAGGATTCCGTAACCTTGTTATAAGACCTAAGAAATAAAAAACAAAATAGTCAAATAAAAACGATGTGGTAAACCAATGTGAAACCTGGTGAATTCTCATACCTAACATTGTGCCATCAGACTTTTACAGATCATGGTACTGACAAATTCATTCAAATCGAGATTGGAAAATGTCAGAAAAACAGGTCATGTGGAGAAAGGTTTGCTGACAAGACTACCCAAGTAGCACTGTTCTGACTCAAATTGTTGCTTTAGGAGTGAGTGATGACATGGTCTTCGCCCATAATATTTTCCCAATGGATATAGCTACGTTTTTGTATAAAGTGGCTGTTTGTTTTTCTTAAAGATCGAATAGTAAAAAAAAGCATTTATATGGAACAATATGTCCGACAAAAAAAAAAAAAAAAAAAATTGGAACTTTTCTGTAAATAAACAACAAACTCTTACAACGACTAGTTCACTCTCGGCACTCTGCACTCAGCTTCAATGCATTTTGTTTCTAGCCGTCTGCCATCCCCTGCTCTCATAAATTAGCAGCGCGTACACGTTATTTCCCGCCCATGTATTTTGCTCGCGTTTTTTGTCCACGCGCACGCGTCTGTTTGGCGTTCAGCTTCTTACGAATTTGGGTGCAGTATGTACAGTGTGCAATATATCCGGTATCGCATAGTGAAATGCTATACAATTTTGAAGAATTGCTAATAAATTTTCCAATTGTATCGATTACAGATGTGATGAAATGCTACACAATATTTGGAATTGCTACACCAATAAAATATTATATATTGCACACTGAGAATGTAAACAAATCTATTCAATCTACCGTACCCGATGAAGAGGTTTGAAACCCTGAAACCATACAAATAGACCATTTCAAATTAAAATTTAATTTGAAATGGTCTATAGACGCAAGTGATGGAATCTTTCCTCCTCACCTGACTCAGCTGATAATGTTTGAAATCCACCCAAAAAATATCCAGCCCATTACAGACTGGATTATTAAGGACAGACTGTTGGATCATGTGAAATATAGGATTCACTTGTGGCCTTACAGCAGCGAATGAATACAGAAGGACGCGGGCGTGCGTAAAGACAACAAGCACATTGCCATAATCGCACGAGCAAGCTTGGATTATTTTTTCGCACGAAGATAAAAACTGAATATTTCTCACCAATTTGGAGCTGATTAAACTATAGGACTCTATGATTTGTGTCAACCCCCGATTCAACAAATCGTAACGCACCCAAACTGAAAAAATGTTTAAAACTGTGTCCTGACCCTGTAATTGGTCTAATCTGTACCGAGTAAAGTCAGGGAATTCATGTGCACCACAGGTCTTTGATATAGACACTTGACTTGACTTGACTTATGGCGGATGATTTTTCCGAACCACAATGCCTCTCCAGATCTTCCTTTCCAACATAGCTGTCTTGATTTCTTCCACCTGCAGTCCTGTATGACGTTTTAGTATGTCAATGTAGGTTAGGGCTGGTCTGCCACGCTTTCTTACTCCATGCTTTGGAATCAAATGTATGAGTTTGTGTACAAGCTCCTTGGACCCCCTGAAGCAGTGTCCAGCAAATCTTGCTCTGCGTTCTCTGATCTTGTCTGAGACTTTTGGCATGTCCCCATACAGGTCTTTTACTTACCACCAGCATTGTGTTTATGATAATCTATAAGTTGTGGTATAGCTAAAAAACTATGTTTCTCTGATATAAACACCTCTGAACCAGATCGTTTGATGTGGTAGTGTCTCACAATGTCGTCTCCTTGCCTGCAATTTCAATAAAACGTGGTAGTTAGAGACATTAGGGTATTAACTTTACGTAAGCAATCATGAAATGCAGGGTTGTTTGAAAAAATGATAAACAATTTTTGACAAATATGATGCGATCTGTGAAAACCCGTCGGATGTCGCAAAATGTGAACTAGGGATTATGGGTAATTTTTTTTAATTTTTTTAAATTTTTTTTAAAGAAAATTAAATTCAAACACTTTGTGTCATCATCTTTCATGAAATTTCAACTTCAAAAACTTACTTAAGTCACTTTTATTATTAACCTTATAATGTATTGAATTATGTATCTTTTTTGGCCTGTTTTCATGATTTCTTGTTTTGTAGCTTTTTATGACATCACAATCATCATTCACTCATAACTTTTTTTGAAGTGATCGTAGAAAAATGATGGAAACAGTTCTGTAATCAGCACAGTTTTAGATTTCTTATGATATAAATATCTCAAATATGAAAAATGCCACCAAGTGGTGGGTTTTCACAGATCGCATCACAAAATGTCTCCATCTACTTAATTATTATTATTATTAATATAATAAACTTTCATTACTGTGCAAAAAATCTAAAACCTAGCTTGCTTCTTTTACAGAATATGGCAATTTAATGATACTACAGGGTGAGTCAGAAAGAACAGACACTTTTTTGCAAAGGTGTCCTGAACAATTCAGGCATGCATATTAAAACCAAAGGTAGTGCTAAGAAGGCCAATAACTTGCTTGGATTCAAAACAAGAATTTTGAAAATCTACCATTGCATTATTAACCCTAACCCCCCTGAGTGCTAAAAAATGCTAATCCTAAGTCCCTCTCCAAACGCATGCGCCGTCGGTTTTCGATGACGTAGTCAACCAAGCCTATATAATGAGCGCAGCGTACTGCGCGAATGTGTAGCTGAGGGCCGTGGCTTTGTGGGTGGGACGTGGGGCTTGAGAACGGAGGGTCCCCGGATCGAATCCTGGCAGGTTCCCGGAGATTTAGTTAGAGTTTTTTCCTCGATAATCGTGATCCCGGTCAAAAACCCTAAACCGGGGGTTAGGGATAATTATGTGACACTAATTTTAGTAAAGCTTTTTTTTAAAAACCCAATCCACTGAATGGTTTAAATATTCTACCATTCCTCAATGTATATGATAAATTATGAAGCACGCTTTTTAAAATTAATTGATGTAAAATAAATAATTGTTTTATTTTGACACATTATTTGAGCCAATTTCATGAAAATCACAAGTTTGATCCTACTCTAAATTGAAAGTTAGTTGAGCCTAACAAAATAAAACACACCTGTTATATACTCTATAGGATTCCTAAGTTGATACTGCAGTATAAGTTTCTTGTGCAAAATCGTTTGTGTTAGAGAAGTTAAACTAAAATAACCGTTTCTAAATATAGGCTCAAATTGCTCAAATCTACAAATGTAGGGTATTTTAATCTAGAAACACTGGGACTTGTTATGCAAGATTTATCACCTTCATAGAAGATGGTTGATCATAACTGATATATGGACCAAATTTGAAATGATTTCTCCAACCTTCATCCCCAAGGTGTGACTGGTTTTGAAAAAATGGTCTTAACACTTTCCATGTGGCAGGAGTCTGCAGACGACATTCCAAAATTTCACAAAATGTTTCAAAAATGTCAAAATTGTTAAATTTCATAACCATATTTGGAATCACCATGTGAAAAACATTGAAATAAGTACAAACATGCCAGGTATTGATTCAGTGTAATCCTTGAGATAGAATTTGAAAGTTGGGAAAGATATCTGAAAAATCTGTTTTGTATACTAAAATCAATAGCCTCATGGAAAGTGTTAAGACATTTATGAATCCAACTTAGATCAAGACTATTCTTTTCTCATGTCTGAAGGCTGACAGCAAAATTGTAACTTTATTTGTTGGGAGTGGCTGTTTTTAATTCAACCAGCATGCTTATATAGGCTTTTTAAGCCTGGCCCGAGCAATTTGCTTGAGTCTGGTCCCTTCAGGACCCAAGCGTGTGTCCATACGGATCGACCGTGTAAACAAACAAACAAACAAACAAACAAACTTACCCTTGTGATAATGTTAATATAGAAAGTGTATAGAGGCCTTGCGTGCTGGAATTTCTAACGATGAAACATCCTTCTTTCCTCTCTGCTTTCAGCTCCATTTCCGTTCTTTGCCTACTCCAAGTGCCATTGAACCACCTAGTGCATGGGTAAAGTATTAAAGATATATGACTGGGTGCAATTTTGAATCCTGAAAGATTACTTGTCAAAGGGTTTTAGCTGACCATTTGTGGTGAGAGACATTTAATGGACAGATTTCAACAACATATATCAATTGAATAATTCTTACTTTGTCAAAGGGTTTTAGCTGACCATTTGTGGTGCGAGGCATTTAATGAACAGATTTCGACAACATACATCAATTGAATGATTCATTTATTTATCTTTCCCCATAGTAGGCCAGTGTACATAATAAACATTCACACACTCTAAGTAGTGTTGAACCAATCAGAAAGCAAGAAACTAAAATACGCGGAGTGCATTGAAAGGGTCTAATGCACTCCGCGTGTGCGCCGTTCAATGCGCGCACCAAGCACTTTGTTTTGATTCGTTGTTCAGGAATCGCGAGTTGGCCGATTTTCACTGCGGGTGTTAGCAAACTTGTTAGCATGTTTTCATTCTTTTTTACATAGATCAATATTGTGCTCAAATTGTGAATTTTGATTTGTATAGTGACTTGTATGAATTAGGTCAATGCATGCATATGTTTTGTTTCTTGAAAAATTAGAAAAATCAATGCACTTGCGCAAATGTTGATATGCTCACAATAGCACCCCCCCTGCGGGGTCGTGCCATTATTCACACATCAACATCAGCGCGTGTGCATTGATTTGTCTTATTTCTCTCGAAACAACTCATACGCATTTATTGACCTATAATCAACATGTGCTTCTGACGGAATAGGGCACTATCGGTACAGTACCTTGGGAAAATAGTTTGCCCTATTCCCCTTCTAACCATGTAGTTTTTGTATACTAAGTTTGGACAGCTTTATTTTCCATCCGGCCCTTGAGCATGTGTAAAGTAATACTTGCTATGTATAACCTTTGGGCTGTATGCTCGAAATCATGTTCAATGGCCACAATGACATCTACCACAACCTTGTAACTTGTAAGTGCTCTTGCCCCTGAACATGTATAAAGCGACACTTCCTATGCATTACAGTTGGGCAGTTTTACTTAATACATGCTGAAGGGCCGGAAAACATGAAGTTCTGACAGAACAAAATATGTAATCATTTATTATAAAGCATAACAAACTGAAAACAGCAAGAATTGATTATGATAGATATTAACAGATACATATTGTTGGATAGAGCTTCAACTGATGCAAATTACCAACTTATAATAAATATTCCAATTCTGTTGAAAAGCAAATACACTTACTCATATCTTTCTAACCCTGTAGAAAACTTGCTCTTTTCCTCCACATAGTTACTTGGTATGTAGCCTTCTTTCCTGTATACAAAATAGTCAAACAGTTTACCAAATTTAACAGCTATAAAATACAAAAATGTTAATTATTACTTTGTCAAAATGAGCTACTATTATTGGTTCAGAATGAGAGGGCATTTGAAAAAGGTGTGTATGGTCAAAATTGTAAAAGTAAATTATTAGGAACCAAAAGCATTTTCACCCCCATTGAAAATGTTGAGGCTACTACAATCGCGGCCATAATTAGTTGGAACATCCATGTAATAATGACCCTTTCGTGCGTTCCCGTTTGCGCAAAATGTACACTATCAAAACATTGCCGTCTTTGACGGAAGGCTTAAAGCCTTTCCTAAACATTAATAACTCCCCCCTCCCCACTGGGCAATGTTGGCCCTTCCTAGTACCCCGTAACCCAAAAATCATGTTTCAACATTGATCCAGGGGGAGAGGGGGAGTTTTTAAACACACGTATAAAAGTGTTCCAACAATATTGGCCGAGATTGTCTCCTCGAGTGACAAATGTAAAGTTTTCGATTAGTTTAAATCATTGTATTTTCGTAACGGCTAATTCGATTTTATTGATACTTGGAGATCATTTTGCCTACATACCATAGATAAAAGTGAATGACAAAATTTGATCTTTTCATTAACGGTTTTAGGGAACGGTCACTTTTAATTAGATATAAGGTCTATTTCTGGTGTATTTTTGTTCATAAAATGGTCACATGGATTCACTTTATGTCCAGAACTATTTAACAGATCGCTGTAAAATTAGCAGAATGTGATAATAGTATTATGCCCACTGTTCATACTATTAATTTAAACATTTGTGTTTAATTTATTTGGAGAAACGGTCACATTTGAATTGGAATTAGATAGTTTAGGTCTAATGTCAAATTTGAAAGTTGTGATTATCTATATGAATTTGTTCTATTTTTTCAACAAACTTCACGCAATTTTAACAATCGACTTATTTATTGTTTTAAATATGATAAATAAATAAATAAATAAATAAATAAATAAATAAATAAATAAATAAATAAATAAATAAATAAATAAATAAATAAATAAATAAATAAATAAATAAATAAATAAATAAATAAATAAATAAATAAATAAATAAATAAATAAATAAATAAATAAATAAATAAATAAATAAATAAATAAATAAATAAATAAATAAATAAATAAATAAATAAATAAATAAATAAATAAATAAATAAATAAATAAATAAATAAATAAATAAATAAATAAATAAATAAATAAATAAATAAATAAATAAATAAATAAATAAATAAATAAATAAATAAATAAATAAATAAATAAATAAATAAATAAATAAATAAATAAATAAATAAATAAATAAATAAATAAATAAATAAACCAATAACAAATAAACCTGATTGTACATATTCATGTAGCTCTATTTAACACTTTCCACGCGGCAGTCGTCTGTAGACGACATTCCAAATTTTCACAAAATGTTTAAAATTGCAGACTATAAATCATAACATGTTCTATAACTTATACACCAACGCTCTTAGTCCCCTCCCCAACATAGAAGTTGATATCAACCATGTGAAAATCATAGTTGGTAGACTAATAAAATATGTAAAACACACAGGACTTGTTATGATTGTATTTAAAAAGAAACTCGTAGCTCTCTTTTATTGACATGTCAACCATAAACATATTGGTATACCTTCTTGCGTTATAATGCATAGTAAAACATACACCCCCGCCCCATCCCAACCTTTACATAGAGATACATATTAAGCGTCGCTCGCAGTGAAATGATATGCATCTCGTGTCAACAAATCATAGATATAACAGGTTACAATGTAATTCTGGAACTTTGTGTGCATGTCGAGGCTATATTCCGACAGTATGCCAACACAATACACGCAAAATCAATTGACGCGACAGTATGCCACGATAAGTAAAGAAAATTAGGTCAAAGACTTTTATCTGAAAATGATGGCATACTGTTGAAACTCGACATTCCCGTAATATTTTGGACTCCTGATTGAAAATATCCCATGGATTACTGTTATGGCCTATCCAAATACGTTGTCAAATTGAACTATATACAGTGCATTAACAATAACGACTGACCATATCGATTATGTCTATAATTGTCCTGATATCTTTTAAAACGCTGTTCCGTGGTATGGTCTCATCCGTGGTGTAGTGGTAAGAGCGCTGTTGTTGCGTTGCTTTCATGCTTTCAAACCAAATGTTGTAAGTTCGAGCCTTGCACCGGACTATGTTTTGAATATTTTTTAAAAATAATGTCCAATTCCCTCGTAGACTTTTAAAAATACCATATAACAATTAATTTAACTTGTTGGCGATAGCGCCCCTTCCCCTTCCTTGTTATGTAATCCATTTTGAATGACGCAGGAGTTGCGTAAGCGACGAGAATGTGTTCCAGCATGTTTAGCTGTTGGTATATGTGATCGAGAAACCATTTAAATTTAAATTACTGGCCACATCCATAATTTATTGGGCATTTAGTATGCCAAATATACCTCTGTAATTAAAAGTGACCTATCCCTAACAGTAAGTTGAGGCATGACCGTTTTAAGTAGTTGACCACGTGACCAATAACATAACCTATCTATCCTTCAAATCTGGTAAAGAAAGCTTTATTGAATCAAAAGTTATGCCCAAAACCCTTAAAATAGATGATTTTTTTAACAGATGATTCAGACAATCGCGGCCATAATTAGTTGGAACATCCATGTAATAATGACCCTTTCGTGCGTTCCCGTTTGTGCAAAATGTACACTATCAAAACATTGCCGTCTTTGACGGAAGGCTTAAAGCCTTTCCTAAACATTAATAACTCCCCCCTCCCCACTGGGCAATGTTGGCCCTTCCCAGTACCCCGTAACCCAAAAATCATGTTTCAACATTGATCCAGGGGGAGAGGGGGAGTTTTTAAACACACGTATAAAAGTGTTCCAACAATATTGGCCGAGATTGTAGGTACAAATTCTAATCAAAGTCATTCATTGTTATGTAATGATCCAACAATATTTTAACAATTACTACCACCTCTTTGTGACCATTCAAATAGCTTGATGGGGTATTGTGTATACTGTACTGTTCGTCAGATTTGTTAATAATATTAAAATGACATCACCTTTCAAATTGATATATTTCTGACAATTTCTGAGGACAAAACTGGTCAATATATGATTACAAATATCACCATTTCTCTTCAACACAAAACAATTGCAATAACACATTTAGACCACACAAAAAACCCCACCCTGTTCTACGGACCTGACCAACCATTTTGTTTAAATAAGCTTTTTTGTTGTTGAACATTTTGAAATTTGTTTGAAATTTTGTGAAATTTAACCAAACTAATTTCATAATTTCATGACAGTGTTCTGTCTGTGTTTTTGAGCTCCATTTCTTTGCGCCAGTTTGGGAGATGTCAAGTCACCCCCCTCTCAAGTTTTCTGACTAAGCAGCACCCCCCCCCCCCATCTCAAGTTTCTGATCCATAGAACAGGGTGGCTTTTGTGTCGCCTCATGAGTGTTTTATTTTTTAGGTGGGAGAGTATAGACTGGGTCCCGCACCCTCTATATGGCCACCATCTTTATAAATGGCAGGGGCTGTGTGTAAAATAGGGAAGACATGAAGGATCAAGTATAGGGGGAGTATAGCTGCATGCAAGTGCCAGAAAATTCTAACACGACACTACTCAGAGGAGGAAACTGTTGTGCAAAATTAAAATGTTCACTATTTGTGACCAGTCACGCCAAAAAGGACATGTTGTTGGCAAACACAGTTTTGAGAAACAGGACAATATATCTGGTGAATTAAAAAAAAAGTAATAGGAAAAGATATACTTCTTTAATTCTTATCTTGTGATTAAAAAGTCTGATTACCTTCAACATGGTATCATTTCAAAGCTTAAAATGTGCTCTTTGAAATCTTACTAATAACTCAGAATTGACTCGGGCCTACAATATTTTGATGTTTTTCATGTGACGGGTCACATTTGTGTGTAGATACCAAATACAGTAAAAAAACCAGGTCACACCAATTCACCTTGCCATACTAACACTGAAACTCATGTATGCACACAACCTACCCTACCTACGGCAACCTACAGAGAAACAAATTTACAAAGTCTGCTTTTTCCCACGGCCACGGCCTACAATATTTGCTATGACAGTGAACACCAGGCAACTAACAACCTTCAAATCAAACTCATAAAGCACCTGTAGCAGGAAACACCACCCATGCACCAGTTTGGTAAGTTGTGTGTAACACTTTCCACATGGCAGGCGTCTGCAGACGACATTCCAAAATTTCACAAAATGTTTAAAAAGTGTCAACATTATTGAATTTCATTACCATATTTGAATTAACCATGAGAAATTGATTGAAATTAGTACAAACATGCCTATTATTGGTTTAGTAATTCTCGAGATAGACCTTGAAAGTTTGGAAACGGTTCTGAACAATCTTGTTTTGTATGGTAAAACTAATAGCCGCGTGGAAAGTGTTAAAAGCTCTGATACTAATAATACTATAAACCTGTTGGGTTATAAAAGTGTTGGCAGGTATCCAGGTAAAACAAATCTATAAATGTTTTACAAAAGTATTTCCCCATTGAGTGAAATTAAAATAACAACTGCAAATGTTTGACGTGACTTTAATGGTCGGACGTCGAATTTTAACACAACTTCCTTTTTAAGTGTAAACAGGATCCCCACATTTTGAAAGCGACTTTATAGGATGAATGCTAATGATGACTTTATAACACATTTTCCAAATTAAAAGTCAACTTTTTCGAATTAAAAACATGTTTGCACACAATTGATACGAATTCCCATCATGCCTATGTAAGAATAGCGAGGGTCTTAAAATATGTCAAATTCACTTTTAAGTTTAGAAACTGACTACGTTTTTATAGCACGGTGTCAAAAACCAAATTAATGGAAACAAAGTGTTGAGCTCATCCATTCTATTGGCGGCAAGCTTTTCCCAAAATAGGGAGAGAAAAAAAAGGAAAGCGTGAAGGTGTTCAGAAAATATCTCAGAAAAAAATGTCTTGTATTTTCATTTTTCCTGACTTTTAAGTAGAAATTAATGCTTCGTGGGGTTCCACGCTTATTATCTATTTAAATAAGACAATTTTTCTTGTTTTCTTGTTAACCCTAACACTCCCGGTGGATTTTCCAACAAATTTTTTTTTCAAGCAAAAAAACCACACACAACAAGAGGTGCCACGCCCCGGGGTTTGAACCCACGACCTCTCGGTTACAAGTCCAACGCTCTACCAAGTGAGCCACGGGGGGAGCTATGCTGGGCGAGTGTATTAGCCCAGCTATGTAGCCCGGGGCCATTATTTCACCCAAAAACCTCAGCGGCAGGTGGAACCGACAGGCTGGGAAATGGGATTTCATGGGGTGTGGGGCTGTAAGGGTTAATCAAGGTGAAATTAGAGAAAAAAGTGAAAATTAAAAAGAAGAAAAAAAATCGTTCAATAATCCTAACACTCCCGGTGGATTTTCCAACAAATTTTTTTTTCAAGCAAAAAAAACCACACACAACAAGAGGTGCCACGCCCGGGGTTTGAACCCACGACCTCTCGGTTACAAGTCCAATGCTCTACCAAGTGAGCCACGGGCGAGTGTATTCGCCCAGCTATGTAGCCCGGGGCCATTATTTCACCCAAAAACCTCAGCGGCAGGTGGAACCGACAGGCTGGGAAATGGGATTTCATGGGGTGTGGGGCTGTAAGGGTTAATGAAGGCATTAATCTTTCTGGTTGCAATATGGAGCTGAAACAAGGCCTGTCGTACGCAAGATCATACGCAACAAACTACAATTCTTTGGACATATTGCTAGACAAGAAGGAGAGAACCTAGAACGGTAATAACTCAAGGAGCTGTCGAAGGAATGCGTAAATGTGGCAGACCAAAACTCAGTTGGACTGTCGGCAATAACCCTAACCCCACTAGACCATACAAAATCATCCAAAATAAAACTATCTCCACGCGCGTGCTGCTGCATTGGCTCGATTACGTCACCTACCGCAGGCATATGTGGCCACGAAGTTTGTGGCCGCATGTGCGCTGGGGAGTTAGCTCAGTTGATAGGGGCACAGACTTGGGTGCGAATGGTCCCGGGATCGAATCCCGGGGGGTGCTCGGTGATTTTTCGGGTTAAAAAAATGGTACTTTTTCCCCCTCCCCCCGATACACGCAAAAACATAGCCGTGGGAGTTAGGGTTAATTAACACAATTTTTCAATGTTCCATAACCCTAACCCCACTAGACCATACAAAATCATCCAAAATAAAACTATCTCCACGCGCGTGCTGCTGCATTGGCTCGATTACGTCACCTACCGCAGGCATATGTGGCCACGAAGTTTGTGGCCGCATGTGCGCTGGGGAGTTAGCTCAGTTGATAGGGGCACAGACTTGGGTGCGAATGGTCCCGGGATCAAATCCCGGGGGGTGCTCGGTGATTTTTCGGGTTAAAAAAATGGTACTTTTTCCCCCTCCCCCCGATACACGCAAAAACATAGCCGTGGGAGTTAGGGTTAAGGAAGCAACAGGTCTATCTCTCATCTCTGCACATCGCATGTCACAAAATAGACAATAGTGGCACTCCATCATCAATAGGGTCACAAATAATCAGCTATAATCCATAAAACGATGACGACGACATTTGTTGATAAATCTTACCCGTGTTTATTCCTTGCTTTCCACCAATATTCCCTTGTGTTGTCAAGAACAGTGTACTCTTCGCCTTGTACCAATGCAATGTCAGATTTCTCCATCGGCTCATAGTCAAACTTGGCAACCACAACTATGGCCATTTTGTCCTGAGTGATGAAACAAAATACACATATATAATTAGAGAGGTTCCTAATTCAACCCGGGATTCTATTAATTTTGGGATAGGAAAGTCCTATACTGCGCATACGTAAATAACAGGTCACGTTTTCTAGGCTATTTAGCTCATTAACTTTTGTGTGAGCATATTCATGATGGCGCTGTTTGTCGTCTGCTTAGGTATAGACTTAATTCCAGTTTACACGGAATTGTTGGACAAATCCTGAAAAATTGTGCAGTTTCGAAAATTATCATAAAAACCTTACGTGCTGCAGGGTTTTTACCACCCTGAATATGATTAAATCATGTTTAATTGTTTGTTTATACATTAGGCCTATATACAAAATACGTTGGATTGCCCTTTCACCCAAAATTTGTCAAGTTAAAAAAAAAAAATTGTTGGGATTAAAAAACCCAAACAACAACAAAAATACCTAACCGAGTAACCGGTGCAATTTGATAATACAATCAGTATAGATTGATCAGTTTCAAATTGGTGAAGCCTCCTTAAGCATGTGTACAGCAGCGAATGAATACAAAAAGATGCAGGCACGCATGAAGGTAAACAGCCCACTGTATATCATATGCGTGATGCATGCGTCCGTTCAAAACTGTATGTTTGTGGCCATAATTGCACGCGTACAGGCCCGTAACCAGCCTTTTCAGTTAGGGAGTTCGATTTACTGAATGCAATTAAAGACTCAATGGTCGCACAGTGACCATCGCGCCGCGTAAAGCGGCGCAGGGGGGTGTTTGAGGGGGGATGTGGCCCCCTCAAAAGTTGAAGAAAATTTAAAAATACAACCTTTAAGGGGGCTGTGGACTCTCAGGTACAGCCTCCGTAAAACTGCCGTAACTTCTTCAATATTCATTTAATCTTTATAAACGTATACAGTTTTTTTGCACGAAAGGGTTCAATTAATCCAACCATGATAATGAAATTGACCATTTTGGGAAAAATTATAAAAAAACACATTTTTTGAAGTTACGGCAGTTTTACGGAGGCTGTACCTGAGAGTCCACAGCCCCCTTAACGAAGGCATTTGGTGCACCATTTTTTCATATAATTTCGATTTTGTTTTTGTTTTTTTGTGTTCAATATATGTATTGCAAATAGGCAAATTCGCGCAGGTTTTTTTTAATATCAATAATTTTCTTTTTACCAATTCTAAAATAGAGCCTGAATTGAAAGCATTTGGTGCACTATTTTGAATTGCAAAATTTGTTGATAGGCCTTGAAAACTCAATTATTTTCTGCCTAAGCGCAAATAATTGTGAAATTCAGAAATACCGTGTTCTGGTCTATTTTGGTAAAAACAAAATGTGCCTTGATAAACCTGTTGAAATAGGCATACTTTTCACAATCAGGCATTATTTATTTTTGGAAAGTGAGTCCAAACTACTCTCACTTCGAGGTCCGAGACTCATGTCCCACGTCAGCCTCATTCAAACATATATAGGGCCTGCATGTATATGAGATTCTTAAGTGAATAGATACAAGTAAGGCACCTCTCCTCTCCTCTCCTCTCCTCTCCTCTCCTCTCCTCTCCTCTCCTCTCCTCTCCTCTCCTCTCCTCTCCTCTCCTCTCCTCTCCTCTCCTCTCCTCTCCTCTCCTCTCCTCTCCTCTCCTCTCCTCTCCTCTCCTCTCCTCTCCTCTCCTCTCTTTTCTTACCTTTTTTTATTTTTTTACCTTTGACAAATTTAGGGGGTTCGATCGAACCCCTCGAACCCCCCTGGTTATGGGCCTGGCGTACCCTTGGATTATTTTTGCGCGCAGAGAGATAAAAAACAAATATTTCTCGCCAATTTGAAACTGATTACACTATAGAATATACGCTGATTTCACCTTAAAACTTGAGGTGATATGAAGTACTTGTCTTAGATAATATGAGACCTGTCATCACGAAATGAGAGTGAAGTCGGAACATTTAATTTTGAGGTTTGTCCAGATTCAGAATGCTCAGAAAACAAGCTTTAAAATGATATGCAACATGTTATAATTTCTCAATGTTTTCCTGATCAAAAATCAAATTGAAATTTAAAATTCCTTTGTTTTCTATTGATTTTTGGCATGTTTTGGCATTTTTTCCAATGAGGACCATATCTCCTAATACACATTGGCGACTTAACGCTCATTTTGTGGTGACAGGTCTCATATGCACTTGTAATACTGGGTTGTTTTGCTATTGGCGCACCAAGTCTTATATGATGTGCAAACTTACCGCACTCGGTGGTTTTGGTAGCGGTTTATCAGGCCTATGAGGTGCTGCGACTGTTCTATGTTGTTGTTGATGATGTTGATGATGATATTGATGACCATTTCTACCGCTACCACTACTCGAGCTTGATGCATTGGACGAGGCAGAATTCTGGTTACCGAATGGAGTGAGAGCACTCTATTAGAGAGGAACAATGAACAGACATTGTTTTCAATCAAGGGATTAAATAAAAGAGGTTATATGACCTGGGACATACTGCAAGGCCCCCCCCAAAAAAAGTTGACTTGCCCTTTCAGGGTCAAAGCCAGGGTCGGACGGTCGGATTATTATTATTTATTTTTTGCTGAAATTTTTTGAAAATTTACTGCACAAAAACACGTTTTAAAGATTTTTTTTTGATTTTTTTGTTTGTTGATTTTTGTTGATTTTTTTGTTGATTTTTAAACAAGCAGATACTACTCAAAAACACGTTTTCATCTTTCTTTATCGTTATGTGCTTCTTTCAATTTTTCAATATTTTTTTTCAATTTTTTTAAAAAAAAAATAAAAAAAATAGCGACCCTAGATTTCCGAAAATTCGGGTCGGTCGGAAAGGGCAAGTCAACTCTTTTTTTTTTTTGGCCTTAAGGTGGAAATTTCTGTGTGTGTGAATTTTCGCCCGGCGCACATTTTGAACAATTTTGCTTGTTTTTATTTTCACAAATTTATGCTTCCTTACATAGAGCTACATACAAAAAGGTATATATTCACCCATCTTTATTTTTTGCGCTTGCTGATTTTAGCGCGAAAATGTTAACTTTTACAGCAGTAGGTTTAGGATCTATGGGGGCTGTAGCTGAGTTCCTACACATGTTGTATGACTTGTGCTGGAAAACCCCTAAACATGGGTTCCATTAAAATAACCACACCTCCATCAAATCATAAATGATCAAATCAGCCATTTTTTGAGGAAGAGAATCCACACATGTATGGCTCAGGGTTTCAAACCTTCAATGGCACCGCCCATCAATTTATTTTTGAATACCCCCTTTCCCCCAGGCTGGAGCTCCTACCCCCTTTCCCCAGGGCTGGAGCTCCTACCCCCTTTCCCCTGGGTTGGAGCTCTTATCTCCTTCCCCCGGGCAGGAGCTCCTACCCCCTTTCCCCCCAGGCTGGAGCTCCTACCCACTTTCCCCAGCGCTGGAGCTCCTAACCCCTTTCCCCAGCGCTGGAGCTCCCAACCCCTTTCCCCTGGGTTGGAACTCCTACGGCCTTTCCCCAGCGCTGGAGCTCCTAACCCCTTTCCCCTCCCTGGGTTGGAACTCCTACGCCCTTTTCCCCAGGCTGGAGCTCCTATTCCCTTTCCCCTGGCTGGAGTTCCTACCCCCTTTCCCCCAGGCTGGAGCTCCTCATCCTGAATCAGAATAAATAACCTTCTTCCTACACCATATCTGGGGCATGTTGTTTTACACTCTATTAACAATACATCCATTTAAAGTCTCAACCTGTCAGTGGATTATTGTTTAGAAGCTATTTCTCTAAATATGCTGGAGGCTATCCAAGCATGCATATTTGTACTGATGTTAATGAACTTCACACTCAAAATATTGTACAAAGGTTGGGCATGGACAATTACTATTAAAGATAACAAATTGCTTCTGAAACGAGAAAGAATTACAATAATAGATTTCTAGTTCTTCCTGAGCCAAACCTGACTGGTTGAGAATGGTTGAGAGAAACTGTCTAGGTTTATAGGATACACTATAGATATTATGTTTCTATTAATTTATTAATTGCAGTATATTACGATCTTCTCTCTCAAAACTGGGATAGAGTCATAAAAAAGTGATCCTTTTTTCAACCCAAATCAGGGGCACATATCTGTACCCACCCTTCACAGATTATTGTAAAAGTGGTACATTTCGTGCGATTAATTGTTTGAGCTTTGCCGATTTTGAACCATTTTGCGTGATTTTTAATTCTTGATTTGTAGCTTCATCACATAGACCTATATGCGGTAGCGCGAAAATGTCCACTTTTACAGTATATGTACCAAAATCTGTGCTCGTATGGTGTATGCCCTCCCCTAACAGAAAACTGACGGTTTTGAATGTATGGCATACACAGCTTGTTTCTTATGTCCGGCATCCTGATGACACATCTGCCAGTACCTATACAGGTATTGAATGCTTGTACCTGTATGGGAACTGTAGTAGTAGTAGTGTGGTACAACTAGAGTAGCGGCACAGTAACAAGGTTACTGACACTGTGCAGCTACTATGGTGTTACTTCACTGTTTTTTAACATAAAGCTACCCATACGGGTACTACAAATGCTGAACCATGTTACCAGGCATAAGAAAATGGCTGTGTTTATGCAATGGGTTAAGTCTGTCAGCAGTTCAAAACTGTTTAAATTTATTTTTCAGGCCTATCTATAGTGCATTGCATGGAAAAAAGCTTTCACTCAAATCCTTAAATATGTTAGGTACCTGTGAACTATTTTGATGTCTTTTTGGTGGAACGAGCGGTGATATAGGTCCAAACCCCTACAAGAAAAGAAGCAAGAAACCAGCAAACCAGTGCATGTTAATATTAACCCATGAAATGTAATAGAATATATCAAATAGTAAAAGTGGTTATATGTGTGTGCAGTTAGTTTGCTGTGCAATGTCAATTAAAGGAATTGTGCATTACAACAGGGCTTTTGTAGGCATAACCCTTATTCAAAGAAATTGAGGAAGTAAAGCATGAAAAAACAAAAGAAATAAAAAGGAATTTCCTCTTAATATTTCACATACAATCTGAATGCATTGACCAAATGTATCAAGCGAGGTGTCATTTGAAAGCTTACAAAATACACTTTTTCATAAAAATCAAATCTCAATTTACATTTTGAAGGACAGAAGCCCCCTTTTGATGTGACTGGTCAATTCATAACTGTGCATATATATTAACACTTTCCACTCGGCTATTAGTGTTACCATTATACAAAACAGATTTTTCAGAAACCTTTCCCAATATTCAAAGTCTATCTAAAGGATTTACTGAACCGATACTTGGCATGTTTGTACTTATTTCAATGTATTTCTCATAGTGATTCTAAATAATTTGGTAATGAAATTCAATATTATGTTGACATTTTTGAAACATTTTGCGAGATTTTGGAATGTCGTCTGCAGACGCCTGCCACATGGAAATTGTTAACCATGAATGTAATAGGTAAGAATTTCTTTTTATTTTCCTTTTTTTCTTTATTATCTTTGGTTATTATTTGCAATGAGGCTAGACAACAACCAGTTGGTTTCATTATGATGGGCCATATTTAAATAGAATTACCCCTAAACAGATATCGCAATAAATATATTGATTTGGGAACCTGTGTAAATATTTAAAAATCATGAAAGCAAAATTACCCACTTTTGTGTAACATTTACTCGGTCACTCTCACGTGGAGCCTATCAACAATTCAGAGAAAGACACTTTCAGTGA
Organism: Ophiura sarsii; assembly: GCA_035610835.1. Taxonomy (NCBI): domain Eukaryota; kingdom Metazoa; phylum Echinodermata; class Ophiuroidea; order Amphilepidida; family Ophiuridae; genus Ophiura; species Ophiura sarsii. The sequence continues at coordinate 37,520,938 of CM069450.1, read as the reverse complement.
AATAAATAATACGGCAAGTATTTAAACAACAAACAAGATTTGATAAAATGTACAAAATTGCACCTTTAATTTGGGTAATGATGTAATTCCAGGAAGTGCATTTGATACGCAAATGTCCCATGTTCCCTTCCTTATGCCTTGTGTCAAAGATAAGATTTGTACTACTGAACCCATGACTATTCAACAAGGAATTCTTTAAACCCCTTGTAGATTGGTTAGAAAGATGGATGCAACATTTGTTTCACCAATCAGAGACATTGTTAGAATAATGGTATCCCTGATAAAGACTGGAGTGAAATATTTTAGAAGCAGTGTTTTAATTGGTTATTGAAATGAGTATGTCTTGTAATTAACCAATCATAAATGCTGTTAGATAGGCAGGTAGTGTGCACAGGGTTATACACAATTAGTCTCATAACAGGTGAATAAAAAAACTAATCACATCATTTGATGCGATATCAGGTGATGGTAAATGGCAGAAAATTATGATTGTAAATATCAGTGCATAATTCAATTTGTCAACAAATTGGATGCAATTATGAGCTTTGGAAAAGTTCTAGTTCCACTTCTGCGGGCCACTTTTTTCAGAATTTGGCAGGGTTAGGGTTAAAGGAGAAATTCAATGGCAGCATTTATTATTATTTATCTACTGGAATGTTAGAAAATGTGCTAAGAGCCAAAATGTGCAGTTTTGTTACTAATATTTCAAACAATGTTTCTTTCATGCTATGAATGGGTTATTGGCGCTAATCCGTCATGCAAAAACATGGATGTCAGGCTGAAGGGTCGATGACAGGTCAATGAAATACTGGATGAAGAGTTCAATTATCAATCGGCATTTATAGTATAACTTATGAAACTAGTAGTAGAATAATGTTAAAGCATAACCCACAATACATTACTTTTGCTTACGGTAGCAAGGGTGAGCTTGTTTAGTCGATCGAACTTAACACGCATTATACACAGGTTGACTGTTTTGTACTTGGTTCTCCGTTGCTCACATGCACTTATGTGTGCGTAGTATTAAAGGACGGTATTTAATTGAGACATATATTCATGATGTTTGAAGATGTTTCGGAGATGTCGGATGAGGTAAAGAAGTAACCTAGACGCAAAGCATTGTGGGTCATGTGTTTAAAAATAAATTGTATTATTCAGAGCCTAAGGGGATTTTCACAGATACTTAAGCCTTTTATTGTACAATTACCCGAGGGGGGGGGGGGGGGTACTCAAATTATTTTTGGACAGGGGTGTGGCACTAGCGATTAAGGCTGTGACTTATACCCGGGAACCCGGGTACCCGCCCGCTATTCTGGGTACCCGAATACCCGAAATGTAAAAAAAAAAAAAAAATCTTTTTTTTAACATTTTTTTTTTTTACATTTTTTTAATTTTTAGTACAAATGTGTCCCCAAATGACCTCTATTGACCCCATCATGTGTCATTTTGGGGGAAAATGTATACCTATAAAAAAAAAATTGTAAAAAAAGAAAAAGAAAATTAGTTTCTATTTTCGGGTACCTGGGTATGAAACTACCCGTGCATTCACAGCCTTACTAGCGATTTAAAATCCTGACCTACTTTTACCTCATAAATGGCTGATTTGACTTTTTTTCCTTCATGATTTGGGACCCATTGTTATGGTTTTTCAGCACGAACCATAACCAATGTTTATGGAATTTGTGCAAGTTTGTGCAAAAAAACCCATACCTGTGTACCCCCCCCCCCCCCCCCCCCCCCCCCCCCCCCCCCCATCGCCCACCCCGGATAGTTACATTATGTTGGTTTATTCAATTTATCAACAATTATAGTATGCTATTACTGCATGACTTCTTTTACTTTGACCTATGATTATTTAACAGAAGCATTTCAAGTTCATTACACAATTACATACATACATCACATACATTTGATTTAACATATACCGTAAAAGCGGTAATTTTTGTGCAATATATTGTTTGCGCTTTGTTTGCGCTTTGCCAATATTAACTGTTTGGTATGTTAAAAAAAAAAAATATCACGATTTGTAGCTTCATCACATGTACCTATACGCAAAAGAAATATTTGTGTGGTATTATTTTTCGCGGTAACAGATTTGAGCATGAAAATATACGTTGTACCTATACAGTATCACGGTGCAATTTTATTGTGGTATTGAGACACCTTAAAACAATTAAGGACATATCCTTACAAGAAAGTACAGAATTTTTCTATTTCATATTAAACAAAAAGTGTTAAATATAAAAGAAACAAATTACACTTTCACTTTCTTTAAATAAATTAGTCAGAAGGGACAAACTCACCCCACCCTTCTACAACCCTGCGTATATATTTTCATTAATTTCCGCGCTCCAAGCAGCTACCACAAAAAATAAAAACACGCAAACTTATTTATTTTGTGTATAAAAGTCTATGTTATGAACTTTCAAATCCCAAATTTAAAAACACGAAATGGCAGAAAGTTGGCAAAGCGCGAAAATGTAATCGCGCGAAAATTCCCACTTTTACAGTTCATATCATCAGCAAATACATCTCTTTTTTTCTTCTTCAAATTTGGCTAATATTTACATTTTTCCAGTTTAATTTGTTTCCATTTTGTAAGATTTTTAATTATAATTTCAAAAAAACCCACATTTTTATGATACAAAAAAAGTTGCTTGAAAAAAAGGCCATCTGACTTATCCAAATTGAATGATTTGACTTTTGTCGCTTTAAATGAAAACTGTATTCCCTTTGATTTTACAGAGATTTTTTATATTTCCTGATTCAAGATGGTTGACTGCACTCGATGCAGTCAAATTCCAAAAATAAACATAACCATTTGTATTCACAGAGTTAGTCATACAGCGAAGCTAACATGGAGTACAAAGAAAATCAAAATAAAGGATTCCACGAAAATGGCTTATATTAAATTAAGAAATCAAATAACAATTCTTCAATGCATGTATTTTGTGTAAGGCAATGTCCAAGTAAATGATGCTATATTTTAAACTTGTCCACAAAAAAGCGTAATAACCATGTTTTAAGCAAGATTTGTATAGAGACTCGTGTGTACTGTAAAAGTGGTAATTTTTACATGATTATTTATTTGCGCTTTGCCGATTTTCAACGGGTTTGTGTGTTTTCTTAATTTGCAATCTGTAGCTTCATGACATGGACCTACATGTATTACATGCAAAAGAAATATATTTATTTGTTATTATTATTTTCGAATTAGCTGGTTCAAGCGCGAAAATAAATGTAGTGCTAAGATTTCCCTCTTGGATATCAAACCTGAGACTACTTTAGGTATTATTGTCTCAAATCAACAAATTACTGAAAAATCATTCATTATTAGAGGGAGCAAATTTGTCAAACTCTTTAAAAAAAATTAAGCAATTTCTCATGTTACTGAATTCGTGAGTTTGTACTCATTTACATTCTGCTTAAATATTTCTTTTTTTTTGCTCCAATAAAAAGAAAGTGATTATGTGAGATTTTTCCACTTGAACGTTTTACTGAATTATGGCATGTTTAATGGTCATAAAGCCATGATTGAGAGGCACAATATCCATAGTCCAAACAATAGCATTGCCCTTGTATTTCAGCCATATCAAACAATCTTTTCCATAGCTTGAGACATACAGTCTGCAAAAAAAAGTAACTATGATGAAAGGCTTAAATCTATGTATTTTCATATGGATTTCCAAAATTTTAGTTTGGTCACAACAGGATCATTGTGTGTTTCCATCCTAACAACCAGTATAAACAAACAATAAAGATCACAAAAACAACAACAAACAAACAACAGAACAGCCGAACATAAAAACAAGAAAGTAGGTTATAAAGGTTGGGTTAACCGCCAAATTCCAGGCAGCATGGCAATAAAATACTGTGAAACACTTTAATTTTGTGGATACTTAATTTCATGAATTAAAAATAACTGCTATTTTAGTGGACGTTTAATTTGGCGAATTCAGAAATGTTACTGTTACTTTCAATGCAAAATTGAATTCAGTTTTGCAGGTGGCAGAGCATACATGTGTGGTCTAGTGGATAGCATGCAGGGTTCATGATACAAAGGTTGTGAGTTCTAGCCCGCTATAGCCAACATGTTTGTATCCTTGGGCAAGGTACTTAGTCTCAATTGCCTCGTTGACCCTAGCGAAATTGGGGACCTGTTAGGGGATATTACAAGCTAAGTGCTGATACATTGTGTGCGCCGCCGTCTCAGTAACCTGGTAAATGAAGCAAAGTGATTGTGACGATTTCTTAATGGCAGCAAAAACCAATGGTTCGGAAGTCACGTAGCAATGGTGGTCCTGTGCATCGGAAGAGCAATACCCGAGCACGTTAAAAAGGTTAGGGACTCTTTCGTAAAGAGTAGGGGATCATCCAGGTCTGTATCGGTTTACACATCTAACTTTAGCGCCTCGGAATAGGCTTGCCTAGATAGACGGCGCTTTATAAATGTATTATTATTATTATTAGTTAATTTCACGAAATTAAATCCCTCACAAAATTAAGTGGTTTCACAGTATACCGCAGGAAATATAGAGACAATATAGGATACCATTACCTGTAAAAACAACTGCACCACAGAATTCCCAAATGAACTCATCTGGTGTGACATTTTGAAGAATTGGGTTAATAATTTTGTTATCGTTGTTGTTGGTAAGCAGGTGTGGCATGATGTTTAAAAGATGAGTTTGTTATAAATGATAACACTAATAATATTGAATGTCTTATTTTCGTGTAATACAATAATACTGGTAATGAAGCAATCTTCTTGCAGAGTGCTCAATGCGATGCAATAATATATTACTCTCGATATATAAATATTGCATTCGTCTTCAACTCTTGCAGTATTTTTCTAGCTTGTGCACATACATTCAAAGCCATTCAATATTACATACATATATGGGATGGGATTTTTTCTTATACCAAGTCTCAATTCTGATGTCAAAAAGTAGATTTGAGTGGGTGACACACCTTACTATAGTTTGATCAGTTCCAAATTGACGAAGCTCCTTACGGCCGCGGACCTGCATGAAGGCAACAAGCGCAAGCGCACTGTGAATCATATGTGACGCGTGCTTGCGGCCCAAAACCGTGTGTGTGTGGCATAATCGCGTGGGATCCATTGGATTACATTTTAATCGCGGAGAGATAAAATACAAATATTTCTCTCCAATTTGGAACTGATCAAACTATAGAGAACAATTGTGAGTACAATTTCTGTATTCTTACAGTTAAAGGCATATTATGTGATCTTTTCCAGGGAGCGCCCTCTATTCATGATATTTTTTAGAAAGTAGATTTTCTTGCAGATTTACATTTCTGATCATAAATCGTACATACATTCAAAATTACAGAGCGATACGATTCCCAATTACCTCAAAATCATGGTTTTAGAGGGAATTTAGACTAGAGTAAAATAAGTTGTCGGACAAAAATCGACATCCGACAGTTTATTTTCACTCTAAAACCATGATTTTGAAGTAATTAAGAATCGTATCGCCCTGTAACTTGGAATGTATGTACGATTTATGATCAGAAATGTAAATCTGCAAGAAAATCTGCTTTCAATATTTTTTTCGATGTTGAGGGCGTTCCCTGGAAAGATAACATAATATACCTTTAAGGCCTATTGCCGCTGTTCTGTCAAAATCTTGTATATTTTTCCAGCCCTTTAACATGTATAAAGTAAACTTGCCCGGTTATGCATAGGAAGTGTTGCTTTATACATGTTCAGCGGCAAGAGCAATTACAAGGATTTGATAGATGTGTTTTGGCCCTTGAACATGTTTAGAGCAGACTGCCTATAGGGTTATACATAGGAAGTATTACTTTATACATGCTGAAGGGCCGGATTAATACACAAGGCTTTGACAGAACAGTGATGATATGGATTGAAATATCTTACCTTGTTTTGGGCAAGGGTGGCTTGATGTTTGTATGTATTCTGACATCCGGGTGAGGCCTGGCTGACCTGTTCACAGCATGTCCATTTCCCACTTTTACCCCAAGCACCACTGTGATACTTATCACTTAGATTGTTGTTCATTCTACACACTGTTTAAAAATAAAATAAATAAATGAAACATTGCATATTATTTAAAGGTAGACAAAAAACAAAAAGAAGAAGAATTTTTCCTCACAGCCAATTCTCTAAGGGCAGGGGGGAGGGTCAGAAATGAGTCAGACATTTAGGAGGGGATGGGAGCCATCAAGTAAGAAACTTGAGAGAATGAGGCAGAGGGGGGGGGGGGGGGGGGGGTGACCAGCGCAAAGAAACCAAACCTGCTGAAAGAAATTGAACTAAAAAAACCTGACAGTACACCTTTCTTTGAATAAGTTCATCTGGATTGTTGCTAAACATCTGAGGTTTGATTTTTTTTGGTACAAATCCAATAAAACGTGAATAGGTTACTCACGATTTTAGTTAGACTTAGATTTGTCTAGAAATACAAAGTAACATCAGCATAAATGTAATAACTCTGTAGCTAACTAGAGAATTTGCATGACAATGTGCATGACAAGATGTGACGAAACAAGTCTGGCATTATCTACTTGTGTGACCCGTGACATCACTTAGAACACGGAATAGACTCTATTCATGCAGCAGCCATTTTCCAAAATCTGCCACCCAAGTCATGTTTCCATTTGGTCTAACTGCGCCTTGGCGCACTCGATAGAACCGCGAGGGAAGCGTGGTACCAGCGCGTGTGGCGTACTGATCCTCTGGCAATTCGATAGAAGACACGCAGGCGCAGGTAAACATAACGGGAACGAGGCTTGGGTGGCAAATTTTAGAAAATGGCTGCCGCGTGAATAGTGTCTATAAAGCTGTGCACTGTGGAGTATGCTTACGCTTATTCAATTTGTGGCATTAACACTTTCCATGCGGCTGTTAGTTTTACTATATACACAAAACAGATTTTTCAGAAACCTTTCTCAACTTTTAAAGGCTATCTCAATGATTACTGAACCAATGCTAGGCATGTTTATACTTATTTTAATGTATTTCTCATGGTTATTCCAAATATGGTAATTATATTCAACAATTATGACAATTTTGAAACATTTTGTGAATTTTGTGAATGTTGTCTGCAGACGCCTGCCGCATGGAAAGTGTTAAGCTTATTCAATTTGGGCCATTACAGTAGACATTGCTGCAATGTTACATTTCGTCAGCCTGCTTCGATAATTGCCTAACTCACTTTTCAGCAAAATTGAGCTTTTTGCATAAATCATGACTTTATTACAGTACGCACATGTGCTGACGTAATAATACCCAAGTCATTGCCCAATCAAAAGTCTTGATAAATGAACAATTTAAATTCTGCCTAAGTCAGCCTTGTGAGTTAGGCAGATTGTAATAATGATGTAAACTGTTTCAAATGGCTCATATTAACTCGTATTAGGCCTATAACAAACCACATTTCACTTAAAGGTATATCTCCAATCTAATTCTATCCAACAGTAAATGGTACTGTTGGAATTCACCTGCACTATTCATGGTGCTACTCAACATATCGTCAGCCTGCTTCGATAATTGCCTAACTCACTTTTCATATTTTTGCTGTTTTCTATAAACTAGAAAAAATGAGTTAGGCAATTATCGAAGCAGGCTGACGATATTCAAACACTGATGATATAAGTTATATACTTCTGTAACCCGTGACATCACTTTGCACACACGATAAAGCTATGTACTGTGTAAGCTTACTCTGTTCGGGCATTAAAGTAGACATTGCTGCTGCAAGTCCTTTATTTGAGGTTAAAAAGATCCAATAGTCAAAGTGAGATGAGTCTATAATCTTTTGATGTAAAATTGCTTTAATTAGCTTAATTTGGTTTGAAATTAGACATATTAGACCAACTTTAGGGGGAGGGGGAAAAGGTTGTGACTGAGGGGACACCCCCCCCCCCCACCCACCCCCATAGTGCCGTCACCGATGAAATGAGGAGACTCATTATTGGTTGGAACTACAAACATTTTGAAATGAATAATCAACCTTGGGCATTAGAAGGATATTTTGGAGCATCCAACAAACAAATAATAATTTTATAAAGGCCTAGGTAGAAACTGATGTACAAAAGTGTAATCACTGAACCCAAAGCTGAACCATTGATTTGTAAAATCTGTGATGCTACATACACTTTACAATATATAATTAGAAGGTACAGTCATACAGTGTATAAGCATGGTTATTTTTATAACCATGTACATTTTTCAGCAAAATATGCATATTTTGTGCAAAAGTGGCATAATGTTCTTGTGAACAAGCATAAATTTACAGAAAATATTGAAAATCTAAGGACAAAAGTTTGCCTAAAAACAGGTAAAATCCCATAAGTGCAATCAAAAAAATAATTCCCATGTCGTCTACACCATTTCTGATTAAACATGGATTTCTTTAAAAATGCTCAGACCTTAGGCCCTTTGCAAACAATGATTCGTTTCCCATCGCTCACCCGCACTTTATTTGCCTACCTGCATTTCAATTCATTATTGTGATAATAAAAAAACAATAAATATTATTGTCTCTGCAGTGGGAAGTTTCCTAATTTGTGCATTTATGCCAAAATGAAATACTGTATATGAAAAGGGGATTCCCCACTACACCACGGGTGTCAAGGCTACTTGGCCTAGTATATTCGGCCGCGTATATAGCCTGGGTCCATTTGATCCTCAAAAAACTTGCACGCGTGGGTGGAACATAGAGATTGGCTCATTGGATTCTGTTGGATTCAGCAGGGTTAGGGTTAACGGGTGAAGCAGTGTAAAACATGGTTTTTTACATCCTAATTTTGTCCAATAATGAAATTTACACAACAAATAATTATATAATATTGAATGGCTTTGAGGGTGATACAAGAATATATTGCATGAGCTATAAAAATATTGCATGAATCAGAGAAGAGTGCAATATTGTTATAGCGAGTGCAATATGTTCTTGTATCACCCGAAAATAAGACATTCAATATTATTATTATTATTTATATAACAGACTGTTTTGATAAAAACGAAATAAATTTTACTGACCTTCTCTGCGCATAATATACTGCGCGTAGCACATCTTTTGCGCCACACAAAAAATATGGACGGCAATATTTTTTGAATAATGGACGCACATCCAGGAACTTGGTGCACAAAATTCAATACGCACTTTTATTGTAACGTTTTAACAGCCCATATAAATAATAATGAATAATATATGCTGAAAAAAGTTACCTCACTTGTTAAACATGTGATGGAAAACTTCTTTTGATATGACTTAATTTTTTGTATTTCTAATCTCATTCTATAAGGCCCAGGGATAGAATTACAGTAAATAGACGATTCCAATTTTTTTCTCATGAATTAGATTGTGATAAAATAAAATACGGATGACTAACCTATGACACCAACTTTCAATGTTAGCTCTCACCAACCCTCCCTAGGCTCTTTACATCGCGTCATTACCCCCGCTACTTTCATTAAGAAATGTCACTCTTAAAAGCTCAAAAAATAACTGTAGGGCAAACGGTCCAACCCTATCCACTCGTACAATACTGTACACATAATTATTTAAGGTTGATTAAGCAATCCAATTAAGGCGATGCTGTAATACCATGTCATTGGGTTATTATACAAAAATATGAATGACTCATAAAAGTTCAATCCTTACACTAGTTATTCTGAGTACCACTTGATTTTAGCATACCTTGCTTCCAGTAAATTGCTTCCAGCCGTATTGATTTGCACGCAAAAGATTATGGCCTTCTTTCATGCTCCTGGACCAGATTTACGGGTAACAATTTTGACACCACAGAATGGATATTTGAATATTGTCAGATTAAAAAATCTGGAGGGCTTACCCATATTGGATAGCCCACTAGCTTACACGCAACATGGAATAAAGCTAAATATATATTGCGCTTTGTTATGTAAATCTGGTCCAGAAAGCGGGCCCAAATCTCTTGCGTGCTTATTGATTTATCCCCAAAACCAAAAATGCCCAACTGACATCAACCAATTTTAATCTAGACATTTTTAAATTTCAATACCATATTGTTGTTGATAAGAACTAATCATCTTGGTGACCCAAGTTGATTACCAAATCATTTCTTAAAATGCACATCACGTTGTACCAGCATGACTAAGAATGAATTTGACTTTAATATCTGGTCTCGATTTGTAATAATTACAGAGGAGGATTAAAATCAATTCCATTGGGAGATTGTGCAAATCTTACGATGAGTCATCTTAGCTGATGGTAGAAATATTGATGTTTTCTTAATTGGGATGACACAGTTTCTTCTAAATGAAGAATACATTATAACAAGGTGGGGTATCCACCCACAAGGCATGCTTAAGATTTTTTACAGCCACTCGAGCTTTGAATCACAACTATAGTTCAATCAGTTCCAAATTGGCGAGAAATATCCGGTTTTTATCTATCCGCGCACAAAAGTAATTAAAGCGTATAAGAGTGATTTTGGCATGCGCAAGCTTCACGCATACAATGTCACTGCGACATTGCGCGCCATATTGTGCCATGCGAGTATTTTGCGCACGACACTCTTCTTAATTCATTCGTTGCTGTAAACAGGTTTCGCCAATTTGGAACTGACTGAACTATAGTAACTAAGAAAACTCAGATTTTATGGGCAATTCATGTATCACAACTTGGTTTATATTTATTTTTTAAGTTGCCTTTCTGATAATAATGTCATGAGGTGAATTCAGACCACTGGCATATTATCAACATATTTTGTGTCCCTTAATTGGTCACATTATTCTGGATTGAAATCTCAATTGATATACTAAACTGGAGTTTAATTAGTTTTGGTAATATTTTAGAGGGAAATTATCCAACTTTTATGTGATATTTATGGCCAATCAAATTTTGAATCTCAACTTGTTATTTTCACCAATTTCAATGCTGCTTCTCTGATAATAAGACTCAAACCTTGTCACTTCTAAGGTCAGATGACTTTTGAAATAAAATGATTTTTTAAAAAAGGAGAAAAAAAAACCACAAAAAAACTGGGTACTTACTTCTTTGGAGATCACTTAGCCACTCTTTTTGTTCTCGTTGTGATTCGGCAAAAAAGTACAAAGTGTAATCCTGCCCATTGTCATCGTACACGATCTGTTAAAATAAAAGGGGAAAATGACAGTGCATCTTAGATAAAGAACAAAAAATCATGTAAATCCCCCAATAAGTACATTATAACCCTAACCCCACTGAATCTCACTAAATCTCACTGCCAGAAACTATCTCCAGGCACGTGCTGCTGCATTGCCGCGATGACGTCACCTACCGCAGGCATATGTGGCCACGGAGTTTGTGGCCGCATAGCCGCTAGGGAGTTAGCTCAGTTGGTAGAGGGACAGACTTGGGTGTGGATGGTCCCGCGATCGAAACCCGGGGGGTGCTGGGTGATTTTTCGGGTAAAAAAAATAGCACTCCCCCCCCCCCCCCCCGATACTCCCCCCCCCCCCCCCCCCCCCCGATACGCACAAAAAACTAGCTTTACTGGTTAGGGTTTTAATGACACAAATTCTGGTCAGACAACGGGCACCCTGTTGCGAGAAACACATTCTTTAAGCTCAGAAGTTTGGGTGAAAATGGGACCCCTTATTGTATCTATGACATACGTTTTGATGCAATCAGACTTTGAGGGGACCGTTTCTAAAATGTTTGACACACACTCCACCCACCACACCCCAAAACACACAAAGGATGCAGCCATAAGGACTTTCCTTTAGAACAATCTAACAAACAAAGCGAACACCATTGGCCCTTGTTACCAAACAAAACTTTTTTTTAAATTTATGCCTTACCTGTATACCATTGAATTTATTGTCAAATGAATTAGTGTCTACTTCCTCAATCACCTTTACTTTGATGAGCTCAATTTGACCCTTTTCTCGCCCCTTTTTCTGAAAATCGGAATAATTGGAGAGAAAGAAGAAGTTACTTAAATATTATGGTACTTCTCATAATTACTGCACGTGGACATTTAAATATGTTGCCTCACTCAATATAATACTTTTTAACTTACATATTGTGCAAAGATCAAATGTTCCAACCAAAATATGTTTTGGAAAAAACAATTGTGTTTCTAAGAATGCCACGGTATATCCCAAATTGGCATTGTGGTAATTGATTGAAATTTGTATGCTTGCACTGAAATACAAGTAAATGATGACTTTAAAGCTTTTCACCACTATAAAAACAAAAACACAACTGCAAAATATGCAGATGCAGGTCATTTTTTCGGGAAACATCATTCAAAATCATTCTTAAAACCAAATAAATAAATAAATAAATAACAAATAATAAATAAATAAATACATAAATAAAATTTTCAATTAAAAAAAAAAAAATCGTAATAATAATTTACCAAATGAATTTTTTTTTAATAAAAATAAATAAATAAAAAAACATTAAAAGAAAAAATTGAAAAAATTGGGGAGGAGAAAACACCAACAAAATTGCCAAGAACTGGCTGGGAATCTCTGTGTTTAAATAAAATATTTTATAATTAAATAAAAAGATGTTTTTAAAAATAAATAATTAATTGATTGAAATGAAGTATGTCATACTTACATTAAGTGTTCCTTCATAATAATAGACGTGCGTACTTGTCAGCGAGAACACACGGTTTTTGTAATTTACAGGTCCGATCTTTTTCTTATTTATTGAGCGCTTCACCATGACGCTCTTACGTAATTCGTCCATGGCCATTTACAAGTTGTTTATCACGACACAAAACCGCTCTCATCTGTGAACTACCTCGTGTCGTTTATGTGTGCTTTTGCGTGTGGTGTCAGAGGTCAGCAGTTTTATATCTCCTTCAGATGTTTTTGTAATAAGATCAGTGTTACAAAAATTGCAGGTTGCCATGGAAACAGCGCTTAGTTGACATACATGTACCAGGTAAACACATCTTTTTCTGTCAATCAATCGTATCTCTACCTTTCTCACCAAATTATTATTTCCAACTATTACAGTTAATTCATGCAGCGAAAGGTATCACATCTAGAGGTCATTTACAGGTGCAGTTTGTTGGTGATGTTGAAACAGACAAAATGACTAGCCCTTCCTATGATATGCTGTGAAATTAGTTCTCTCCATGGTTTTTAAATCTTGGGCACATGTACAATAGCAGGCCTGCAAAATATAAACAGAGGGAAAATAATTATAATATTGCGGTCTTGCAGACTATAAAACAAATACACTGTAGGCAATTATTATACTTTCAAAATAAAGTAGAAAGAAATTGAAGAAAAGGAAGAGAAAAAAACCTGCTGTAGTGTGGGATATCACTTAGATTTTTAACACTTTCTATGCGGCAGGTGTCTGCAGACGACATTCCAAAATTTGACAAAATGTTTCAAAAAAATATTCAATTTCATTACCCTATTTGGCATTACCCTGTTTGGAATCACCATGAGAAATGCATTGAAATAAGTACAACCATACCTACATGTAGTATTGATAATCCTTCAGACGGACCTTGAAAGTTCATTTCATTATTATCTAAAAGTATTATACTATTATGGTATCTAAATTTAGATACAGTAATATGTTTTGTGCGGTAATAGCCATGTGGAAAGTATTAATAGGATTTTAATGTGAGAGCCTTCTGTAAGGGGGGACAGGGCATAAACATTTGAGAAGATATACCTTGTTAATACTTAGGCCAAATTAAATTAATTGTTTGTCTCAAAGCTCCTCTCCTGTTGTAAAACTAATGCGGAATGCGGTTTTTTTTTCATTTTTGTGGTGTTTTTTTTAATATAAAAATATTGAAATCCTTGTAAGAATGAACTTTTGTATTTAAGATGTGATCAATGAAAATCTGAAAAATCTGTGAAATTTTGGGATTTTTTTTTTTTTTTTTTTGAAAAAAATAAAAATAAAATAATAATAATACGCTAATGCGCATCAATAAACTAACGCGCGCGGGAGCTTTGAGACAAACAATTAATTTCATTTGGCCTTATACAAATAATGCCAAAAATTGGTAATAAACTACATTCCGTTTGATGTCCCAGCAGCTTCGATGATCTTCCCGCATTGCATAGTATTTCCGCCTGTAACCATACCATTTTCAATATGGAACCATGGTACACCTTGCAACATTTTTCCAAAAAATCTCACAGCCCTAGCACTAGAGTGATTAGAGATTAACCAAAATAATTATATATGGCTGTTTTTGGTGACATAGTGCAACGTTCATTGTTTACCTCGTCGGATCTGAACAAAAGAAAAGCCCCTATCTAGTATATATTTTGTAGTACTATGGGATATTTATACGCTTAGGCTGCTGTGGTTTGATGTAGTACTACTGAATGGCATTCATGTTTTTGTACAGTTGTACTTGTACACATATGACATAAGAGGTTTGGCGGGAAATACCGGTTTCCTTTACACTGATGCATTATACCTGTTGACTCTACTAAAATAAGTGGAAATGTTTGTGTGATTCATTTTTCACGCTTTGTTGATCTTACACCATTTTGCTTGATTTTTGATTTGCTAAACTGTTAATTACGTTTACTTCACTTCACATCAAAGAAGTTAAATTTGCTTTTTATTTTCACGAGGCCTGTTTCAAGCAGGGAAAATGTGGATATTAATGTAGCAAAAAAAAGTATGTTTACAGTATACCAATTGCATCCTGTTGGACTTTGAGTCTGCAATCAACTTTTTTGTTGTAAAAGCCTAAATGTTTGTTTTATACACATATCTCATTGATTAATCGATATATTTAGTTCTAAATATATTTAGTTCTAAATATATTTAGTTCAAAATATTAATTGATCGGCAATGTCATAGACAAACAATGTTCATTTCTACGAAGAATCATTATCTTTATTACTTACTTACAGGGAGGATATCCCTTTGAGCTTAATATTGAAGCACAATGGAAGTGATGATACTGAGTACACTTTCGCAAGGGACACCCCCGCTAAATTTGTTAAATAACCTTCCGATAGAGTACAAATCAACTGAGAATCAAACCATCATTCTAATGGTCACAAAAATGAATGGAGATGACCAAACTATAACTATAGGAGTGTTCTGACGAGGGACACTAACCTCTAGGTTAGCGTCAAATTCGCTAACCTAGACTAGAGGTTAAACTCTTGGTTAACGGCCGTGTGAATCGGTCATGGTTAACTAACCCCAAGTATAAGCTGGAATGTTAACCCTAAAAGATCTTACGGTTAGGCCAAAAAAACAAAAAGTTGACTTGCCCTTTCAGGGTCAAAGTCAGGGTCGAACGGTCGGATTTTTTTTTTGCTGTTGTTGAAATTTTTTGAAAATTTACTGCACAAAAACACGTTTTAAAGATTTTGTTTTAAATTTTTTTAATTTTTTTTTAATTTTAATTTTTAAACAAGCAGATACTACTTAAAAACACGTTTTGATCTTTCTTTATTGTTATGTGCTTCTTTCAAAAATTTCCGAAAATTAGGGTCGGTCGGAAAGGGCAAGTCGACTCTTTTTTTTTCTTCCCTTAACTAACCCGAAAGCAGTAACCGAGAGTGTGCGCATGTGTGAATCCATCTGTAACGCTAACCGCAAGTGAGATTGATGACCTGTGACCCAGGTCTTACCGTAAAATTTATCGCAAGACCTTGAGTTAACCTCGAAGCTACCGCAATAGTATCGCTATATTTGAGGTCAAGTTTGTCGTCTGGACAGGCACTCTGGGTTAGCATAAAAAATAATTATGCTCGATTCTCAAGCTAAGTGGCCCTCTGAACAAGCCTTATATGTGCCTTTATAAACATTAGATTCAGCAAATGGGTAGTTAAAAATCACAACATTTCTTTGAAGCCTCTTTCATCTACATACAATTAATCGTAAAAATACAAGCCTAAAACAGGTATTTTCTTTTGACAGATGTGCCCTTTGGTGTTCAATTGTCTACATGTAGTATGCATTTTGACTTTTTCGACCAAGAAGAATTTGAGGGAAAACAACCACCAACCCCAGTGTTCTCTCTTCGTATTCAGGATCTTGAAATACCCCCTACATGTATATGACGGAGTTTCGCGGACAATTGTGCTAATTGACCACCTTTTTCGCACAAAAACACAGACTGAAAATAACCCCCTTTTTTCACCATTTCAAGGACACTTTCTAAATAGTCACCCTTTCTGCGCAAAAAAAGAGGTCACATCTGGTTAAAAATACCCCTTTTTCCTATTCTCGGGACAATTTGATATGACATAATACTCATTCTAATTTATGTTCTTCTTCGCTTACATAGCCTCTCCTCTCCAAAAAACAGCCTTCATTTTTTTGAAATCGGGGACATTATAGCTTCCAAACTTGACCCCTTATTTTTGGAAAATCGCAAACATAGCTTCAAAAACACCCCTAATTTTGGGAAATCGCACACATAAATGTCCGCGGACATGGTACAGAAAACCACCTTTTCCGCGATTTTTGAAACGATCATGCGTACCCAAAGTAGGCTGACCCAAAATCAATGTTAACTGAAACCACCGACCCAACAAAAACTGGTAAATGTTTGGGTCAATTTTCATTTTGCTGGCGGCACATCCCTATCAAAAGAGTATCTGAGTGATAAACCCCCCCTGGTTTTCTTATTGTAACAAGTTTTATACTCGAAATGGCACATTGTTTACTGTTTTTGACACCCAAGCAATAAACACAAAATATTGTGCTCTTACTAAAGACACACTTAATATCTACTTTATAATTCCCCAATTCTTTCCAGCATTTAAACTATCAAAATAAAGGAAGGAAGTATGCTATGAACAGTTGAAAACTTGTATGCTGATAACAGTGTTAAAAAAATAGTGAAAGTCCGGGTGTCCTGACACCCTAAAATCTTGCCGGACATCCAAATTTATGCATGTGGATGTATATGGGACAAAAGACGGACGTCCACATTTTTTTTATGTAGAAAGAATATTCATGTAGAAACTTATGGTTATTAATTCAATTCCTACTTGGGTGACTCGATTTTACCCCCACATTTCATCTGTTTCCCCCCTGATAGTTTTATTCCCAGAAACACACCCTGGGGTGTTAGGGTTAATCAAGACCAAATCCTTCTGGTCTGCACAATTTACACACAGCCCTTGCGAGGGTGCTCAAAACAATACAGTTCCAAAAGTGTGCGCGGATAAACTCGTGAATAAACATGAGCTTATTCGCACACTATCACGCAATACTGCATCGGTGGCTCCTCGCAGGGTTGTGCATCGCGTGACGGGGTTGAGTGCACTGATTTACCTCCCACAACGGCGCAGCGTGACGATCATGAAAAACGCTAAACAGTTTAAATTTGACCGATCAGAAGCTTTGGCTTTATTATCGGGCAGACTTGCGCATTGACAGTTGAGTTAGAGGTGACCAGAAGTATCATGACTTCCCACGACACTTCCATTCCCTTTTTTGCCATGTTAATTTTTTGCCACGTTTATGTTCTTTTCCCAGTCCCTCGATTTGGTCCGCCATTTTTAATGTTATGTACACGTGATATGCTGACAGTTGACGACTAAAAGGCTAACATAGAGGAAATTGTATGGAACTATCAAATACAAGTATTTGGACATGTTGTATGATTCAAGAAAATACTGTCAGCAGAGTTTAAGGCTTAATGTATGCAATCAATACACCCCATGCATAACGGAACATGAATTATGAGGTTATGGAGGAAATTATATTGATGTAAATTATAGTCCATTTGGCCATCACGAGACAGTGATGTATCTGCATATTCTACTAATTGCAGCACATAATGGGTGCGCCTACTCGAAGCGTTGGCGTGTATACACACTAGCGTTGAAAGACGGAAGATACATACAAGTACAAATGTACGCGTGCGTAAAAGCTGCGTCTGTTAAGTTACGTCACTGTCCAGAGGAAGCCAAATAGAGTATAGAGGTTTCCTGATTTCATACTGTCACCTGTATTACACAGTTACATACAAGTATGTGGGTCATAGAGAGGCCATACTGTACATTGTATTGTATCCTATAAAACAGATTTGAATTTAATTCATATTTAATCTCAGGGTGGATTGTAGGAAACGATCAGGGGAAACATAAGCCTAATATTGACAGAAAATAATGGGTTCTCCATTTCGTAGCTGCGCTAGAAGTCTGGGTGATCGAGTGTCACGCTACCATTTTTTTAAAACACACGTGTACATGTATATGTACCTTTATTTCTGTGTTTGCGCAATGAGATTTAGTGGGATGGAGAGCAGGGCCAATTGTACAGCACATCGCTTACTAGATTTGGCTGGGTTTTTAAAGGCCCGGGGGAGGGCAGTCATGTATAATGCTGTAATAATCCGTGTGAATGAAAACGCAGATTAAACATGCTTTTTCCGACCAGAAGCGGGCCCGTGCTAAGGGTATCAAAATTGTAAAAATGGCCGAAAATGGTTAGGCCTATAAGATAAAATTCCTAACAAAACTGAATCACATAATTACTTCATGTTATTCAGTCTAAACTCGTGTCTTGAGGACCTATCCTTTGCTATGAATATGATTCGTCGAGCTATAATCCTTGTTAAGCGTCGACATTTCTTCTTTGAGAATCCGCATAAAGGGTAGTTTTTGAGGGTGATTTATTACACGGATGATTACAACTTTTTGTGCTATTGAACAACAAAAATCAGTAAAAATGTTATTGTAGATGAAATATTAAAAGAAAAAGTACATTGTATCATACTGTATGTATAAACTATCATAACAGTAATGCTCAGACATTACAAATATAAATTGTCCATATTTTTACAATTTCCTATCATAAGAAGGCCACTGTACAATGAGTGATTCAAAAGAAAGATCTACTCATGAGTCATGAATATCAAATGGCATATTGGGGCACTCCACAGTCACAAACCTTGCCCTCCCAATTGCCACCCCTGCCAGCTTAAAATGTTGACTTTAGATGTCAAAATTATCCTCTAAATTATCTTTAAAATGGATCAAAATACCTAGTTTTAGACCAAATTATGCTAATTTTAGGCAATGTTGACATTAAAGGCAAAATGACGCAAATCTGTTCCCCAGAACCCCCCCCCCCCCCCCCAATTGGAATACTGGCACCACCACTTGGGAAAACCATGTACATGTATTAATTTTTGAATTTTAAAGAAATCAGCAAACTTTGGTTGAAAAAGCTGCACAATGCATACAAAATATACAATTGGTACATGTACTATTATATCTATTTATTTATGCTTTCTTTATTGAGGGTAATATGCTTCAGTAACTTGCACTGCTTTTCAAGCCGGCCCTCATTTCGATACATACATTCAAATATTTTATTAACATTTCTGCCACAGTTCAGAAATCACAACCCCTTCATTCAGCGTAGTGTTTACTTTACAAATATTGGAGCTCCTGACCTTCTGCCTCAACACAACATATTTCGTATACAAAGGACAATACTACAAGCAGAAATAAGGAGCAGCCATGGGATCGCCAGTCTTGCCGATTGTCCCAAATTTATGGAAGTATTTGAAATCCAAGCTTTGACGACAGCACCACATCCCCCTTCTGTTTGGTTTAGGTACGTCGATGATACCTTAGTTCAGATTCATGAATATAACATTGATGAATTTACGGCCAACATCAACGCCCTGGATCCTAACATTAAATTCACCACGGAACCGGAACGCGAAGGTAAACTTCCTTTCCTGGATACTTGCATCCATGTAAATGACGATGGCAGTACTAAAGTTACTATTTACCGCAAACCTACCCACACCGATCAATACCTCAAGTTTGACTCTAATCATCACCTCAAGCACAAACGGTCGGTAGTGAGGTCTCTCAAGGACAGAGTTGGCAAATTAGTAACTATGGACAATGGCAAACATTAAACACAACACAATTTTGCTATAATTAATTTTAACAAAAATAAAAAATATTTAAAAGGGTTAAAAAATATCCAAAAACATAATAATATATTAAATAATGTATTAATGTCCCATTACATTTGTGCTCAATCGGTTTTGTTTTTTATTCTTTAAAATGACACATAAAATCACGAAAATCTGTAAATGATTTAATGATTTTAAACTTCACAATAAAAATAAAAATCAGACATTTAAGTTGGTATTCATTGAACATGACCCCCCTCAACAACGTTTTAACATTAAAAAAAATGGATCGTAAAACAGATTTTTGGTTTGTTTTCTGTCACCCAATATGTATCCACCTAGCATTCTTATTTCCCACCATTGTTCAATAATTGCATAAAACACCATGTGTTCAGTTTTGTCAATGGAATCATAACTGGTGCACTTTTTTAAACAATATCAATTGTATGGGTTTTGGTAATGTATATATTTGAGTAGCTTTGACATGTCATTTTAGAAACTGCAAGCTGGCAAGCTGTGACTGATGTACAAATGCACCCTATCCACTCTGTCATAATTGAATAATGTCATAATTTGTGGTTTTTAATATAATTTGTGAGGTGTGGGGTTCATTGTTTGAAATACTGGTAGTGTTAGAGAGAATTGCTGTAAAGATGAATTATGTGAGCTAAAATATGAAAATATGTTTTTCATCAATTTTTGATTATGTCTTACCACAGCGGAACAAAAAGAGATATCTCATTGAAATTAACGAAATATTAGAACCATTTTGAGGTTTAGAGAGGGGGATAAATGTGCTCCCTGTTCCTGGTAATTTCAAGCCCGGACATGGTCCGCTCTGTTTTTGTAAAAAGTGTGCTGTTTTATGATTTATTTCATAATTGGACTTGTTATTTTATCGATTTTCCATTACAGGTATGTATTTTGCAATTTAACAATCATCCCATAATATCCTCCGATTTATTTCAATGAGTATTGAACTATCGTCGTCACCAGTTGCATAATCCCACCACTGCCACCAATTGCATGAATTGTAAACCAATTGACTGCAACAACATGCTCACTTGTACAAAGTGGATGAAACTTTGCTTTTTCCATGAATATACACATGAAACATTCAACAGTCATCCCATCAGTCTTACTGTGAGTATTGATTGAACCACCATAATTGTCAACAAATTGTATTAATGCCACCATATTACCATCAACTGTAAACTGATTTAGTGTAGAACTGATCAAATCCATATTACTATGTATATTAAAATAAGATCGATTGTTCAGGGCTTTAATTTTTCAAAGTACCATATATACAACAGTAGATCTGATATTAAACTATGATCCTTCATCAACTACATGTAATATATGCATTGGATTTACCTGGCTTTTTTGAAAAGTGTGAATCCCTTTAAAAAGCACCAATTTCAAAAATATAATCATGTCGTTCCTTTTAATATGTGTGATACAAAAAGGACCCTTTTCATCCTTTTTTAGGGGGATGGAGTGGGCAAATGTAAATAAAGTGATAAAGGATCTCCTGACCTACACCCAAATATAAAATGGCCAGGATTAGTGACCCCAATCACATTGAAATCTCAAAAATATTCTGAACAAATAAACTGGATAAATAGATCAGCAAGATAGATCATTTAATAATTCAAAGCTATTTAATAAAGGCCTGAACTCTTTTTGTCAGTTAACTCTTTTAGACATTTAATTTGAGCAATGCTAGACCTGATTTACTGATTTTCATGTACAGGCGCTGGTAGGGGGGGGGGGGGGGGGGGGGGGAGGGAGCTGAAGGGAGTGAGTGCCCCTGTAAAATTGCAAAGAGAGAGGGAGAGAGAGGGTGAAAAGAGAGAGAAAGAAGCCCCCCTCCCCCAACACTGTAATCCTGGATCCGCCAGATCGGATTCTAATGCCCATTCCCCAAATCCTCATTTTTTTAATAGGGTCCACTAATTCAATTGCGGTCTCACAGTCACACAAAAACTAGCCCTGAATCATATATAGCTCACTGATAGAGAGCTTCATGTATGAAATGAAAGCATCCGAGTCAGCGTCGGATATTTTCCTCAATATTTTTCAACTTTTTTGAATACAATTTTTGAAGCATAGACAGCCTACATGTATGTCGCCGTTTTACTGTAGCGGGAATAAGGTGATCGAAATTCAAACCAGTATTTTTTTGGAAATAGTTACAGGTTAAGATATTTAACCAATGTATACATATCTACATCTACTACGTCGATACATGGCAAAGTCCAATTCCTGGATAAATATACCGCTGAGGTGAAAAAACTTGTGCATGTGAAGCTGGTGGTTGGCTGTGCGAAATATATACAGGTGCGAGTAAAATCATCAGCCGGAGCTAGTTGGCGAATATGTGAGCCATAAGTTAATGACGTCCACAGAAGGTGAAGTGATGATGTCCGCAGGCATATTACTTGAACATTAAACATGATATCTGAAGCAAAGGTTTTACTAATTTTATTCAGAAAAGTTGAAAAATATTGATGATAATATTCGACCATCTGCGATGCTGACTCATATGCTTATTGCTTTCATTCCATAGCTCTCATACAGAGAGCTAGGAATGAGACTGAGAGCTAGGATTCAGAGCTACTCCTACTGTCTATGCAGTATCAGTATGCTAGTTTTCGTAACATAACCACCATTCCTTTTGCCATGCCGGGTGGTGGACGGTCTGCTGTTATGTTATGGCATGCTTTCATCAGCAGATTCAGACTTGAGAGTGTACCTACTAAACCACTTGACACTTGTATTGTGAGTGACACTTTTTTTGACACATTACAATACTGCAAGTCTAACTTCCTGGTTTTTGAATACAGCTGCAGTTTGTACATCATGACACATTTATTTTAGTAAGGCTACACATTTCTACAATCATCATATCATGTTAAAACTTACCCCGAATTTCAGCTGAGTATGTGAGCTTGCCACATCAAAAACTGTATAAAACAGTTAATGAATTATAAGTCCTTAATTCCTGTGACAGACATAAGAGCATATCAACGTAGCAGAGCGCACACAGGTTTCCTCTAATCAGTCTCAGAAATCATGCCCTTTTTCTTGTTGACATTATTTAGTAAGACGGAAGCAGGCCCTCGACAGCTTTGTTTGGCGGAACCCGTTTGAAAAATAAGCCCATTCGTTTCCTGTGTGGTGCCAAGCGGCACTCGAAGCCATCAACTCTGCGTACTGTTCACCCATGGGGGCCGACATTTCGGAAATTACCATGCTCAAGTCGGCTGCCCTCGCACAAAAATAGAGATGAGCATAGGCGACGTATTCATTTCGAGCTGTCAATTTGGTCCGTTTTCAATATCCCGAAGTGCTTTGCGTCAATGGAGCAAATATGCCGAAAATGTGAACTACTGCGCAATCGCGTAAATTAGTTGCAGACGATAATTCAAAATGGCGACTTTGCTGTTCCACGATAGCCACCGTTCGGACTAAAATTGTAGCTTTACAAATATGTCTCGACATATGATCCTCAGCCAAAATATTTTCCTTAGAGGTATACCTACATTTCTGTATATGTGAATTTTTTCTATCTTTCAAGATCGCATAGAAACTAGCATTTATACGTCCGTAACATTGACACATAATACGATTGTTGTTTTTCGTTCGCACTAATCTCTTACACAGCTGCTAGAGTACCACTATGTAGTGTTTACAAATGTGCATCTTGAACTCCAGTATTTTATATGTGTCAGAGATTGCCTAACGATGATGCATGCTGGGATTTAATTTTCGGTAATTTTCAGACCAGATTGGCTCGAACAATGGCAAATTGCATAGGGGAACCGGGTTTCGCAAACCGTTTCCCATCCCGAGTTTATGTATCCCTGACGGAAGTACAAAAGTGTACAAATAAAGCCCTTTAGGTTAGTAATTAAAGTAACAGTTTAGATATTTTCAACTTCGTTTGAGTGAGAATGATGCATAAAACGATCAGATCTACATGTATGCATAAGTTGAAAAACCTGATTATAACCAATTTTATAGGCAAAGAATACATCGAAACAAGACTCCAGAACGGGTTGATTATAAATTTGACTGAACTAGGCGGCTTCTAGTCTCATCTGGAATTTGTGATCGCTTACCAATTTAAAAACATTGCTGTTTTTCAATACAGTGTATGTAAAATGTAAAAATCATTATCGACTCACCAGCCCACCTGTCAAAAATGACAATTTTTGCCCACGTTTTCTCGCAAAGTTGGGATTTTATATATAAAATGAGACATTTTTCCTAGTAATTTGTGTATTATAGTACAATATAAATTATGCCAAACCACAAGAGATTGTTTCTGCAAGCAAGAGATTTTCGATAAAGTTTTTGATGAGTTCATCACATTTTTACAAGAATTCAAAAAAGTGACAATCTTTGCCGACGTTTGCTTGCAAAATTTAGATTTTCCTGATAAAATGCTACATTTTCCCTAGTTCTTTGTGTATTGTAGTACAATATGAATTATGCCAAACCACAAGAGATTTTTTCTGCAAGCAAGAGATTTTCGATAAAGTTTTTGATGAGTTCATCACATTTTTACAAGAATTCAAAAAAGTGACAATCTTTGCCGACGTTTGCTCGCAAAATTTAGATTTTCCTGATAAAATGCTACATTTTTGCTAGTTTTTTGTGTATTAAAGTACAATATGAATTATGCCAAACCACAAGAGATTTTTTTTGCAAGCAAGAGATTTTCAATAAAATTTTTGATCGAGTTCACATTTTTCAAGAATTCAAAAAAGTGACAATCTTTGCCGACATTTGCTCGCAAAATTTAGATTTTCCTGGGAAAAAGCGACATTTTTGCTAGTTCTTTGTGTTTTATAATACAATATGAACTATGCCAAAACACAAGAGATTTTTTGTGCAAGCAAGAGATTTTCGATAAAGTTTTTGGTCAAGTTCATCAAATTTGTCAAGAATTGTCAAAAAAGTGACAATATTTGCCGACGTTTTCTCGCAAAAGTTAAGATTTTCCTGAGAAAAAGCAACATTTTTTCTAGTTCTTTGTGTTTTATAATACCGTATGAACTATACCAAATTACAAGAGATTTTTTTGTAAGTAAGAGAATTTCGATGAAGTTTTTAGGACCAATCTGGAAGTCTACGGGAAAATATCCCTCGAGTATAAAGTTTGCCATTTAATACAGTCGGGTCCGATCGGGTAATGTGTATTCTAGGAACGAGGCAACCAGATACCGCCACCACGCATGAAAATACACGATTCTGTGCCTCGACGTGATTGGGATTTGTAACGGGATTTGTAACTGCTTTATTTTTAAAGAAAAACTTGTCAAGGTAAAGTGTGGCGTTGGGAATTGTTTGTAAGAGATTTATTTATGACACAAATCTGAATTACCATATCATCGATGCATTGGAGAGCTATGATTCAGGTTCAGAGCTAAACCGTCGATGGTCGTATAATTAAAAAACTTTAAAAAAAATAAAAAGCTTATTTTCCGTACGCATTATATGTAAGTTGAGGTTGTTCATATGGCTTATTTTTTATTTAATATTTTAATAGAGCTTGCTGAGCTCCACAATAAACTGAAATCTGAGATTGATCGGAGGTACGGTTTTCTAGATATGACAATTTTAATGTCTAAAAGTAAAATGAAGCAAAAGCCAAAAGCCAAAAGTGAATCGTCCATTTCTTTTGTTTCTTATTATTGTTTTTTGACCCCCTAACTAGGGATGTTCATATCATTAACTACAGAGGGCGACATTTAACAAAAAATGTGTAGCCATAATATGTGGAAAACTCCATGTTTACCTCTTTTAAATCCAGCAAAAAAGGAAGACACAAGCTGGGATGTATTCACCGATGTCTAAACTAACCACACACACAAGTTCAACCACAAGCAATTGGACATCATGAAACTTGAAAGTAAAGCCCATTTTAAGCTAAAATAGTTTAAAATGTGCATGACTTGACCAGTTCTTCTCTTCTTCTTCTTGAACACTTCGCAACATTCCTAGTGGAATAACACACGAAGGGGGCTTGAACACACAGGACGTGTTAACTGTGCAACCCCTGCCCTGTGACCTAGGACTGATGTGTGTACAGCCACAGACCGGGATGATCCCCTACTCTTTTCGAAGGAGTCTTTGACCTTTTAACGTGCTCGGATTTTGCTCTTCCGATACACGAGACCACTATTTCTATGTGATTTCTGAACCACGAGGCAATTGAGACTAATTACCTTGCCCAAGGATACAAACATGTTGGCCGTAGCGGGGCTCGAACTCACAACCTTTGTATCGTGAGACCTGCGATCTACCCACTAGACCACACACCCCCACGCTCTCTTTTAGCAATGTAAGGCAAACTACTTTTGGTTATAACTTTGTGATTATTCAGCCTGCAGACATGGTTGAACCATCATTTATAATTATCCCCTTGGTTTGTAAAACCAGAAGGAGATTTTGTCATGTCAATGTGCGTATGTGTGTAGGGGTGTAGGTGGGGTGGTGCCTTTTGGTTAGCCTTTTTTCCGAATGCTGTATCTTTTGAACGGATGGACGGATTGACTTCAAACCTTCAGCGATATGTGGGCCATACAAAAGATGTGGCTGCTTGTTTTGGGGTCTAATTCGCATAGGTCATCTGAGGTCAAAGGTCATCCAGAGCAGGGATAGCACTGGATCAAAAATGTGAGAGGTCCCATGACATTTTTCAGGACCCCGTAGCACTTCAAAAAACAAATTTAAGGGGTCCCCCAAGAAATTGAGGGGTCCTGAAGTTTGGGTATTTGAATTTTTTTAACTTTTTTACGGACAGTTTAATAATTTATTTTGTGAGCAAAGGATGGACATGTAATTTACAGAATTTCTTAAGGTTTCCATTTATATACATCGTCAAATTTAAGGGGTCCCTTCAATTTTGATCGGGACCCGCAAGTCTTTCCAATTTGAAACCTGACGCGTCACTAATAGAAAGTGAGAGGTCTAGGACGCGCAGACGCGTCAGAATGCGACCCCTGATCCAGAAGTCAAATCGTAAAAGTTGCCCGATTGACGTCAAACTTAGAGAAAAGAAACATGAACGCCGGGTGATTATTTGTTTGGGTCTAATTTGCATAGGTCATCTGAGGTCAAAGGTCATCCAGGGGTCAAATAGTAAAAGTCTGAATTTAGAGTGAAAATATAAACTGTCATGTTATCCCGACAGTTTATTTTCACTCTAAAACCATGATTTTGAAGTAATTAAGAACCGTATCACCCTGTAACTTGGAATGTATTGTACGATTTATGATCAGAAATGTAAATCTGCAAGAAAATCAAAAACAAATTCGATGTTGAGGGCGTTCCCTGGAAAGATCACATATTAAATATACCTTTAATTATACATCAATTTGTATCCAGTGTATAAGAATATTGAATTAAACATGCAATAAACACTAAATTCACCGAGAAAGATGTTTATGGTTAGCCACACAGATCTGCTAAGCCATTCATCAACATGTTTGCTGTGTAATTAATTTACCAGTGTAAGGCCTAACAAAAATAAATGTTTGTTTCCGGTAACATGCTGACAAAAAAGAGGGTCGGTCGGTCGGTGGGGAAAAAAAATATTTTACAAAAAAAAATAAAAAAATCACCATGTAAATTAATTGCAAAGCTTCCGAATTTTGCCCATCATCACAATCTGAACGCCCGGTCTGAACAGTGAACGCCAACTTTCGAAGCAAATTTCATTCATTATTTTATTATAATTCATTAAAGGTATATTATGTGTTCTTTCCAGGGAACGCCCTCAACATCAAAAAAGAAATTGAAAGAAAATGTTCTTGCAGATTTACATTTCTGATCATAAATCGTATGTATACATTCCAAGTTACAGGGCGATACGATTCTTAATTACTTCAAAATCATGATTTTAGAGTGAAAATAAACTGTCGGATTATCCGACAGTTTATATTTTCACCCTAAAATTCACTCTAAAACTATGATTTTGAGGTAATTAGGAATCATATCGCTCTGTAACTTGGAATGTATGGGATTTATGATCAGAAATGTAAATCTGCAAGAAAATCTACTTTCTAAAAAAAATAATGAAAAGAGGGCGCTCTCTGGAAAAGATCACATAATATGCCTTTAAATGTAAATACACTGCATTTTCTCATTAAAAAATAAATGTTTTTCCTTCGATCGTACTTGGGGAATTACTTTATCGATGTAAGGGGTCGTCCAAAATTATCGCCATTTTCACTTACGTACAGAGCGTACGTAACTTTTTACCCCCCTCCCCCCTCGAGTTACGTACGCAATAAATGGCGAAATTGTATTTTATTTTGTACTTTAAAAAAAAAATCCCGCCTCTCAAGATCGCCATTTAAGTTACGTACGGTTGGGGTATATTTCGTCCCCCTCCTCCCCTCTTACGTACGCTTTGTACGTAACTGAAAATGGTGAAAAATATGGACGACCCCTAAGGCTAATGAAAGTGAATTGTTAGTTTCCCGTCACATTTTTTTGGGTCAGTGAGTAGGCGACTATTTCATTATTCATTATTTATTATTTTTGAAACATTCATTTTTTTAATAATATGTGCCCAAATACGTGTAGCGTATAGAACCAAGAGTGAATAATTTGTGAATAGGGGCATAAATATGTCCTTACTACAATAAATAAATGAATTCCAGACCATTTTGCATACAAAGTCTTGTTTATTTTAAAACTGTCTTCCTCGTAATGCTTTTCAGAAGATTTTTCATAACACACACATACCCACCACCACCCACCACCCATCTTAACAAACCTCAAAAGTTTAAATCATAATGATACGATTATGGCTTCGAAAAGTGCCTCGAAATCGCTAAAAATGAAAAAAGATTGTCATATGGACGGGTTGGTATGTCGAGTATTCGATTTACATCGTATTTGTACTTATTTATTGATGAAATACGATATAAGTAGTAGTCAAACTTGGCTTATTTTTTCTAAACAAACAAATAATGAAATATTTACCAAATAATGAAATATTCACGCGGGGACCAAAATGTGAGTCGGTCGGGCGACGGGAAACTAACAATTCACTTTCATTAGCCTAAACAAGCATTAACCTTTTAGCAATCTGCTTTGAACAACGTGATAATACGCTTTACTTCTCAACACGTGCACGAGAGACTTTTGCATGCCCGAACTGAGGTTAATAATATGGTATTTCTTTTCTGTTCCACACGGTTCCCAGTGTGTTATTTTTACCATGTCATTTACTACGTCATTCCATGTGGTTGGTTGGTTTGTTGGTGGTACCAAAAACGTAATTATTGCGATAACCGCAAATACTGCGCTGTTGTTGATAAATGGAAATAAACTTTTAGGCGGACGAACGGAAAGTAAACTTCAGAATTGTTGCAGAATTCATGGAAATGGGTACATTCAAATTGGACCTTCGGCTAAATGGGAATGTAAAACTAAATGGGAATTTAATTTTTTTATTCTCTCAATACATTTCCGTAAATTTGGACTGAAAAAATACGAACGGTAGGTAGAAAATAAATTTTATTTTTTCAAAATGTTGATAAAATTTTTACGGTCGGCAGGTTTTAAGAGGGTCGGTCGGGTTACCGGAAACAACAATTTATTTTTGTTAGGCCTAATTAATTAATTAGGCGTTTAAATGGAATAATTTTGAACCACTTTTTGTATACCCAATTAAGTTATGTAAGGGACAGGGATTTTGCGCTTTTTAAAAGCACTAAAAGTGCTGCTTGATTTTGGAAAAAGTGCTTTTTGGAGCAAAAGATGCTTTTTTAGGTAAAAGGTGCTTTTTTGGTGCTTTTGCGCTTTTGAGCATTTTCCCTGTCCTTAAGTTATGTAAGGTTTCAAATTAATCCTTAAATTATGCTACGTAATTAAAAGGGTCAAGCCACATTTCTCAATTTTCATTTTTTCTTTTTCTGTAATATTAATCAAAACTTTAGATACATTAATTTTGCAACATTTTCTTACAATAACAATGTATTTCTTACAACTGTGCACAGACTTGGCAAAAACCCCTGACGCAAACAAATGTGATGTGATATACCAAATTTACTGTCCATAGTGCCCCAAATCTTAGATGGGTGAAACCAGCAGAGCTCTTGCCACCAGGTTCAAAGAACTATGTATTATTATGTATTATTAACACTCGAACCACAAAACCACTCCTCTCACAGCTGTGGAGACGGAGCTCAAACACAATGGTTCGAAAAAGGTATCTAAATTATTCCTAAAATCATGATCGAACCCAATATCAGTCTTCATGCTTCTAGATCATATTTGTTTGCATAACTCCACACACATTTAAGACGTTTTGAGAAATTGAAACGTTTCATGAAAAGGGGAAACGCTTGACTACGATGGATTGCAGAGCTCTAAATGGAGCTATGATTCAGAGCTATGCACACAAAGTCTTTTTTCACACATGCTTCGAAAGAGTACACATTTCTAGAAGTGTAAGGCCCTAGTCAGGGATATAGTGCAGTTTTTATTAGGGTTTGTATGAGACATGCCTCAAAATTTGCCCATTGGTAGTTTTTCTGTATAAACGTTATACACATATTTATCCCTACATGAACTAACCATTATACATTTTCTCTTTCAGCTTTGTGCACAAATCAAAATGACTGAAGGCCAGGTGGTCAGCTCCCTTCCACTACCTCCCATCCAGTACATCAACAACTACACCGATGAAAGAATCGCCAATGGCACAGCGCCTAACCCACCCACACCTAACGATGACAACTATACCATGTTTGGTAGAACTTTCACCCCTGGTGATGATATCATACGACCGTTGGAGACTCAGGGGTTGAAAAGACTGCATCCGAAGAATTTTGACCACAAGAAAGAACTGAAGAAAATCAACCATTCCATCGTGGTCAATTTCCTGGATCTGATCGATGTACTTATTGTATCACCGGGGAGTTCAAAACGAGAGGAGAAGATCGAAGACTTGAACTTGCTCTTCATCCACATGCATCATCTGATCAACGAATTCCGTCCGCACCAGGCTAGAGAGACACTCCGCGTCATGATGGAAGTGCAGAAGCGTCAGAGATTGGAGACGGCGGAGAGATTCCAAAGGCAGATGGAGAATGTGACTCATATCTTGCAGGGATGCTTTAGCGCATTACCGGATAACATGGGTAGTATAGACAGTAAAGTGGCAGTTAAGATAGAGCCCAGTGTGATTGGCCTTGTTGACGAACCGATGGAAACCAGCACTGAGTCAACAGCAACAGCAACGCCAGCGTCATCAGAGGGTAAAAACAAGGACGATGAGTCGTTTGCAGACAAAGACAGGTTGATGTGTAACTTGATAGATTCCATCGAAAAAGTATGAATTATCTATTGAGCGTGGAGCAACGTCTTTGTTACCTGTCGTGACGATCAGAAGGTGATGTTAATCAGGATCCAAGTCCCTGTCAGAATGTAAGCGCAATCAGCATGAGTGCACAAATTGCGTTTTTTAGCACCTGATTGGTCAGCCAGCTATTCCTCCAGTGAACTACCCTCCCCAACTCAAAGGGGGCAGGTTTCTGATGAGGTAAATAAATGGGTAAGGTCAAAACGGGTCACATCTCTCATATTTTTTCCATCATTTTTCCCCTCAAATTTTCTGTATTTTGTAGTGTATGATCACCTCTCCCATTCTTTCATAAACAGTTGCCTTAAATTTGTTTCACTGTCGAAGAAAAAATGAAGCAAAATACATCCCCTGTCAATGAGAGAGAAATGATGGCATCCCCTTTGACAAAAGTCTGGAAATTGGGTTAGTTCAATTAACATACCAACCCCAGTCCCCAGATTTTTTAACCAAGATAATGGTGCTCAGCCATGTTGATAGTCCAGCCACTGTCATATCTTTATTTCAGGAAGTGGTTCAGTGTTGCCATCTGAAATAACACCAAGGTGTGGTGCAAGCAGAATCCAGGCTGCGCTTTTTCTTTCTGCAACGATGACAGGATGCATCCTGACCGGTGTGTTACTAAAAAGTATGCTTTATTCCGTAGAGCACGCCATCTTCATGTACATCATCTGTCGTCTATGCATCTCGTTAAATAGTTCCATAAAGAAATTAAGCCTCCAGGCTGTGGCAGCCAATTTTTCCTCACAGGGAATAAATCAAAATTAGCACAATGCCTTGGATAAATCAAAGTGTTGGCAACGCAGGAAGAAGAATCTTGCCTGGTTTACAACCGGGACTACTTTACGAAATAAATGGCAAACCACATCTTTATAATTTGAATTGTGAAAGCACAACTAATAATTAATTATTGACATTTTCAGACAAATATATTTGCACCTTTCATCCCTTGCAATGGGGGGCAATCCATAGGATCGCGATAATGTCCATACCGATTGACTTAGCGCTAGCGCAAAGATTTGTGCATATTACAATGTGCATGTGTATCTTACACATCATACAGCATGAGTGTGTACTCATTATGCATTATACGCAGCACACACTTGTTCAAATATTAATTAAACTACCTGGTGGTTAAATAAGAAGTTGACCGAATTTCAAGGTAAATTTTCAACCATATTTATACAAGTAGTTTTGGAGAATGTACATGTACGCCTGGATTACTTTTGCGTGCGGAGAGATAAAAACCGCATTATTCTCGTCAATTTGGAACTGATCAAACAATAGTGTGATTCTAATCAAGCTCTTGTAATATGATTTTATATATTTTATGTGTCAGCTTAAAGAAGATTTTTCAGGTCTTCCCACAAGAGCTCGTAAGTTTTTAAGTAAATAAAAGGAACACTGATAACTAATTTATTCATTGATGTAATCTAGAACGTAAGAGTTCCGTTCCAATGATGAACACACTATGAAGCCATGATTGTGTGCATAATGTCTATGGGAACTGAGACATATTGGAGACAAGAATTATGGCATTTTATGCAAAAACACAATGCATTGTGGTGGTGTCTTTAAAATCTTCTTTGGCATCAGCTCCAGTTGTGAGGTGATGTTAGCGCATAATCTAGTGATATGCACAGCAATGGGTGCAGCAGTACTTTCTGTACAGAGGCTAAAATTTAATCTTTGATTTCAAGGATTTAAAAGCCGTTCGCATTGTAGTTACACACAAGATATCATGATGCATTCTGTAGAATCTGCACTGACGTCACCCCCAACTTAAGTGGGCTCAAGCTACATGTATGATCCGTTCAAATATGAGACATGTAATTTGTATGTTTTACTTTCACATGGAGTGACGTGTCTGATGTCTGTATTTTATTTTGTAAATGGTTTATCAGCCAATTTGTGTATAGATTTATTCATAAACATTTAAAATCTTCAAACACAATCATCGCGCAACGACAGAATGGCTGTAATCTTCACAGTCATGGATGCAATACGTACAAGCATAGTGCGCAGAGATCTATAATTTGATAAAAACATTCGTTCTTTGAATGACATTTAGACTTAAATTATCTACCTGTCTTAACAACTGCCACTTGCTCTTGACTCATTCATTGCAATGGTTGATTAAGAATGTCAATGGCCATATGTAGACAAAATAATAATGATCCATTCACAACAATATAAACAGACACAGCCATCAACTTCATTCCTTATTACAGAGAATGTGCTACGATAGCAGGGGATTTTTGTTACCAGTACTTAGTATACTGTAAAACCAGAAATGCTCGCATGCATTTAAATTTGGCTAATTTCGCGAGGAGTACCAACTCGCAAAAATGTTATGCCGCAAATATTTCCAATCTACCTTGTAGCACTGCATTGCAAAGTTACACAATGTAACTCCAAAGTTACATTTCCATTTCCATTTCCAAAGTTACATGCCGTCCGTAAATTAGGCCAGTATGTTAGGCCAGTATTCCTGATTCGTGAAATTTTAAAACTCCCGAACCCGAACATTTCTGGTTTTACAGTATTCCACATGACATTCAATGCAGATCAGATAGAGATTTCTAGCAAGCAACCCTATCTGTAATAGTTGCCCAGTAAAGCACTTTTTATGATCTCATCATATCATAAGGTATATCTTGTCATCCAGGCTTATTTTGAGATATGGAGCATAATAGTTTGTTATAACCCCAGAAGTTATTGCATACATACATTGTATGTATGTAAGGAGCAATATTTTGATTCACTCTGCAAGTCATCCACCATCCCCCTTCCCCACCTAAAACCCCAGGGCCATCCCATTCCTGATTCGCCACCACAAACCCCTGCCCTCCACCACAACCCCTCTCCAGCAGATTTTTTTTACTCCATTGGAACAATTATTTTGGGTTTCAAACATGAAATATAGTGAATTTATTACGCATTTTTGTCTCGGTGGCTATATTTGCCCACTTAATCATGGGGACAATTTTGGCCACCTTCTAGGACTGACCTGATGATAAGCTTATGTTTTGGGGTTGCGGGGAACTCTTTCACCAAACACAAGGAAATGGGAAAGCAAAACCACAAGTTCAACAATTTGTTTCTTCATGAGACCAAGATAAGAAGTATCAGGTTTCTTACCAATTTTTATGGCCTTTCCGGCCTCGGAACTTATCACTATCAGCCGTTGTTGTTTGTGTTGAAGAAGCTCCATTGACGTTTCCATGCTCTGACAAGGATGTACGGCCATGAATCGAAAACCACCTTTCCAAGATTTGTTTATCTTTGAGCACCTGCTCAGACAACATTTCAGATAACTTTCATGTCTCTTACAGTACTTATATCGAGAGGCAAGTTCAACCACCTTTCCAAGATTTGTTTATCTTTGAGCACCTGCTCAGACAACATTTCAGATAACTTCATGTCTCTTACAGTACTTATATCGAGAGGCAAGTTCTTGTTAACCGTTTTCTCAATATCCTTGGAAAAATAGCTGAATGTTTTATCATTAACCATGCATAGACCTCCAATTGACTGGGTTTCAACCCATGTCCTGGTAAAACTTAATGTCGTTTCTTTGTCCGCATCCTTTTTCATCTCACTGATGACGTCCATCATTTGTTCTTGCTCGTTCAGTTTTAAAACCTTTCTTGGTAACCGGGACACTATGTATCCTGCCGCATATTGTAGCGCTATTTGTTCTTCCATTGTGGCAGCAGTAGCACTGGGTGATGCGTCATCAAATACTTTCTCATGCATCAGAACTAGTCTCTCATGACAATACCGTCCAATCAACTGGATGTACATTTTTGGCACATCACCGCATCCACTCAATGCAGAGAAAAATCTCTGAACGTCGACATGAAATTGTCGGTGTTCCTGAGGCTAAAAAAGAAGGCGCACTGGCTTCTTGTCTTACCAAACGTGTGGATTTCTTATTCATTGTGTCAACTGTTGGTCAAACTAGGGAAAGCAAAGCACCAAACTGTAGTGTAGCAGCAGTGGGGTAGAGATGTCTTTAACATTACTACACATATCAGCTAAAACTTTCACTGGCCTAGAATTGATGAACATACTCTCTGTAGCCAGCATTGTTTCGTATACGGTATGCTGAAGTTGCAGATGTTACTGATGATGAAGCTGCAGGTTTTACTGATGATGAAGCTCCTCTCTGCCATTATATCTTGATCTTCTAAGACCATGTGGTCAAGGCAGAGATGAGCAAACTCTCCAGTTGTAGAGATGCCGTCATGTCTTCGTTTAGACTTGCAGCATTTTCTGTCCAGCTGTGTTGACATAGGCCTGCAATTGTCACACCTACATCTACACCAAGGTAGAGCTGGTAATGGATCAGGTTATGGGTCTGGTTGAGGCGGGACAGGTCCAGGGACGTTATCAGGTTGTTGGTTGCCTTGTTCATGAACAGACTCATCCTGGATTTGGTCGATGTGTCTTTCATACGCCAGGTCGACATCGGTACCGCTGCTCATGGATACATAGTATGTGTTTGCACCTGGGCTGCAATGTAATTAGAGGTTTTTGCATACCCTTTCAATAATGTTGAAACTGGCAGTCCATTAACAAAAAACTATACAAATATGGGCAATGAGGTTCTTCTACTTTCTTGTTACATATGCAACAAATGAGCATTCCATTCTTAGTCTGAAATTGTCCTCTATTAGGTTTTCCATTTAGTATGCATGTGTTAAAGAAATCTCGTCATCCTCATGCACAATGATTTCTGTAATAACAATATTCTG
Organism: Ophiura sarsii; assembly: GCA_035610835.1. NCBI lineage: Eukaryota > Metazoa > Echinodermata > Ophiuroidea > Amphilepidida > Ophiuridae > Ophiura > Ophiura sarsii. Next base: position 37,484,917 of record CM069450.1, on the reverse strand, counting down.
TACATGTAGCTGTGAGTCTTCCATAGGTGGTTGCGGCAGCAGACTTGTCACAGGTATTTTTGTTGGAGTGTCATGCATGCTTTAGAAGAATTATACTTCTGATCTCTCATGGCCTTCTTCTCTTTCTGTTCCAACATGCGTATTAGATTTCTATTTACCGCTTTCTTATCTTGTGCAACCTTAATCTTATCCCTCAAGACTTCTGCCTCTTCCAGCTTATTGAAATTCATTTTGATTAAAAGCTGCTTGTTGTAGATGGTGATATGTCTTGTTGCAGCCCCCCTTGCTGTTCTTTTAGCTCATCCATTTGCTCCCGTCGCGATATTCCATTCCACTTCTTGAAGTTTGTCGATGTAGCCTTCCCCTGCTTGCCTCTGGCCTGACTGAATCCCTTCTGAAACGTGTAACTACTATTTACTGCCTCTCTTCCATTCTTCAGAAGCGTCCCCTTTCCACCCTTTTCAAGCAGCAGAAAAGGGTTTGTTTTTACGATGGCCTCACAAGCTGTGTTTACTGCAGTATTGTACTTATGGTTGTTGCAATCTTCATTGAGCATCCGTGCTTTCTTAGTGAGGGTTGCCGCTTTACCCTGACTAAAAAATGCGGAAAGAGTAGCCTGCCGTTTTGTTGGTTTCTCGTTTGGTGTATAACTGCAGCTGGGTGTGTCCTGAGTACTGCAGCTGAAGTCATGTAATTCAATTACATCGAGGTCATTGTCTTCATCTGCAACATTATAAATGTAAAAAGGCATGACTTCCTTTACAATTTTTAGATACATAAAGGACTTGCAATAGCAGTGAACTTTTTGCAATTTGATGCACAAAAAAATGTGGTGTTTTTCTGTCAAAACATAATTTGGTGTTTTGTATAGTCTAACGAAATAATTTATAATGCAACATTTAGAACCGAGATTCAATTCAAACCACTTGATACCACTTTGTCCATTTATTTATGCACGTGTTACATGTTGGTGTCCCTTTGCATTTGGCAGCCCTCCTAATACCTGGAAGTCCCTTCCATATGGAGTTGTACCATTTCTCTCAGGGACGACCATCTTTACTTACTTTCATGACATCATTTTGGGTACACTTGAGTATGAATTTGCGCAGTCCATTAACGTCATATGGAATCACATTTTCTACTTCACACAATCATCCCAGTGATGGACGTGTGTCTTACATTGGTTAACATTGATTCTTCTTGATCTTCACTGCTAACACTATCACTATCACCTTCCTTTATACCTCTGTCATTGAAGATTGTGTGTACTAAAATTACGGAGTCCTCAGTTACACCAATGCGTTTTGTTAGCCAGTTCATAATATCTGTCCGAGTTTTGCCCACTTACGATAATTCCATTTGTATCTCCTCCCGAAACAAGAAGATATCGGATGTGTATCTAGAAGTATCACTTGAGATGTGTTGAACAGAAGCAATAGAGAGTATGGTAGACATATCAAGACATATATGAACAAAAAATGTCACTGGATTTTGATAATATATTTGACAGCTTGGCCTCCATGTTCTTATTAAATATGCATCAATAGTACATTTGGAGGAAACTGTTCTATCAATAACTTTCAAGTACTTCATCATTTCCATGGCTTCTACATGTATGTGGTACCCTCTGTTTTTGTCTCGGGCACCTCGTTGATTTTCTCAGAAAATTCCTGGATGATTTGGTTGGCCACTATCAGTTAGTGTTTGGATGTTTTTCACGTTTGTTCCGTCATGTAGTGGTTCGTGCCTGTGTTGATTCTGATCAAATGGTTGATAAAGAAGCGCACAGCTATAATTAAAAGCCTCCATTGAATCTATCTTGTAGGGTTGGGTGGGCGTTTTTTTGTGTTTGTTTTCTATACTCTCAACTTTTGAGAATGGTTGCAGAGTCAGAAACTTGGTGAGAGTGCTAAAGCTGCAGCCCATAGAAGAGTTTCAAGCACAGCTGTGGGTCAGGGCACACGGCCCTATCTGTAGCAACTCGTACATAATCCTTGTCGTGCTTCAGCTGCAACCAATACTTCAACGTTTCCAGTGCAGCTGTTGGACCATATTTCTTATGAAACAGTGCTCGCAGCTTACCCTCCGTCTCCTCTGACACATCCCGGTACTTAAGTGCATCAGTGCACATCACATTGTGGTTGTGATTGTATTCTATATACAGCGTTGTTGGAAAGTGGGGCAGGTGCTTGTCAGTTTTGTTCCTGTAATGAGGATAAATGATATGATATTGATACAAGGACTGTCGATCTGTAGGGTCTTCCGTTGACCTCCGTTTCTTCGATGAATTTTCTGAATATTGCTTTGCCGCATTTGGTTCTTCCAATTGAGTAGAGTGTTAGGAGATCTTGGTTGTCATCCTCTTCCTTGGTAGCGGCGTCTCTTGCGATTATGAGCTGCTCGCCGATGGGACCTATTTGTTATTTATTACCATGGGTGCCCGTAATCCTGGTTCGATGGCTATGGTGTCACCAAAGATCAAAGCCATTTGGTGGTCAGTTTCAGTTTTATTTACCAATAATACATACAATAATTTTAAGTAAATACATTGGTAGGCTGACCAAAATCGGAGCAGAACTCGCAAATATATTTTTGGCCACCCTTAATAAATCATTTAAAAATCATTTAAACTAAACAAATTCGGATACATGTTGTCAGAGGCATGGACATTACTGTATACTGATGATGTACACATTACGGAATAAAAATATTATTATAATATTACCACATACGGTGAGTTATAACTTTAATAGTGGATAATCAAAGACAAACTAAAAGTGACAATGAAATATGAAATGAATGAATTGAATTGAATTCGCTGGCGATGTGACTGTATGGCAATTTGGTACCACGCGCCATAATGATGCTACAAAAGAAGATGGGATAGATCAGGTCGAATGGGTTCTGGACTGAAGTGGGTCCATTTGTAATACTAATAGGATTATACACATACACACATCGCCAGGGAAATGACTGCACAAAATGTATAAAGTGAGGGACACAGCTAATTCGATGACTAGTCGCGAAGAGAAGATTTTCTTAGGTGCACGCTTCCACACTTGGCAGTTGAACGACTGCAAGTCCACAGCCATTTCTTCTGGGATGGGATCATGTTCTTTTAGGTAGCTTTGTGGAAACTCCATTGGCAACAGCCTTCTGGAAAAAAGCACCAGGAATCTGCACCTTCTGTGCAAAACTGATGTCTAGGATATCCTCTTCTGTTGAAGTAGAATGGTACAGGATTGCCCATGCCATCATGTATTCCATCAACATCTCCGATGTTGTTAGCGATGGCGTTTCTGTAGTAGGTAGACCACCGCTTCATTCGTGCCTCGGTCTCATCTTCCCTTGCCTCTTCCTCTAACTGTCTTGGGTCATCTGGGGTTAAATGGCCTTAGGAATGTCATGTGGCTACCAAATTTGATCAGAAGAACCAGTGACAGAAGCATAGTTCATTGCTGCGGTCCACTCTCCGCCTTTTCTTTGTAGGAGCTTTACCGTTTTTACCTTTGGTGGCAAGATAGACTCGCAGGAGTACCCTGGACTTTCTGTCTTGAAGCGAAGTTATCGAGACGAGCAAACATCCTCTGCGATGTGGTTGATGTATTCTTCCTTGCGAATTTCTACATCGTATACATTTGTGTCATTGAGTATTTTTACAGTTTTTGAATCGCCATCGCTCAGCACAGATACGTATCTCATTTTGTGTTTGTCGACACTACGGCTGAACATGGTGACTGCTGGCTGCATGCACTTACCTCCATGGATGCCGCTGAACCAATGTGATTCTTTTCACATGACTTGTGGATGTTCCTCTGCCAATCGCAGAATTCTTCTGTGTCATCTCCGCCCAACCCTAGCTGCTGCTGATGCACATGCGCTACAGTAATTGGACAGAATTTATGAATCTAAAATAAATCTTGTCATTAGGCCATGATTTTTTTTTGTTGCTTGCCCATATATGCCCTCAAAAAAGTAGGGTTGGTCGGTCAGATTTTGTTCTTTTTTCTCGAATCTCGAATGGTATGAGAACTGAACCAATGCTTTGGTCGAGATCGACATCAGGCCAGGGACCTGTCTCACACACACAATTCCCAGCACAGTACACATACTTCTCTGACCTCCTTCTCCGTCAAAAATCTGGATTCAAAATATTTAAATATATTGTGGAGTCGTCCAAAAAAACCAAATAACTTTCTCTTGTTGACACTATCTGTGAGGATATCAAGCAGAACTTGTTCGGACTTCAGAATCTTTTTGCAATCATTTCCCATAAAGCATTGGCTGTGGTAGGCCTGTCGATACACTTTTACTTGTTTCTCTATAACCTCATTCAGAAGTAAGCTGAAACAAAGATAAAGAATTTGATGCTATGTCTCAATCTCTAATATTTACAATTTAACATAAAGAAATCTTGGTTGATTCCAAGTTTGACTAGGTTGATTCAAAGATTGACTCGGTTGATGCCTAGGTTGAGAGGAACTACTTATACTATCTGAATTGTAAGTACGATCTAGCGGGGAAGAAAAAGAGACATGTTTGTCGTGCTCTAATTTTTCCATTCTAGTCGCTATATTTGACACAATTCCCGTAAGTGTGTCCAGAGTAGAATGAATGCTATTTACCCGAGGCTCAGTATTTTGTGACTGTGGGTGAGAATAGCGAATCATTTGCAGTTTGCTGAACTGATATACCTAATCTCGCAGCGTCCAGTGCTTGTCTGAATGTTTCTGGTTCTTTTGAAAACACAAAAGCTCTGACAGAAGGCAAAAGACCACGAACAAAAATAGATAATTTTTCTGAGTCAGATTAACTAACTTGCTTACACCATCTTATAATCTCACAAGCATAGTCGTCAAGTGTTTCTGATGTCAATTGCTTACGCGACAATAGCTTTGATTCAAAGCTCCATTTCCAAGATGATCCTTTGAAATTACTTTTAAGTAAATCTTTAATCTTGGTTATATGGTATTCTTGACTGCATCAGGAATTAAATCCAAATAGACGCGAGCATTTCCATCAACTTTGGTTTGTAAGACAAGTATAGATTATTATTATTTATTATTATTATTATTATTATTATTATTATTAAATTGTCTACATTTTCTTTGGTTAACTGAAATGTGACTCGCCAATTAGGAAAGTTGATTAGAGTGAATTCCTGAGCATCGTCACGCCAGGCTTGGGCTATAATCTTTCCGGATTATAGATGTGGGGGCTGGCATCTCCCTCAAGGTGGGGGGTATGGGCAAAAGGTTAGGAACATTTGGTCCCGTTAATCATTATCTGGTGTGTGTGCTGTCTCCCCGGAGACACCGGTACACTGTGAGCAAAAAGAGCTTCCAGAGCCTTGTGTGGCGTCTCACCGGAAGACACCGGTACACTGTGAATATAGACAGCTTCCGGAGCCAGGTTTATGTTCTCCGTATAATCCAAATTGGTGACTGGGAATGTTTCCATTCCCGCACCCTGTTCATCGCTCGCTAATTCACCTGGTAAATCAGTTACAATCACTTGTGCTTTTGGGACACTCTGTAAGCTGGTAAGGTTGAAACTCTAACCATGCATCATGCTAAGTCATCCATTTCCCCGGCTCGCTGTCTAGTCTGCAGTTTCTGTGTAATGATCTTTGATATTATCGGCTGATCACTTTCACATCACCATTCGGGCTGCCGAAACCGCCATATAAGCATTGGTCCAAGGTCGCTCAAATACCAAATTTCGTGTTCCTAGGCCTTTCTTGCCCCTATGGTTCTCTAAAGTAAATGTCACTCCACCCAAGGACTACAAACCATGCTAAAGTACATTACTCTCTTTGACTCTGCCTTGACCACTTTTAGGTTTATAATTTTCCCCATCCTTTGTATTTAGCTCATTGGTACCAGTCTAGCTTTGCCCCAAAACATGGTTCTCTAAATGTCACTTGGCCCAAGGACTACAAAACTTGATAAAAACATGACTTTCTTTGCCTTGAGCTCTTTTAGGTTTATAATTTCCCCATCCTTTGTATTTCTCATTGTCAAGACCTTGAGACGCGGCCATGATCTCCAGCGTGTCAGTAGTTTGGTATTCAAAGTTAAATAAGGTCTTATTCACTTTCAGGTCAACAAGATGACCCTCTCCCGTCTGAATGTCAGTGTCAAAACTTGAGGCATCGAGGTCGCCATCGCCAACGAAAATAATTTGTCCATTTATTGTTTGGATTGGTGTTCCTCCTGAAGCTGTTGAAAAATGTCCAACCATCCCCACCAATGTATTAACACTCTCTTATTTAAAATGTATTTAGGACCAGTATATATAATTATTTGCTTCACTTTGAGTACAACTTTGTTCTAGATATCACTTCTGCATTTTTTAGCATTAAATTACATCTGCCATTTTTGTTCCCAGAGTATGAGTTTTATTTAAGTCATTTTGAAGTTTCTTTCATCAGTCCCATCCAATATTCACCATCTGGGCTGCCAAAACCGTCTTATAAGCATTGGTCCAAGGTCGCTCAAATACCAAATGTGGTGTCCCTAGGGCCTTCCTTGCCCCTGCTACACCTGGAGGTCCATCTGGAGGTATATCTTGAGGTTCATCTGGAGGTACATGTTGTGAAGACTCCATGTGAGCTCTCATTTCAACATCAGTCCATGTCTTCCTCTGCTTTGGCATTGGTTTTTTTGGGGGGACTCTACAGGTGATCCCGACCTTCTTTTTCGGTATTTAGTCAATACTTTTGCAGCCATCTATTAAAGAAGGATTAGTTAATGAGCGTGTGGGCGGGGAGACATTCATGACCCATAGATACAATCACGGTCAATCGGATTACAGATACCGTGACTCATCATTGAATTGGTGTTCCTTCTGAAGCTGTTGAAAAATGTCCAACCATCCCCACCAATACACACTGATTAGACCAATCTTGAACAATAATGTAGCCCCTTCTTTCATTCATGAAAACTACCATCATCCGCAGTACTGCTTCTGTCAGGCATATTGCATTGAAATCTGTATGCGATGTTATGCATACATAATCTTGTTCATCTAGTTTGTCTTTTAGTCCTTCAAAGTCTTGCTCTTGACAGCAAATACACATCTCAACCGTTGCATTCTTCGGAACTTCGGTGCAGTGTCCACACCACAATTGCACCAAAATGTGGACTCAAGCCTTCCCTCTCGATCTTGATCACCGCCTGCCTCTGCTGATAGTGGTGCTTGGTTGGGCTCGGCCCCTTGTTGATCTTGAGTAGCAGCAGCCATTACTTATGCCTATGAACTAAGGGGTCGTCCATAATTTTCGCCATTTTCAGTTACGTACAAAGCGTACGTAAGAGGGGGGGAAGGGGTCGAAATATATCCCAACCGTACGTAACTTAAATGGCGATCTTGAGAGGCGAGATTTTTTTTTTAAAGTACAAAATAAAATACAATTTCGCCATTTATTGCGTACGTAACTCGAGGGGGGAGGGGGGTAAAAAGTTACGTACGCTCTGTACGTAAGTGAAAATGGCGATAATTTTGGACGACCCCTAACGGTAAAATTCCATAAAATATTAAATAACTTGTGTTCGATTGTCTGTCAGTATGTACACCTGCCATTTTCGTTCCCAGAGTGTGAGTTTATTTAAGTCATTTTGAAGTTTCTTTCCTCAGTCCCATCCAATATTCTCCATCTGGGCTGCCAAAACCGTCTTATAAGCATTGGTCCAAGGTCGCTCAAATACAAAATTTGTGTTCGGTCCAAGGTCGCTCAAATACCAAATTTGGTGTACCTAGGCCTTCAATCATCTGGTGTAATTACAGCTTTTGATACTTGTGTGATTTGCTGAAGTACAGAAAGAATAGAAAGTATGGGTCTGTTAAATATACAATCCCCATGCCCATTGTCACAGACTGTATCTTATCTGCAATATTGAGCAGCATACGCTCACTTTCCAATATAGCTACCCGCTGCTCATAAGATTTTATCTTGGAATTAGCAATTAAAAGCTCTGCCTCCAACCTCTGGATACGTTCGTCTTTGGTCTATAGGCCTATTATGGCATGTCTGGCATTCTCCAGTTGTTCCAAGCACTTTTCATCTGTCCGCGCGCATTATTATTATTTTGCTGTTAATGGATTAAAGATTGATATTAATTGTAATCACCAAGACACCAGCATAATTCACATCTCCTCCCTCCTCGATGAGCTTTTCCAGAGTATTCACATCACCCTCCTCAGCTGCCTTTATCATTTGTTTTGTTGTTAATGGATTAAAGATTGATATTAATTGTACTCACCAAGACACCAGCATAATTCACATCTGCTCCCTCCTCGATGAGCTTCTCCAGAGTATTCACATCACCCTCCTCAGCTGCCTTTATCATTTGTTTTGCTGTTAATGGATTAAAGATTGATATTAATTGTACTCACCAAGACACCAGCATAATTCACCAGCATAATTCACATCTGCTCCCTCCTCGATGAGCTTCTCCAGAGTATTCACATCACCCTCCTCAGCTGCCTTTATCATTTGTTTTGCTGTTAATGGATTAAAGATTGATATTAATTGTACTTACCAAGACACCAGCATAATTCACATCTCCTCCCTCCTCGATGAGCTTCTCCAGAGTCTTCACATCACCCTCCTTAGCTGCCTTTATCATTTGTTCCCCTATTTCTTACATTTTGATGGTGTCTCTGGGCCACACAGTCACAAAAGAGAAATAAGCCTGCAATGTTGAGAATACATAAGGAGTAATGTTGAATTGAATCACTTAGTTTGTTTTCCATCTGCCTTTTTAATGTAGTCGATGCAGTCGAAACTTTGTAAGATTGGCACATTATGGGTTTCTTTTGCTGCTTGAATTTGCAACCTGGGCAATGTCGTTTTACCACTGACATCGAAGTGCCACATTCGACACACACTTTCTTGAAGCTTCCTACTGGTGTGATTTGCTGAAGTACAGAAAGAATAGAAAGTATGGGTCTGTTAAATATACAATCCCCATTTTCACAGACTGTATCTTATCTGCAGTATTGAGCAGCATACGCTCACTTTCCAATACAGCTACCTGCTGCTCATACGATTTTATCTTGGAATTTGCAATTAAAAGCTCGGCCTCCAACCTCTGGATACGTTCATGTTTGGTCTGTAGGCCTACCATGGCATATGTGGCATTTTCCAGTTGTTCCAAGTACTTTTCACCTGTCCGTGCGCATAATGCGAATTTTCATTTAATGGCATGATTCCCCAATACGCGCGTACCTGATTCATTCTGCGTTCTGCATATTTTATTACACCCCGGTGTACTGGCATTTGATTGTTTCTATCAATTATCATTACGATGGAGTCTACACCTTGTTTGGTTGTATTGTAACAAAAATCAAATTCAGCTCTTATTTGTGCGATTCAACTCTACACTTCTTTATCATACCTAATACATACAAGAATATAAAATAAAAGGGTATGCTGTTTACATTTTCTTATTAACATATCTACAATCCTCAACAATAAACAAAACAACCCAGCCCCAAAATGCTTAATCCTCCAGATAAATTGTGGTCTTATCCACCCTCAAATATTTAATACCATTTTCCACATATCTTGTGGATTTGTAAAATGTTGACATTTCCCTTAGTTCCCCAGACTTGAACACTGGCCCTACGGACACCAGGTCCATTTCTTTCACTAACTCCATCACCATTTCCTTCTCCTGAGGGTGGGGTGTTTCGAGCATATTGTCCAGTAGGCCTACGGTGGCCTCGGTTTGCCTGGCCCTTTTGGCGGCTCTCTTCACTTTGGATGGTCGGTTACGCTTCTTTACGGGTTTGCCTGCCGTCGCCCGCGTCAATGCTTCTTTGGGAACAGTAAAGCCGGGGTGATTGACTTGGTAGTCTGCAAGCAATTCGGCAAATTGATTTACCCTGAACTTACACTCGTCGCACGTAAACTCCATTGTTGATCCTGCAAATGATGGTTATAGGATTATACAATGCATACAGCCTGTTAAGAAAATATTTAAAGGAATAAAATAATAATTAAGGATCCAGGTACATAATCACAGTCGATAACATAAAACAAATTCAAAGCCAGTACAGGGACCATTTAAGATACCTAATGACTACAATCTTGCCTTAGTTCAGTCAAGGTTGGTAGGAAAATAGGCCTAGCCATTTCTAGCTAGCCTAAGTGCATATACTCACAGAAACCTGCTTATATAATATAGGAATCAGGGATCAGGGGAGTGACTCTGTTGAAGTCCCCAAAGACGAGAGGACCACTGTCGACTCCGTTGAAGTCCCCAAAGAAGAGAGGATCAATGTCGAGGTCTGCCCTGAAAAATCAATGGTTCGGCTGCATATATCTGTGTCTATGTACATGTGTCGTCCGCCTCCCAAAATGTCCAATGGCTTGCATTTACCAGCCCACTTCCTTTTACTTTCTGGTACATACTTTGATACCATTATGTCCTTTCCAATATGCTGCAGAACTGTGATAATGGTTAGAAAGGAGTTTGGATTTACAAACACTGGGTCCCGTGCTGACATATGTATTTCCTCTGGTGGGTGATTGGATGGTATGTGTTCGTATAATGATGAATCTCCTGATGAATGCAATGTAGATGTACATGTAGTCGTGGTTTCTCCCGATTCACGGAATTCGTATCTTGTTATTTTTTGTCGGTTTCTTTTTTTTGGGGGGGGGGGGGTGGGGGAGGATTGGAATGGTGTTGTCTTCTGGGATAGTGTCTACAGTCAGCTCAAGTGGAGAATTTTTGCAATCATCACATATTTTCTTTCGACGTGAATACTCCCTTCCACACCTTGGGCATTGCTTCCCATAGTCTCTGTCGTGCTGTTTCTCTCTTAGCTGGATGTCAACATGATCTTCGGTTGGATCTTGGTTTTCATGGATCAATTTGGTGAGTCTTTGCGACTTTTCATTGGCATGATTCCCCAATACGCGTGTACCTGATTCATTCTGCGTTCGGCATATTTTATTACACCCCGGTGTACTGGCATTTGATTGTTTCTATCAATCATCATTACGATGGAGTCTACACCTTGTTTGGTTGTATTATCCATGAACTTTTCCATTTGTTCAGCGCTGTAGTGCATACAAGTCAGAGACCATATTTGTCTCTGACTTCTCACTTTTTGTTCCCACAGCTTTCTATTGTTTTTGTCGGCTACATTATCTGTGTCTATGTACATGTGTTGTCCGCCTCCCAAAATTTCCAATTGCTTGCATTTACCAGCCCACTTCCTTTTACTTTCTGGTACATACTTTGATACCATTATGTCCTTTCCAATATGCTGCAGAACTGTGATAATGGTTAGAAAGGAGTTTGGATTTACAAACACTGGGTCCCGTGCTGACATATGTATTTCCTCTGGTGGGTGATTGGATGGTATGTGTTCGTATAATGATGAATCTTTTGACGAATGCAATGTAGATGTAGTTGTGGTTTCTCCCGATTCACAGGATTCTTATCTTTTTATTTTTTGTCATTTTTTTTTTTTGGGGGGGGGGGGATTGGAATGGTGTCGTCTTCTTGGATAGTGTCTACAGTCAGCTCAAGTGGAGAATTTTTGCAATCATCACATATTTTCTTTCAACTTGAATACTCCCTTCCACACCTTGGGCATTGCTTCCCATTGTCTCTGTCGTGCTGTTTCTGTCTTAGCTGGATGTCAACATGATCTTCGGTTGGATCTTGGTTTTCATGGATCAATTTTGTTCTCGTACTGGCCAATTCACCTCGTTTTACGGTACTTTTTTCCATCTATTTTTCCAGCATGGTCCATAGGGTGGAAACTTTAAATGATTTACTGGTGTTTTTTGTAAAGAAGTAGGCAGTGGATTGGCTTCACAGATGGTCCACTTGTTACACATTTAGGAGTGATACATGTATGCATACCGACAGGTACCTCAAACCACTTGACAGCTGCGTTATGGTATCGTGAGTTAATGTGCAGGTTCAATTGTGTCATACCTTCAAACTCTGTGTATCCCTCTCCGTTTGATATTTGCTCATCTTTGGCGAATTTGGTAAGCAAGGGTAGGCTTATTACTTAAGATTGCCCAGTGCTGAAACGGTATGCAAATTTTGCATCGGGCTTTCATGGAGATGGATGATAACGACCCCAACACTGCTGACTGCTTAGAATTAATCGCTGAAGGTATTATTTTTCGCTCCCCTGGTTATTGGCCCTGATTAACATTTTGTGTTTTAATATGGGCCATGGATGTGATACCTATCAAGTTGCATCCAGGGTTTCCATTATGTGGTCTACAACATTGCGGATTGTCACCATTGCAGCCAGTTTTGTGAATTTTGTCCCATCTTCATCCTTGAAGAAGAAAGGTACCATTTCTGCGTTCAACTTCAACTGCTTGAGATGATGGATAGTTGCAATTTTGAACCCCTCTCTTGTTTTTTAGTATATAGTTAGCTCTCTTGTGGGATATTTTAAACATCTTAAAAGACATCTTTGGTAATGATCCCAATCCAGGTATGCAATAGAGGGAAAGAGGTTCCAGAAATATGGAGCCACAAACTTTTCCCGGGTACATCTAGTCTCAGAAAGAAAATCCTGTTACGAACGTGTTTATCGGTGGGCGTCATAAGTAGCATTCAGGACACCATCAATGCACTGAAATTGTGGATTGATGTACTTTTACTCAGCATTTCACCGTCTATTAAATCTTTTACATACTTATTGAGTAATGTAAAGTGACATAGGCTGATTCTGGAAATCGGTTTTAGCTTGACACCATGGAAAGTATATTTATACATTTCATGGGGTTAGCGAGCGCTTCAGCCCATCACCATCATCCTTTAGTCGTCTGACGATTGCCTTGTGGCATCAAACTCGAGTAACAACTCCTTTTCTAGAAGGTCTCAATGCTTCTGAATATTTTCAAATGAGATATTTACCTTTCGGATCTTGACATTAGAGAATTCTTTTCTCCAAATATTGTAGAATTGTCTCACTTTTACAATGTGCTGTAGGTTTTGATTCTCAAATTCTAAACACATCTTGTTATAGGCCATCTGCTTTGTGAGAGATGACGGAATAAGTTTGATGTGAGGCATGTACTCGCCAAATAGCTTGTTGAAGGCCTCCAACCATATCTTTGTTGCAATGGTTTATGACTCTGTCTATAAATTATCAAAAACAAGAAACAAACAATTTATTTTATTATTTAAAGATTGATATTAATTGTAATCACCAAGACACCACATCTCCTCCCTCCTCGACGAGCTTCTCCACCCCTTTTCTAGAAGGTCAATGCTTCTGAATATTTTCAAATGAGATATTTACTAAGGCTGGGAATTTCGGGCGGGCAAACGGGTACCCGCCCGAAATAAGGTACCCGGGTACCCGATACCCGAAATGTTATTTTTTTAAATATTTTTTTTTTTACATATATTTTTATTTTCTAAGTCCAAAACAGGACCTTAGATAACCCATATTTGAACCTAAATAACCCACATAATACCTCATGACACACACCATAGGAATAGTAACTCATAACCCAAAGATCCTATACTAAAATAGTACTATACTATCTTGCTGTATTAATTGATAATTTACTGAATTTCAGTGGGCTTGTGATTGTGATATCATCAGCAGATGTATATTATCATTACCTGTAAAGTTGCAGGGACACTGTCCATCTTAGCTAGTGAAGCGTTTGTGTTTTTGTATACACTAATAAGCATAGATAGATTCATGGGTTGATAATGATACCTTTTATCATTCCCAAATGTATGTCTTTGATGTTTAGAAAAATGAAAATATTTCTTAATTAATTGTGACACCAAGATAGAGGTTACATGGAAATGATATGGGGTCACATGCGGGTTATGTATGGGGTCAATCGAGGTCGTTTAGGAAACTCTGATTTTTTTTAATTGAAAAAAAAAATTTGTAAAAAAAGAAATTGTAAAAAAAAAAAAATGGGGGGGGGGGGTAGGAAAATAGGTCGGGTACCCGGGTACGCAAATACCCGAAATTCCCAGCCTTAATATTTACCTTACAGATCTTGACATTAGAGAATTCTTTTCTCCAAATATTGTAGAATTGTCTCACTTTTATAATGTGCTGTAGGTTTTGATTCTCAAATTCCAAACACATCTTGTTATAGGCCATCTGCTTTGTGAGAGATGACGGAATTAGAATAAGTTTAATGTGAGGTATGTACTCGCCAAATAGCTTGATGAAGGCCTCTAACCATATCTTTGTTGCAATGGTTTATGACTCTGTCTATAAATTATCAAAAACAAGAAACAAACAATTTATTTTATTACACCAGCATAATTCACATCTCCTCCCTCCTCGATGAGCTTCTCCAGAGTCTTCACATCACCCTCCTCAGCTGCCTTTATCATTTGTTTTGCTGTTAATGGATTAAAGATTGATATTAATTGTACTCACCAAGACACCAGCATAATTCACATCTCCTCCCTCCTCGATGAGCTTGTCCAGAGTCTTCACATCACCCTCCTCAGCTGCCTTTATCATTTGTTCCCCTATATCTGACATGTTGATGGTGTCTCTGGGTCACACTGTCACACAAGAAGAAAAATAAACCTGCAATGTTGAGAATACATTGTATTGTATTCACCCCTCTTGATTAAAGATTAATATTAATTGTACTCACCAAGACACCAGCATAATTCACATCTCCTCCCTCCTTGATGAGCTTCTCCAGAGTCTTCACATCACCCTCCTCAGCTGCCTTTATCATTTGTTTTGCTGTTAATGGATTAAAGATTGATATTAATTGTACTCACCAAGACACCAGCATAATTCACATCTCCTCCCTCCTCGATGAGCTTGTCCAGAGTCTTCACATCACCCTCCTCAGCTGCCTTTATCATTTGTTCCCCTATATCTGACATTTTGATGGTGTCTCTGGGTCACACTGTCACACAAGAAGAGAAATAAGCCTGCAATGTTAAGAATACATTGTATATATACATATTCACCCCTCTTGTACATGTAAATGAATGGCCCTTTCTCCAAATATTGTAGAATTGTCTCACTTTTACAATGTGCTGTAGGTTTTGATTCTCAAATTCTAAACACATCTTGTTATAGGCCATCTGCTTTGTGAGAGATGACGGAATAAGTTTGATGTGAGGCATGTACTCGCCAAATAGCTTGATGAAGGCCTCCAACCATATCTTTGTTGCAATGGTTTATGACTCTGTCTATAAATTATCAAAAGTGCAAGAAACTAACAATTTATTTTATTATTTAAAGATTGATATTAATTGTAATCACCAAGACACCAGCATAATTCACATCTCCTCCCTCCTCGATGAGCTTGTCCAGAGTCTTCACATCACCCTCCTTAGCTGCCTTTATCATTTGTTCTCCTATTTCTGACATGTTGATGGTGTCTCTGGGCCACACTGTCACACAAGAAGAAGAAAAATAAACCTGCAATGTTGAGAATACATTGTATTGTATTCACCCCTCTTGATTAAAGATTAATATTAATTGTACTCACCAAGACACCAGCATAATTCACATCTCCTCCCTCCTTGATGAGCTTCTCCAGAGTCTTTACATCACCCTCCTTAGCTGCCTTTATCATTTGTTCTCCTATTTCTGACATGTTGATGGTGTCTCTGGACCACACTGTCACACAAGAAGAGAAATAAGCCTGCAATGTTAAGAATACATTGTATTGTATTCACCCCTCTTGTACATGTAAATGAATGGCCCTTTCATAGCCAATTTTGGTAAATTTACATGTATAGGTCTAAAATCCTTAAATTTGCCTTTTATCACAGAAATTTCATCAACAGCAAAATCTGTCAATTAACCATTTTCAATCATCATCAATCTCCTCAGGGGCGTAGCTTTCTCCGGGCATAACTGACAAAATATGAAGATAATCCCATAATTTATTTTTGTCTTCACTTTGTCACAGTAACAATAAAAATGATGGAGCAGTAAACACATAAAACCTAGTTGTGAGGCCATCAAGATCAACCAAGTTTTTTTAATTGAAATTTTAAGTAACAGCCATGATTGTGCGACAATTTCATTCAATTTCATTCAGTGGCCAGGACACAGGGGAATGGAACAAGACTATCTATGCTATTTTACACCAGGAAGGGGGGGGGGGGGGGGGGGGGGCACATCTGTTGGACTGTCTGATTTATAATTAATATCCAATGCTACAATCAAACTAACCATTTCATCATCAATCTCCTTAGGGGCATAGCTTTCTCCAGGCATAACTGAAACCATCAGAAACCTAATTGGAAGTATCAGCGTTGATGGAACTGTAAATTAGCATGAAACAATTAACAGACCTAATCCAACCTGATCACCTAGACAAGATGGCAATGTTGTAGTGAGATATAACAAGCAAAAGGAACCTACCAGCTGCACTCGGTGTCCATGTAGCCGGGGCCACTGGAGGAGGGAGTTGATGGGGGATTGCATATAAGGCTACACATAGATGTTCCCAGGGCTCATTTGTGGGACCATCTGCTGTGGTGCAAATTGCTGCCAGGGTTGGTATAGTGGTTGAAGGGCTGGTGCCGGGGCTATCTGGGTCTGCTGTAGAGGGTTAGCAGCGGTCACAGGGGCCTGGGGGACAGCTGCCTGTTGTGTGAGCATGTTCGACGCATAAGTACCTGCTGCAGTGGTGGCGCCGCAGCTGGTGTCTGCTGCAGCTGGTGACTATCATGACGTCCTTGTGTAGCATGTTTGCCATGGCGACCACACAAGTGTGGTCACCCCAAACACCTGGCGTTCCCATTTCTTTGAGATATCGCTCCCAGTATATGTCTACTGAACCTGATAAGTCAATGATCCCATCAGGTCCCTGAAAGTGAAATTATATACCTCATTCATGTTGGGTCGTTGTTAAAAATAATAATAATACATGGGATTTATAAAGCGCCTTATGATGTAAACAGCCTCAAGGCGCTGCACAGAAAGATATTAAAAACTACAACAACCACAAAAAAAATCATTAAAACTACAACAATACATATGCTAAAAATATACAATCAATACTACTAATATCCAGTTACATACTAAAAATAATCAAAAACCAGATACTAGTTGTCAATACAAATATAGAACATAGTAAAATACATTATACGTTGTTCAGGTTTTTTCCCCATAAGCTTGACACAAATAGTTTGGTCAGTATTTCTTTAAATGTGAAAATATTTTTAACAATTTATTGGCAGCTTTTAATTGGGCAATATTAAAATTTAACTTCAGTTTAATATGAGTATGGACTGGACTTCCAAGTGTTGTTGATAACATACGTTGTTTTACCATAAATGTATATAAACACTTCAACAAAAGTAAGTCCCCCTCTCAACAGTTTGTCATAACATCGTAAGGTAAAACATTTTACCAATACAACTTAGTTAGAAATAATCCTATGACTGTTTCCTACATGTAAGAATTGTTTAAAAATGAAAGATGTCCATGACTTCATGGCTGAATGAGCCCAAATGGAAAAATAAAACTGCCATTCTCAAAAGTGTATCCACCAAGTGAACATTACTCTAAGTTTTATTGGTAAATTTGTTTATCTTAGTTATGACGAACTATTGAGAGGGGGACAAGCATAACAATTCTTATTTATGAATTGTTTTCTCATTTCACATCAACAAATATCATACATATTGAAATTTAAAAAAGGTTATTTTAATAGCGCCTGCTCAGTGAGGTATTTTTATGTAGTCCTCTGCCTTGGTCTCTGCGTCTAGGCCTATCATCTGATTGGCGTCCTCCTTAGCTAAGGTCACAAATTTTCTCGTAGAATTGAGGTTAAACGCGGAAAACGACATTTTGATGAAAAGAAGAAAAAATGCTCAAAAAATGTCCAAAACACAAAATTTATAAATAGTCTTGAATAAAACAATATAAATATTAAAATACAATGGCGATATAGAGAGTCGGCTACCGCTACAGTAATAATAAGGTAAGCGTAAAAATTCTGGAAAGTGTGTTTATTTTGGTATTATAGATCGTAAATTTTAAGCTTTCTTGGGGAAAATTACATCACAGAAAAATGCAAAATTTACAAAGCGGAAAAACGCAGAATTCGACAGTTACAAAGCAGAAAATTCGTGACCTTATCCTTAGCAAGGCCTGGCTGATGCAGACCTCCTCATCTTCAAGATCACTGATTTTTTTCTTCAGCTGCGCTGACTCTTTCTTCATCCCGATGTGCCTCCGGTGTTCTGCATTCAAATCACAAAGGACATTCTCTATCTTCTCAATTAAAGTGGTTGCCTGTATTTCAATCAGGTTTCGGCCATGTCTGCTCTCTGCAGCCCTCATTTGCGTATATTGTAATAACTGCAAGGCTCATCATATCTTCCTTCAGCTTTTGAATGCTGGTGCTAGGCAAACCTAGCAACTCATTTTTTTCTTCTTTTTTCCCGAGTCATGCTTTCCCTGCTGTGGGTTTGTAATGAATTCCTTATCGCTATTTTAATTCCTTTCTTAGGCTATTGCATGCTCTTTCCTCGGCCCCCAATATGGTTAATTGATCTGACACCGCGTGAAATAAGCAGTTACCATCTGATGGGGTTATGCCGTGGAACATCAAACCTAGCGACTCATTGATTATTTTTTTCCGAGCCATGCTTTCCCTGCTGTGGGTTTGTAATAATGAATTCCTGATCGCTATTTCAATTCCTTTCTTAGGCTATTGCATGTTTTTTCCTCGGCCCCCAATATGGTTAATTGATCTGACACCGCATGAAATAAGCAGTTGCCATCTGATGGTGTAATGCCGTGGAACATCAAACCTAGCGACTCATTGATTATTTTTTTCAAAGCCATGCTTTCCCTGCTGTAGGTTTGTAATGAATTCCTGATCGCTATTTCAATTCCTTTCTTAGGCTATTGCATGTTTTTACCTCGGCCCCCAATATGGTTAATTGATCTGACACCGCGTGAAATAAGCAGTTGCCATCTGATGGTGTAATGCCATGGAACATCAAACCTAGCGACTCACAATTTTTGATTATTTTTTTCCGAGCCATGCTTTCCCTGCTGTGGGTTTGTAATGAATTCCTTATCGCTATTTCAATTCCTTTCTTAGGCTATTGCATGCTTTTTCCTCGGCCCCCAATATGGTTAATTGATCTGACACCGCGTGAAATAAGCAGTTACCATCTGATGGTGTTATGCCATGGAACATCAAACCTGTTGCAGATTAGGTTCTGGGAGTTGTGGTTCATGGGTGACAGCAAGCTGACCTGGGATGAAGGGCTTGGGATGGGTAAGGGTGTCTGGGAGTGTGGGTTGGTGGTGTTGACTATCTGTGGTGACAGCAAGCTGACCTGGGATAGGTAAGGGTGTCTTGGAGTGGAGGTTGATGGGTGCCAACATGACATGGGATTGAGGGCTGGGGATAGGTAAGGGTGTCTGGGATTGAGAGGTTGAGGGTGATGGTGAACAGGTGGATGTGCCTCTCTATTAATAGTTGAAGTAGGCTGTTAGTGCATTGCAAGGGATGGCTGAGGAGGGGGTCTGCCAGGTCGATTTTCATGCCGTTACATCCTATTCCTTTCTATGTAATTAGATATCTGAATTTGGTTTCTGAAAACATTGATTTAATTTACAGAAAGTGTGTGCTAATACTAATAGTGAAGCAATATTTGTCCTATGTGAATTCTAGGCATTATGGAGGTGTTTCTAAAAATGTGTTTGTTTACTTGCATACAAATGTGTGACTAAGTATTAAGGTTTGGTGAAATGGTTGTACCTGAACTCGAGAAACATCAATGGTTTTCAGTTGCTTTTTGCTATTATATTTGTCAACCTCCACACATTGTAGCTGTATTTGGTGTCCAATATGCGATGATTAGACGCTTTTAGCTAATGGTCCCCACAGCTTGACACATATTTTTTTGGCAGTGGGCTGGTCCTCGATTACAAAGTCACGCCGTCTCCACGTGTCACCTTTCTTCATCTCATACACCTGTGTGAATAAGAAATGTTGGTGTACGCATCGATGTTGATAAAACGGGTGTCATTTAATATGAAATGAAAGAGTTCTTTTCCTTCGGTGGCAGAACTGCTCTCTGTCGCTTCTTCTTACTGTCTCGGTGATCCATTTCATATCAATCTCATCACCGGAAATTCCACTTAGAGCATGGCCAGGTTGTGGTTGAAACCGCTGCCCAGATGAGGGTCCATGTGGGCAGTTGCAATTGAGGCAGGTATTTTTCATTCCCTGCTCAAAATGACACTCCATGCATTGTAGGAGTCCCTTGTATTGATTCCAACAATGTGGGTCAGTCTTCAACATGTTTAGTTTTACATGGCTGCCATTCAGCTGTTTGGCGTATTTGCGAACCATGGTGCATTGTGAGTGATGGCTGAGGAGGGGGTCTGCCAGGTTGATTTTCATGCCGTTACCTCCTATTTCTTTCATTGTAATTAGATATGTGAATTTGGTTTCTGAAAACATTGATTTAATTTACAGAAAGTGTGTGCTAATTGGAGGTTTTTTTTGTTGGGATGCCTTGCCAGCGTTTGTTTTATCACCACTATTCATCCTTCTTCTTTTCTGTGAGGGATTGCGAGGGATGGCTGAGGAGGGGGTCTGTCAGGTTGATTTTTATGCCATTACAGCCTATTCCTTTCTTTGTAATTAGATATCTGAACTTGGTTTCTGATAGACTTCGATCATTGAGCAATAGAGGGTCTGCCAGGTAGATTTTCATGCCATTATACAATGGCACTTCTAACAAGTCGGAAGAATTCCTTTGTTGGGCCACCTAAATCAACAGCACCCTCTCCTTCTGATTTTCCTGTTTTAGTAGACGGTCCCTTGACAAAAACGACATCAAGGTGTTGTTGTGGGTTGAAAGACTTTCTAGCCAGCCCTCTATATGCACCATTAAGGACATCCAGCCTGCTCACATTGAACTTGGATGTCTGGCCTGGTATACACTGCATCCTTAGTGTTGTCAAGTCACTCAAAAGTGATCTGTAAAATGTACAACAAAGACAGTGCTCACACCTGTTCTGTTGACCTTCAAATATCGAGAGCCTTACAATGACACTTCTAACAAGTCGGAAGAATTCCTTTGTTGAGCCACCTAAATCAACAGCACTCTCTCCTTCTGATTTTCCTGTTTTAGTAGACGGTCCGGTCCCTTGACAAAAACGACATCAAGGTGTTGTTGTGGGTTGAAAGATTCCTATCCAGCCATCTATATGCACCGCTTAGGACATCCAGCCTACTCACATTGAACTTGGATGTCTGGCCTGGTATACACTGCATCCTTAGTGTTGTCAAGTCACTCAAAAGTGATCTGTAAAATGTACAACAAAGACAGTGCTCATACCTGTTCTGTTGACCTTCAAATATTGAGAGCCTTACAATGACACTTCTAACAAGTCGGAAGAATTCCTTTGTTGAGCCACCTAAATCAACAGCACTCTCTCCTTCTGATTTTCCTGTAGTTTTTAACATGTAATAGCATGATATCTTACGATTATAATCAGCCGATTCCAGATTTCAGCAAAATGAAAGCGTACGAAAACTTGGTATACCGAATAACTCATATAATTATTTAGTTAATTTGAGCAGGAAAGGTGAGACCTAGGCTAAAGCGCATAGGGGTCCTGATGGAGCCACCTACGTTCGTGACTAGGTTTTTAAATGGTTTTTGAAATAGTGTTCTTATCGGCTTCTTATCGGCAGATGGCGCTATACATGAAAAAAATACGGGCGTAAAAATGGCTCAAGAGACAGGGTTATGGTAGAAATTTCGACCATAACCGTGTTGTCGACCACAACCTGAAAAAAATCGACGATAACCATGTCTCCTGCGCATTTTTCGACCATAACCGTGTGTATCTTTGACAAAAACGACATCAAGGTGTTGTTGTGGGTTGAAAGACTTCCTATCCAGCCATCTATATGCACCGCTTAGGACATCCAGCCTACTCACATTGAACTTGGATGTCTGGCCTGGTATACACTGCATCCTTAGTGTTGTCAAGTCACTCAAAAGTGATCTGTAAAATGTACAACAAAGACAGTGCTCATACCTGTTCTGTTGACCTTCAAATATTGAGAGCCTTACAATGACACTTCTAACAAGTCGGAAGAATTCCTTTGTTGAGCCACCTAAATCAACAGCACTCTCTCCTTCTGATTTTCCTGTAGTTTTTAACATGTAATAGCATGATATCTTACGATTATAATCAGCCGATTCCAGATTTCAGCAAAATGAAAGCGTACGAAAACTTGGTATACCGAATAACTCATATAATTATTTAGTTAATTTGAGCAGGAAAGGTGAGACCTAGGCTAAAGCGCATAGGGGTCCTGATGGAGCCACCTACGTTCGTGACTAGGTTTTTAAATGGTTTTTGAAATAGTGTTCTTATCGGCTTCTTATCGGCAGATGGCGCTATACATGAAAAAAATACGGGCGTAAAAATGGCTCAAGAGACATGGTTATGGTAGAAATTTCGACCATAACCGTGTTGTCGACCACAACCTGAAAAAATCGACGATAACCATGTCTCCTGCGCATTTTTCGACCATAACCGTGTGTATCTTTGACAAAAACGACATCAAGGTGTTGTTGTGGGTTGAAAGACTTCCTATCCAGCCATCTATATGCACCGCTTAGGACATCCAGCCTACTCACATTGAACTTGGATGTCTGGCCTGGTATACACTGCATCCTTAGTGTTGTCAAGTCACTCAAAAGTGATCTGTAAAATGTACAACAAAGACAGTGCTCATACCTGTTCTGTTGACCTTCAAATATTGAGAGCCTTACAATGACACTTCTAACAAGTCGGAAGAATTCCTTTGTTGAGCCACCTAAATCAACAGCACTCTCTCCTTCTGATTTTCCTGTAGTTTTTAACATGTAATAGCATGATATCTTACGATTATAATCAGCCGATTCCAGATTTCAGCAAAATGAAAGCGTACGAAAATTTGGCATACCGAATAACTCATATAATTATTTAGTTAATTTGAGCAGGAAAGGTGAGACCTAGGCTAAAGCGCATAGGGGTCCTGATGGAGCCACCTACGTTCGTGACTAGGTTTTTAAATGGTTTTTGAAATAGTGTTCTTATCGGCTTCTTATCGGCAGATGGCGCTATACATGAAAAAAATACGGGCGTAAAAATGGCTCAAGAGACAGGGTTATGGTAGAAATTTCGACCATAACCGTGTTGTCGACCACAACCTGAAAAAAATCGACGATAACCATGTCTCCTGCGCATTTTTCGACCATAACCGTGTGTATCTTTGACAAAAACGACATCAAGGTGTTGTTGTGGGTTGAAAGACTTCCTATCCAGCCATCTATATGCACCGCTTAGGACATCCAGCCTACTCACATTGAACTTGGATGTCTGGCCTGGTATACACTGCATCCTTAGTGTTGTCAAGTCACTCAAAAGTGATCTGTAAAATGTACAACAAAGACAGTGCTCATACCTGTTCTGTTGACCTTCAAATATTGAGAGCCTTACAATGACACTTCTAACAAGTCGGAAGAATTCCTTTGTTGAGCCACCTAAATCAACAGCACTCTCTCCTTCTGATTTTCCTGTAGTTTTTAACATGTAATAGCATGATATCTTACGATTATAATCAGCCGATTCCAGATTTCAGCAAAATGAAAGCGTACGAAAACTTGGTATACCGAATAACTCATATAATTATTTAGTTAATTTGAGCAGGAAAGGTGAGACCTAGGCTAAAGCGCATAGGGGTCCTGATGGAGCCACCTACGTTCGTGACTAGGTTTTTAAATGGTTTTTGAAATAGTGTTCTTATCGGCTTCTTATCGGCAGATGGCGCTATACATGAAAAAAATACGGGCGTAAAAATGGCTCAAGAGACATGGTTATGGTAGAAATTTCGACCATAACCGTGTTGTCGACCACAACCTGAAAAAATCGACGATAACCATGTCTCCTGGGCATTTTTCGACCATAACCGTGTGTATCTTTGACAAAAACGACATCAAGGTGTTGTTGTGGGTTGAAAGACTTCCTATCCAGCCATCTATATGCACCGCTTAGGACATCCAGCCTACTCACATTGAACTTGGATGTCTGGCCTGGTATACACTGCATCCTTAGTGTTGTCAAGTCACTCAAAAGTGATCTGTAAAATGTACAACAAAGACAGTGCTCATACCTGTTCTGTTGACCTTCAAATATTGAGAGCCTTACAATGACACTTCTAACAAGTCGGAAGAATTCCTTTGTTGAGCCACCTAAATCAACAGCACTCTCTCCTTCTGATTTTCCTGTAGTTTTTAACATGTAATAGCATGATATCTTACGATTATAATCAGCCGATTCCAGATTTCAGCAAAATGAAAGCGTACGAAAATTTGGCATACCGAATAACTCATATAATTATTTAGTTAATTTGAGCAGGAAAGGTGAGACCTAGGCTAAAGCGCATAGGGGTCCTGATGGAGCCACCTACGTTCGTGACTAGGTTTTTAAATGGTTTTTGAAATAGTGTTCTTATCGGCTTCTTATCGGCAGATGGCGCTATACATGAAAAAAATACGGGCGTAAAAATGGCTCAAGAGACATGGTTATGGTAGAAATTTCGACCATAACCGTGTTGTCGACCACAACCTGAAAAAATCGACGATAACCATGTCTCCTGCGCATTTTTCGACCATAACCGTGTGTATCTTTGACAAAAACGACATCAAGGTGTTGTTGTGGGTTGAAAGACTTCCTATCCAGCCATCTATATGCACCGCTTAGGACATCCAGCCTACTCACATTGAACTTGGATGTCTGGCCTGGTATACACTGCATCCTTAGTGTTGTCAAGTCACTCAAAAGTGATCTGTAAAATGTACAACAAAGACAGTGCTCATACCTGTTCTGTTGACCTTCAAATATTGAGAGCCTTACAATGACACTTCTAACAAGTCGGAAGAATTCCTTTGTTGAGCCACCTAAATCAACAGCACTCTCTCCTTCTGATTTTCCTGTAGTTTTTAACATGTAATAGCATGATATCTTACGATTATAATCAGCCGATTCCAGATTTCAGCAAAATGAAAGCGTACGAAAACTTGGTATACCGAATAACTCATATAATTATTTAGTTAATTTGAGCAGGAAAGGTGAGACCTAGGCTAAAGCGCATAGGGGTCCTGATGGAGCCACCTACGTTCGTGACTAGGTTTTTAAATGGTTTTTGAAATAGTGTTCTTATCGGCTTCTTATCGGCAGATGGCGCTATACATGAAAAAAATATGGGCGTAAAAATGGCTCAAGAGACATGGTTATGGTAGAAATTTCGACCATAACCGTGTTGTCGACCACAACCTGAAAAAATCGACGATAACCATGTCTCCTGCGCATTTTTCGACCATAACCGTGTGTATCTTTGACAAAAACGACATCAAGGTGTTGTTGTGGGTTGAAAGACTTCCTATCCAGCCATCTATATGCACCGCTTAGGACATCCAGCCTACTCACATTGAACTTGGATGTCTGGCCTGGTATACACTGCATCCTTAGTGTTGTCAAGTCACTCAAAAGTGATCTGTAAAATGTACAACAAAGACGGTGCTCATACCTGTTCTGTTCATCACAAGCAGTAGTTTATCCGATGGACCTTCAAATATCGAGAGCCTTACAATGGCACTTCTAACAAGTCGGAAGAATTCCTTTGTTAGGCCACCTAAATCAACATTTTTGCAAATAATTTGTCTACCAAAGTTATAAAGGTCGATCTAATTATCTTGTATCTTTATAAGTAAAATGCCTAATTTGAATAAAACATTTAATTCAGAGATCTGATGTAACAAACAGGGGCTAGTACACATGTAAATATTAGTAGATAAAGGTAGGACAAATCCTGGGACAAATACTCAGCCCTCAATGTTGGATGAAAGTCCTCTGCAGAGATACGATGATTTAATCTCTTCTCTGTTTTTCGTGTAACATTTCTTTGACTGATGTTTAAATATTTGATGTAATGTATTTTATATTTGAATATGATTACACTTACGTATTTTGAGGTGTTTATATTTTGCATGTTTCCAATATCTCCAAGTGGTAGAAACGAGTTGCAGATTAGGTTCTGGGAGTTGTGGTTCATGGGTGACAGCAAGCTGACCTGGGATGAAGGGCTTGGGATGGGTAAGGGTGTCTGGGAGTGTGGGTTGGTGGTGTTGACTATCTGTGGTGACAGCAAGCTGACCTGGGATGGAGGACTTGGGATAGGTAAGGGTGTCTTGGAGTGGAGGTTAATGGGTGCCAACATGACATCGGATTGAGGGCTGGGGATAGGTAAGGGTTTCTGGGATTGAGAGGTTGAGGGTGATGGTGAACAGGTGGATGTGCCTCTCTCTATTAATAGTTGAAGTAGGCTGTTAGTGCATTGCAAGGGATGGCTGAAGAGGGGGTCTGCCAGGTCGATTTTCATGCCGTTACATTCTATTCCTTTCTTGTGTAATTAGATATCTGAATTTGGTTTCTGAAAACATTGATTTAATTTACAGAAAGTGTGTGCTAATACTAATAGTGAAGCAATATTTGTCCCATGTGAATTCTAGGCATTATGGAGGTGTTTCTAAACAATGTGTTCGTTTACTTGCATAAAAATGTGTGACTAAGTATTAAGGTTTGGTGAAATGGTTATACCTGAACTCGAGAAACATAGATGGCTTTCAGTTGTTTTTTGCTGTTGTATTCATCGACCTCCACACATTGTAGTTGGATTTGATGTCCAATGTTTGATGATTGGACGCTATCGGCTAGTGGTCCCCACAGCTTGACACATATTTTTTTGGCAGTGGGCTGGTCCTCGATTACAATGTCACGCCGTCTCCATGTGTCACCCTTCTTCATCTTATACACCTGTGTGAATAAGAAATGTTGGTGTTAGCATTGATGTTGATAAAATGGGTCATGCAATATGAAATGAAAGGGTTCTTTTGTTTTCATTCAGTATTCTATTTGCAGGGATAATTAAGTGCAAGGATAGTTTTGAGAAAGTGAAATTTGTTCCTGGAACAGTGTGTGTGGTTAGCAAATGGTATTCAGTAAAAGGAAAATTGTGAAAACCAATACATAAATTACAGCCTGGTTTCAGCATGGTTAATTGTAAAGAGAATTTGCCAAGTCAATATACATTTGAAATATTGTTTTATGGCTTGATGATTAACGCTAACAACATTTTAAGTTAAGATGTCGAGGGAACTACCGCTGCGCCAACACGCTCCCCCAACTCCCAAAGTTTCATTTTCTAACAGCACCATCAGCTCCACTGTTCCTCCTGCTGCAATAAGTAGCTCTGACATGACATCTTCCTCTACCTCGGCCCCATCACTATAGAATCTTATAGACTGCACATCTGGTGTAATCCCAAATTACATCCATTATAATCCCTGCGAATCATGACATAAACCATGCAGTTTAACTATGTTTAGATGATGTATAACCGTGCCATCAATTTCACTTCTTTCACGAAGATACCATCATCATCATCTGAACTTGGTTTCTGATAGACTTTGAAGACTTCGTATACATCGTCACTGTCGAGTAGAAAAGCTTCCCACGGCCAAAAGACTTTATGAATTGGAAGTGCATGAATAAACTGGTTCATAAAAAATATACAAGAAATAAAATAGTAAACAAACCTTTATAAATGCATTGTGTCATTATTTCCAATTACTCACATAATAATATTTATTCAATTCAATCATGTTTATTTGGAGATATTTAATGAGAAAAAAACATTGTCAATTTAGCGAAATCGTTCGAAAATCACATAGTAAATATCCATTCACCGAGTGGCGGCGCTGTCGAAAATGACGTCAGAGTTAGAGTTGTTGACAAAATGCAGGATGATCGATCAGCTGTTTGGTCGAAAATACGGGTGTGTTTAACATTATTATTTACAAAAGTCAAAGTGTTTTTCAGTGTTATCTCCTTGGTTTAATTTAAATTAAAAGGATGTGTAGCTTCCACGGTTAGCTATCACCTCCTGACAGCATTCAAGCATGGAATCCACCAACTTTTGAACAGTTTCTAATGCCATTTCTTCCCATATCTCTGCCACTCTCGCAGTTAATCCATTCAAACCTCCTCGCGGGGCTTGTTGTCTTGAAAGTTCACGCTCAATGGCATCCCATAAATGTTCAATTGGATTCAAATCCGGGGATTGAGCTGGCCATGTCATGAGTTGAAAGCTCCAATCGATGCCATCATCTTTCAACTGTTCTGGTGTAGGATCAGCAATCCAATCCTTGATCAACTTTGCTGTATGACATGGTGCATTGTCATGCTGGAACACAAAGTCAGGCCCAACAAGCTGATGGGCAGATGGCAGCATTGTTTCCGTCAGTATTTCCTTGTAAACCTCCTTGTTGATGTTACCGTCCACACGGATGCACGCCCCTAGGCCATACAGCCCCATACCACCAGCACGGAGTCTTCTCTTCACGGTTGAAACCAACACATCCACCATCTCACACTCGTCCTGTAATGCCGGGGCAGTCAGCCAGCGATTACCCCGTGAGGTATTGACGAGCCGCTGGTCTGTTCTCTCCGTAGTCACTTTCGGGCGTCCACTTCTCGGCCGTGTTGACATTGAGCCGTATTCATCCATTTTCTTCAGATTATACCGGACACTTCCCTCGCTAATTCCACATCTTCTGCCAATTTCTGAGTTGTTATACGCCTCGTCATGCAAAGCTTGAATCTTCCCCTTCATGTTGTCAGTTATTATTGGCTTCGGCGGCATGATTAAACTAGAGTAAATTGATGATTTCGGAAGGCACTTTTTGTAAACAAGTCGTCGCGGTATAGGGAATCCCCGTGTTATGAGATGTCAAACAAAGGTCAAATTGCTTCTTCACCTTTGACGCGTGGGTTTCCATATAAGGGCATTGGCGGGAATTTTTTTCGATGGTGATTGGATAGCTTAACATCTCATGAACATAATAAACCATATTTGGTTAATTTATGCACATAACGTAGGGCCCACGGTTGCAAAACATGAAGAGGGAATCACCGTTGCTGGGCGTTGTCAAGCAATTTGACGTCATAATTTATTATAATGAGCTGTTTTCCTAGGACGCCACCAATTGTTGAATGGGATTTTACGTGTGTTTTCCGAGGAATTAATGACGGTTTGTTTACATGATTAATTAATTATTACTTAATATTTCCGATGTTGAAAACTGGTATAAAAGTTGAGTAACTAATTAAACTTGACTTTGAATGATTAGGCCTAGTTTTTTTGCGGCAATTTTTTTAGAAATACGGCACGATACAAATTCGTAAAGTCTTTTGAACGCGAGTGTATGTGGGTTTCCAGGGAACATTATATGCGCGACCCTCAACTTCACGCCGATTATTTTGAATGATGACAATTGTACGACTATTTCCTCCTTGATGCAATGCACAAAAACATTCGAGAACCCTTCAAAATCTTGAGCTGATGGACAATTCAGAGTGACAAGTTTTCTTGAAACCATCGCAGAGTTCGTAGTATTAGTCGCCATTTTGAAATGGTTTGTTGGTACATCCGGGTACTTTTAATAAGCACCAGGAAAGCTGCGCAAGGGCGCTTCGGATATCATTGAATCAACCTCTGGACTTTGATCATTGAGCAATTTCACCACGCTCTCCACGTGGATCCCCATGACATCACCACACTCACACTTCCTTGCAGCACGATGCAGTATGATTGCTGCAGGGTCTAAATTTACGCCGAGCACTTACGTCTGAACATGACTAATTAGCCCGTTAAAACTACACAGTATAAATTCAAAAGGTTAATCCACTTACATTGTTGGAGTCCCTCTTACTGTTCCCTACATTGTGGGTCATTCTTCATCATAGTTATCTTGATATGGCTGCCATTTAGTTGTTTGGCATATTTGCGGACCAAAGTGGATTGTGAGGGATGGCTGAGGAGCGGGTCTGCCACATTGATCTTCATGCCATTACAGCCCATTCTCATATTTGATTATTTGTTATCAAATATCTGTTCTGTGTCATAATATTCATTCCATTCCTCAATGATGTTATATTTATGTCTCTTCAGAACATACTGTTGCTCTTCTAACAACACTCCATTGCCATTGTGGCATGTCCAAACAGTGGTTCTTCTCATGCCTCCTTCCATTGCGTCTGTTTCTACGTCCTTAATGATCAATTTTGTTTCAGATAGTCCTTCATCATGAGCAATTTCACTGCCCTCTCGACGTGGATCCCCATGACATCACCACATTCACACTAAATTTACACCGAGCACTTGCATCTGAACATGACTAATTAACCCGTTAAAACTACACAGTATAAATTCAAACGGTTAATCCACTTACATTGTTGGAGTCCCTCGTACTGATCCCAACAATGTGGGTCAGTCCTCATCATATTTCAGTTGTTTGGCATATTTTCGGATCATGGTACTGCAGAAAAATGTTCTCAAAGGATGATCTAGTAAACTTGTAATTTTTCTATAATTTTTCTCGATAATGGCCTCCTTGTTCAGAAGAGTTAATTGCCAAATCTCATTACAGCCGATAGCAGCTGCCCGAGGATGATCTAGTAGACTGTCTTGTAATTTTTCTTTTGCAGAAAAATGTTCTCAAAGGATAATCTAGTAAACTTGTAATTTTCCTTTTGCAGAAAAATGTTCTCGAAGGATGATCTAGTAGAATTGTAATTTCAGTACGCCGCTTATTGGCCACCACTGTAACGTTTTGGGTTCATCTCAAAATATTCAAGACAGAGTATAAGCTTAGACACAGAAACGACACTTCGGCTTTCATGTTGATTCTTCTTCATCTTTAATCGGTATCATATTGACCAACTGCTCCCTATATCATTCTGAGATCTCCCCCACTGGAGAGTGGAGAGGCAAATTAAGAGATGTTTCTCTCAGCTAACTGCTGAAACTCAACTCCTGCTCGGCTAGCGGCCAAGCTTCCACTCCTCTCTCTTCTACTTCTATATCTCAACTGCCACGTATCTTATTCTAAATGTAGCAATAGGGAGGGCATTGGGTAACATGATATGTATCACTGCTTTGAGTACAGTAGGATGTTATTAGTTATTATGCGCCCTCGTCCCGATACAGAATCCTCGGCTAGATATAATCCGTATCCGACCCAACCTCACCTAATAACAATTTTATCCTACCAAAACACTATTAAAACAAAACAAGAACAAGACAAGAACAAACTGTCAACAGTCCGAGCTGAGAAGTAGCAGTCACCTAATGCAGTCAGCTGCATCAAGGGTTTTTCACCTATTTCCTGCAGGTAGGACTCCACTGCCTTTGCCGCTTTAATGTTAGCCTTCTTGGTGCTGACCGGAATGACATTTTCTTTTTTTGCCTCTAGTTCTTCTCTTGTGAAAGTGGCAAACCTATACTTACCTATATGTCTTTTAACTAGTCTTTTAACTTCTACTACATAGTAGGTAGGGCTACAGTAGTTTTATAATATCCAACATTATACTTTTAGTGGCCACCTTTGCAACATGAACTCCTCAAAAAAGGTTTGGACATTTTATTCAGTCACCATAAATATCTTATAATTCATATTGTAACATATCGATGGAAAGCTGATTATGTTCTTTTTTCCAACGATACCACATTTGTAGCAATCAATTGTTTCAATACCCGGCCACTTACTTGAGAAAATAGGTATCAATCATAATGTACAAAATTCACCACTATTTTGCACTGAAAAGAATGACTCCGTCATCGGTTCAATGAAGCGTTATATAGTGATGATTTTGGCACATTGAGATTGAGTCCTCCCTATATTCAAGCAAGTGGCTAAGAACTGAAACAATTCTTTTAATTATGACTTGCATGTGTAAAGTGTAGCCTGTCTGAGTATAATGATACTGTAATGATGCTACATCCTTTCCCTCTTTGAAAAGACAACTATAGCATTTGATTTCACATTTTCTGATTCTCCCTAATCTTTTGAAATTG
This sequence comes from Ophiura sarsii, assembly GCA_035610835.1. Classification (NCBI taxonomy): domain Eukaryota; kingdom Metazoa; phylum Echinodermata; class Ophiuroidea; order Amphilepidida; family Ophiuridae; genus Ophiura; species Ophiura sarsii. Next base: position 37,452,948 of record CM069450.1, on the reverse strand, counting down.
AAGTAACACTTTTGAAATTATGAGAAAAAGAAGGTTAATTTTTACTTTTATATTGGTAGGTTATTTTGCTCTATATCTCTCAAATTAAGCCTGATTGACAAGATGAAAGGTTTGACTTTAAGTATTACGATGTACCAATTGATGTGACCAACTTAATTTGTGACCCTCTATTTGATGGTTAGCACTATATTACATGTCTGTTTTGTTTTTCATTGTTGTGTTCAGTATATTGTCCCCATTATATCTGCGTTTGTCCACCTAAATGGAGAACTGATCTGACATTTTTTCTTTATTGGTATCGATAAAATTGTATGTGTTATGATGCTAATAAAATGATGTGAAATTAAGTTTCAGAACCAGAGTTGTACCGAAATTCAGACCCACAATACAATGAGCATAGCACACAACAAAGCCAATGAACTAACCTTTGACCTGTAACCATTGTTATGCAAAATGCTCTTTGCATTGTGGGATTGCATTTCGGTACATCTTGGCATCTGGTGCCAAAACTGTGTATCATGCTCCTCCCCCATGTGACACTCTATGGCGTGTGTCTTGTGTATAATTGAATTTTTTGCAATTTGTCTACAATTTTGTGTTCAATCTCGAGCCTTTTTGGCAAAACATTAAAATGTTCATAGCAAATTCATAAGTAATTAACAACTCTATTTTAAGATTTAACCAAATAAAAATTATAACTACCCCAGTCCCAAGTATATTTATGACCGACCCCTTCCATAGCAAATGCCAGCGAAAGGAAACTTGCCACAATAAAGGTAAAATGTTATTTCACCAGTTGTTTTTTGGAAGAAAATAATGAGAAATTATGGTACAAAAGTTGCGATGTCACTTCAATCTCCAGACTTTGTATGGCACTTCATCCCATCTGAAGTGCAAATGTGATGTCAGATTTGATCAGAGACGGTGAAAAGCAGGGATGATAGTCTATATTGAAATTGTGTAGAAAATGTGTGCTATGTCTGTCTCCGTATGACTCGCAGGTTTGTAAAGCCCAGTAGTCAGTCAATATGGGTACTAAAGTGCTCAACAAAAGAAAGTCATACACTAATGTTTATGTCCTATAGAGTGACTTCCACTTATGTTTTGACCAAATAGGCTAGATTTACGTAACAATATAATTATAAATTATTATATTCGTTTCACTCTGTGTATTATTACACCTAAACTTGAACCCACAAGCACTCGGGACAATGAATGTATCTGTGTGTATCTGATGCATCATTCACAATCATGTCACATTTGTACCTCGGATGGGATAAAGTGTAGTTGGGCACACACAAAATTATTAGTCTCAGAAGACCACACATATATCTTTATAAATTCACATTTTACCGTATTTTTTCTTTTTTCATGAACTTTTGAAAATTATGGTGTGAGCCAAGTGGAGACTGTATGGAATTGTTTTCCAATATTAAAACAGTATTTAAACTAAAGAAAAACAACTGAACAGCGATTTATTGGAATATGCTTCTTCGGATTTCACATTGTGAAGTTCTATATCAGCTTAATTGCCTTGCTTCAGAGCCTGTCTCATGTATTTTGTTATATATTTTTAAAGATACCACATTTCTTCTGAGCCAATTTTTTTTTTTTTTGCCTATGTTTTGGGTGGATTACCACTCTGATGTTACCATATAGTAAGAAGTAATGACAACTGAAGTTCAGGGTTTTTATTGAGTGTAAACAACCTGTAATAGTTTTGTATTATGAATATCAGGACAAATAAATTGAGAACACTTTTTTTGTATATTTTGAAGTTGTGTCTGTTTCTTTATTTGATTGATCTTCTCAAGTACTGTAAAAGCCAATATTTTCGCGGATTTTGATATCAAAGACATTTCGCGAATTGTTTTTTTCGCGGGCGACCGTCTGAAAGCATTGCATGAATGTGTAAAGCAATATTTTCGTGTGTTATAATTTTCGCGGAAAAAGATTTTGCGCGAAAAACGCGAAAATAAAACCACCACGAATATTTCAGCTTTTACAGTAATAATGACTATGAGTTAACATCTTAAAAATCACATAATTATTCAATTGTTGTCTATTGTAGCATTTGCATACAAAAAAGTAAACCTTAATTAAACCACACAGCCATTTTCTCTTTCCGACGTTATGGTTACTCAGGTGACATTAAGCAAGTACCTGTACATGTTTTGTAGTGAAATTGTTGTGCTTTCATGGATCAACCAAAGTAGCCACGCAGTAGTAGAGTTACTGGCACTGTGCAACTACTTTGGTTATACATCACCGGATCACCAGTACCGGTACTTAAACAGTACCCATACAGGTACTGTGCATACAGTACCCACACTGGTACTGGCAGAAAAGTAACCATTATACCGGGCATAAGAAAATGGCTGTGTAGATTTCATTCAATGCAAATCCTGGTTTTATCATGCAATTGCTGTCTATAACACTCACAGGAATAACACCTCAAAAATCACATCATTATTTAACTATTGTCTATTGTAGCATTTGCAAACAGAAAGTAAACCAAAATTAAACTACACAACCATTTTCTCTTTACCAAAGTTATGGCTGACAGTAAGGGTCCATATCCAAACTCTCAGTGCTTTTAAATTGTTTTTCTAGCGATTTAAAAGCGCTTTTCCAACGGTATTTCGTTCTATTGTTAAAAGCATCGGAAAAAGATCGGTGATTAACTAGAAACCTCTCTACTTATCTGGCGTTAACAATAGAACTATTGTAGTACTCTGGATGACTCAATTAGTGAAGCAGACACATCAAAGCGCGAGGAAGGTTGTGTTATATTCTTTAAGAAATACTATTTATAAGCTTTTTAAATCCGATCATAAAATGTTTACGTTCACCGCCGATCAATGTATCTGGTCGTCTAGAAATATGAATTAAGCTACCGCTCCATCACTCTATTCATCTATTGTTTGGCGCAGTATTGCCAAGATATTGTGAAAGTAGCCCATTTCACCCTTCATTCCACTGAAATCAATGCTGAAAACATTTTGGCGATAGGTCACGTAACATATTTGTACAATGGATGGGTGATGACGGAGGGGGCGTAATATATTGACCATCGTGTTTGGAAGTATTATACAATATAATACCTATGTTTATACAATATATAATCCAAGTCATTAGTTTAGAGAGGATATTGTTTCCGACTTTTGTCCTTTCGATTTTAGCCTCCGATTTAAGAGATATTTGTATTTTGAACCCTATGTAATGTTTTTCTTCAAAACGTTTATGTATAGCCTTCATTAGCTCAAACGTCAAAGCGCCGGCTTCACAATCATGAGGTCAGTGGTTCGAATCCTGCGGATGGGGATGGTTTTCTTTTCTGTTTTGTTATTACACTGTTTGTTTTTATAAATTGACAGGATTGCTTATCGTTCGCTATATTTATTGAATGTTGAATGATTTTTTCTTCTTTTGCAATTTCACTGCGATAAAGAATGTCCTGTAAATATAATTGTGTTTACTACTCCTAGGCTTACATTAAATGGCCCCTAGCTAGTCTATGAACATGATCTGCAAAGGCCAATTGTTATGTAAATAAGAAGCCAGTCGGCTCATGTCCTTGAATCGATTTTCCTATTTCCTACACCACCGCAACATTATTTCAATAATAATAATACAGGCACATTGATTTGTATTACATAACGGCTGGCATTTACTTTACAAGTTTAGCTCAATCGATAATAACACACAACGAGTTTCTATTGTATTGGCCTGTTGCATAGGACTAGGACAGTTCGATGGTATACCGCGGTTCATTCACATTTCATGATGCCATGCACACTAAACAGTCAGTGGAAAATTAAAATGAAATCGTAAATAATTCCACATTCCAAAATAAACTATAATTGAACAATAATGAATAATTATACGAAATGATAAACAATATCGAAAACTAATTTAAAAAAAATGTATATAAACGATTAAAATAAAATTTCAAGACGTGATAGGATTCGAACCCACGACCTCCGGTTTACTAGTCCAATGCTCTACCGCTGAGCCAACTATGCGCTATGTGAACGCAATAACAAACAAAAGTAATATGGTTCAACATACCACTCTTCTCTAAATGAAATGTTTAAAATGCTTTATATTTCTTAATCTTTGTAGTTTTAAGATAGTTTCTCGCTCAAAAGTTGATTATTTACTGTTAAAGAAAGTAATTCTGATTTAAATGTCACGAATAACACTACTTTTTGAAACAATTCTAGATATATTATATTTCGTTTGTACAGCATTTTGTCGATTTATGTGCACACTTTTACGACTTAGTATTGCATCATGGGCTTTTTGCCGGGCACGCGAGGACTTGGGAGCGAAGCGAGTCATGTGATTTTTGTCCAGGACAAACACTTGAGATGTACACGCCCCTTTAAGAATCGGTTCACAAAGTACGGGATTTGTTATTCGTTAAATCTAATCAATCATAGACTCATTTTATAGACAACAACACCGTGTTGAAAAACCCGTGTGTATTTAGGGAATAGTTGAATGAGAACTATATTTGGGTATAAAGCGCTGAGGATTTCAGGATAATCGAAATAGCTCAGTTGGTAAAGATTAGGACTCTCAATCAGCAGGCCGTACGTTCGAATCTTTGTGGCGGTTTATATTCCTTGTGCTCTATGCTTAGAGCGGTCGAGTCTGGGTAGAGGTCGGTTAGGGTTTTAAGTATGCCGAAATATAATATTTATTATTGTTCTCTCATTATACGTCCGTTCGGGGTTTTCATTTATATTGACATAATTTTAACGTTATTTATTTATTTTGTATTTACTTTCTTAATTGTTGATGTTTATTTAATTATTTATCAATCAATTAATTATAAATAGGCCTTAATATACTATTTTATTGATATAATTATTAATCTATATATTATTTATTTACATTAATTACTTAATTTCTTCATATTTATTATTTATTTATTATTGATTAGGTCACGTTCAGAGTGTATGCAACATTCTTAAATAGTCTAAAAACGCAGAAAAATGACACTATTTAGGGTAGTAAGATTCATAATGCTACTTGATTACACACATTATGCCTATACCAGAAAACAATAACACGTTGTATGTTTAATGGCTCCCATATTGTTTAGTATTCAATGATAACATTATCCATGCTTGTACCAGGGAGGTGTCATTGACACCTCCCTGCTTACTCTAAAATCATCCACGGCTGAACAATAGTCTTTAAAGGCCACTTCAAGGAGGATTATTCTTATGACGTTAACGAGTGGATTACAATAAGCCTAGCAATGAATAGGCGGCTACAAACATATTGTTTGAGGAGTGTCGCGATTAGCCTCTATCACCTGCCATGATAAAACCTGGCACTTGTACCCCGGGGGGGGGGGGGGGGGCACTCAACTTTTTTGGGGGTAGGGGTGTGCCGCCCAGGGTCTCAAAAAGGGGGCTAAAGAACTGAACTGAGTGGATTTTATGACGAAAAATAGGGTCTTAGGAACTGATTTTTTTCCCCAAAAAATAGGTCTTGAGAACTGGCCTATAGTTAAATTTTCGATTTATTTTGGTTTAAGAACGCAACATTTTCGAAAAATTGGGGCTTTGGAACACAAAATTGGTGCTTTGGAACGCAAAATTTCGCGATTTTTGAATTTTCAATGAAAATGGGGTCTTAAGAACTGATGCAGGCTCAAAGGGGGGGGGGGGTCATAAGAACTAGCAGCAGAGGGTGAAAAAGGGGGTCTTCAGCGCGGCACCTAACTATATCCTTTTCAAATGTCAGTGCCCCCCCCCCCCCACCGGGACTTGTACTAGAAACCCGATAGGTGTACAATCTGGCAAATGGGTCGCTCTCTACGTCACAACAGGGGTCGGGTGAACACTGGTCAGCTTAATAACACAATCTTCCTCGCGCTTTCATGGGTCTGCTTCACTAATTGGGCCATCAAGAGTACTACAATAGTTCTATTGTTAACGCCAGATAAGTAGAGAGGTTTCTAGTTAATCACCGATCTTTTTCCGATGCTTTTAACAATAGAACGAAATACCGTTGGAAAAGCGCTTTTAAATCGCTAGAAAAACGATTTAAAAGCACTGAGAGTTTGGATATGGACCCTAAGTTAGTACCTATACACGTGTTGTAGTGTTTGTGCGGTACAACCAAAGTAACCACACAATAGCCGAGTTGCTGGCACTGTAATTACTTTGGTGGTACATCACCGATACTTTAACAGTACCCATACAGGTACACACATACAGTACACACACTGGTACTGGCAGTAGAGTAACCATGATGCTGGGCATAAGAAAATGGCTGTGTAGATTTGTCAGGTTATATCTCATCCAATGCAAATCCTGGTATTATTGTGTAATTGCTGTCTATAACACTTACAGGAATATATGCACAAAGGATGAGTCCGAAAGAAGAAAGAACTGGCAATTCTTTCGCAAAGGCGCCTTGGATATTGCAGGCCTGCATATTCAAATCCATTGATAGTGCTTAAAAGGCCACATAGTTTGCTTTCATTCAAAAAAAGATTTTTTTAATTCGACCATTGCGTCATGATGTTACATCAATTTTAGTAGAACCCGGTATTTCAAACCCAAACCACAGGATGACAATGACGCACAGAATTGTTGGCTAGCTGATTCAGAGATGGCAATCAATAAAACGGGTTAAAAACCTTGAAAGGCACATGAATGTTGGATGCAAAGTCTTAAAATGATTGAATATAAATTGAGTATGAACAAGCCTGAATTCAATGGAAAACCCTGAAAAGAGGCATCGCAGCTAAATAAGGAAGCGAGCCTCATTAGGATACATTGAAGAATGGCTTGATAATTTGTCCATCCCGTGGATTGGCTTTAAAATTTGGGTTTTACTCAAATTAGTGTAACATCTGAATTGTTGATTTTAAAAATTCTTTTTTTTGTATGAAAGCCAAATAATGGGTCTTTTAGCACTGCCATTGGTTTTGAATATGCATTTTAGAATTCTTGTGACATGTTTGAAAAAGTGCCCATTCTTTCAGACTCACCCTGTAGGTGTCACAGTTATACATTAAATGGAACTATAGTAGATTCAGACAATGGCCGGTGTGTCATTTCAGTATAGGGTAAAGTCGCCTATTTTCGGTCAGCGTCTATTTTCGGTCACTTCGCCCAAATCGTGTAATGAATATGACCTCGTCGTTATAAACTGACAGCTAAAAAGCCCCCGCATAGTTGATGCCGGTATTGCTTTTAAAATGGCGACGACCGATGCAATTACACAATTTTTGCCAAGTGACCGAAAAATAGGCGCTGACCGAAAATAGGCGACTTTACCCTAGGTAATATCTACCAATTGAGGGAGAGGCAGTGATTTGAAATCTTAATATGATCATTGGCATGGTTCTATGCTTCCCTGTGTCTTGAATCACATCGTAGGTAGTTTATATCCAGAATAGTGACACAGCATCATTACAGCATCATTAATACAGCTTGAACAATGTTTTATGTACAGACTAGAGCGACAAGGTCCTATCGAGGGTTTAGTGCAACAAAGGGCTATCTGCATTTTTGGCCAAAATGAGATTTTGGTATCAAAATGATCCGCACATGATAAAGAACCTAATTATGAGAAAAAAGTTAAATTAGCTAGTAAATCCAGCTAATCAAAAAGGTTTGAATAGCATTTTCTTTTAACTTGTCAAAACCAATAGGTGACAATGATGGGTACAAATCTTTAATTCACTTTTTCTCAAAATGACCGAAATGCAGATAGCCCTTTGTTGTACTAAACCCTTGCTATCTGCAATAGCTGCCAGGAAGTTATGCACTATTAAGTCTTCAGTTGAACCCTTGGCATATCTCTGATTACAATTAAGCAGAAGGCAGCTATAGTCTATTTGTCATTCTTTAATTGCAGTACATAACGCGTGTAGCACTGGTGTATACACTCATGCGTAGAAATGCGGAAGAGACATACATGTGCGTAAATGTTGCGCTTGCACAGTTACGTCACTTCCAGGAAGGGAAAAAAGACTTATGTACAGATACTATTTTACTATCAACATCTCTGTGCCCACTATGCAGAAATATCAAATCTACAATTACGGCCATGTGTTATACAGGGTGAGTAAAGAAAATGCAATATTTGGAAATAAAAGTCATTTTGTTTTCAATACCAAGCTGAAATAAACTGCTCACAAAAAGTTAGGAAACTTTTTTTAATCAAGTATAGTTTTATTATGTGGTACCCTCTTGTATTATGTTGCATATCAATGGAAAGCTGAAGTGTTCTTCTTTAAAATGATACCAAATGTGCAATGATGACATGTCGCTGGACTTGGCCACATTAATGAGAATGAGACAAAGTCACAAATCAAATGTGCCAAAATTAGCAATTTTGTGTTACTGTGTGAACAAACAAATTGACACTGTAATGAAAACAAGCAAGACATCTCAATCTTAAAACGTTTACCGTGTCTTAGACATTTTTACAAGTTGTAGGCCTAAACCTTCCATCACTTACCTTCATGACCTTCCAGCCGTTAACCTAGTCTTGCAAATACCCAAACAATGATTTCTAAAGAGATGAGTGTTGGGGTGTGTGTGTTGTGCTCACTGGTGCAAATCTTTGTGTAAACCATTCATGGTTCTCAAGCATGACCGGTTTGATTATTGATCATTACCTATTGACTGTTTAGCACAGATAAAGGTAATTTTGGCACATTTGATTTGTGACTTTGTCTCATTCTCATTCATGTGGCCAAGTTCAACAACATGTAATCATTGCAAATGTGGTATCATTTTAAAGAGGAACACTTCAGCATTCCATTGATATATAACATATACAAAGAGGGTAATAAATAATAAAAATATACTTGATTAAAAAAAGTTTCCTAACTTTTTGTGAGCAGTTTACTATATTTGCTGGTAATATTATGGGAATATCACATTAACCATTTGTCTTTGTTGCTCCGATTGTTGGCCCAATTTTGAACTTGATGTTTTCTATTTTACATGAAACATCATCCTTAAAATTGTTGCATTCCAAAGTTTGAGTTACATAACTCTAATGGTTCTATTTTTAGAAGCACAAGGTCACAATACATTTGCCCATTGAGTAGTACACAAACTGGTTGGTGGTTAACCACCTTTGGCAGTAATTCACCATATTTTAGCTTATAATTTCTAAATGGAACATTTCTGGCCCCTAAGATTTTACAGACATAATGAGAAAATATGGGGATTCGCCTGATATCAAAACATCTTGATGTAAAGAAAGAAATCACAGCCCCCAAAAAGTGATCGGAACATACACCTTTAATTGAGGCATTCATGTGTTCGTCCACAAGACGCCAGAACACATGTATAAAAGTACAAAATGCGCCTCATTCAAAATGGAAAACTTGAGATTTTTTATGTCATAATTAGAACTTGCACACCATGACATGTTTACACGAGCAAGGCTCAAGATAAGCGGGCGCTGGGCAATTTGTAACCCTCGGTCCTCCTGCCATAGCGCCCGGTAATGTTGAAAAATAAACAACCGAGCGCTGATACTTTGTCCAAACCAGCGCCCGTTGATGATCGGTAAGCTTGCCTAAGACATCGAATTTCGATTTAATAAAAAGTTAGCTCCCGGTAGACTGAAAGTAGCTCCTGGTTCTCAATAAATCCCATGATCCGGGCGCTACTTTTGAAAAAAGTAGCTCCATGTAAAAAAACCTGTTATCTTGAACCTTGTACACGAGAAACGTTATCAATTTGCTCTTACCCATGCTATAAATTTTGTAATGTGGTCCAAATTTTCCATAACAATATCCAGGTTAACAAGATATGTGGTTCTACGTATGAGTAAGATCTTCATGAAATCACCAATATTAAACCTATTGAAAGGCTTAGCTAACATAGTGCAATAGGTGCTATAGCAGTTGAATGGTGATGAGTTTTAAAGGTAGATGTTCTGATTGCTGGTCCAATTTTCAACTGATCTTTTCTATTTTACATGAAAGGTTATCCTTAAAATTGCCACATTCCAAGTTTGAGTTGCATAACTCCAATGATTCTAACTTTAGAAGCACAAGGTCAGAATAATTTTGCCCATTGAGTAGTATACAAACTGGCTGGTGGTTAACCACCTTTGGCAGTAATTCACCACATTTTAGCCTATAATTTCTAAATGGAACATTCCTGGCCCCTAAGATTTTACAGACATTAATGAGAAAAATATGGGGATTCTTCTGATATCAAAATATCATGTGAAGAAAAAAAATAGCCAAAAAAGAGTGATCGGAACATACACCTTTAATCCATTCATGAATATCTTACTTGTAGCAGTGACCTTTAAATTAAGAGACGGCTAAGCCACTACCTTCCGTTGAAGCTATGTGTCTCGGATTAAAATTGATCATAAGGAAGGCCACGTCGCCTCTAGCGTTATCATGACATAACTCCTCAACAATAATAAATGACATAACTCCTCAACAATAATAAATAACCTGACACTCATTCCCAGAAACTATTTTCGATTTGAAAAGATACATTCATTATCCCGAGTGCTCGTGGGGTTGAGTTTAGGTGTAGTAAAACACCGAGCCAAACAATTGTATACAATACTTTTAAACACCGAGCGAAACAATTGTATACAATACTTTTACCGTCATATCTCAAAGATACCACAGATTTCTTCATTAAGTTAGCCACCATCCGGACTTCACAACCCACCCATGTATTCTGGATGTTTCATCTCTTTATACAAATATCCCAAGAATTGTTAAACAGTCATGGTCCAATGATTATAATAAGAATTACACCGTCATGAAACAGAGTCCTATTTTTTTTGAGACACCCTGTATAGTACAGTCAGTTCCAAATTGGCGAGCCTGCTTGTAACAGTAGCGAACTAATACAGAAGCGTGTGGGCGCGCAAAAATGCTCGTATGACGCAACATGACGCACTGTGATTTGTATGAGTGACATTTCCGTATGCCAAAAAAGTTGAGTGATAAAAATGCACATTTGTCGCCAATTTGGGAACTGATTAAAGTAAAGATACATCGGATGATCATAATATATTCGCTTCAGGGGGGTGTGGACCCTCAGCATAGCCTTCGTAAAACAGACGTAACTTCTTCATTATTCATTTAATCTAAACTGCTCAAAAAAGTGATTTTTTTTTTTTTACCTAAAAAATCACTTTTTTGGCACTTTTTGGTCAATAATTCAAAAAATAAAAAAGATATTCAAAAACAACAAAAATCTCTCTGGGGAATTTTATAAGAATTATAATAAAACTAGTATGACAAAATTTGACAAAAAAATGTATTTTGAGTTATCTTTTCCAAACCTAAAATGGGTCAAAAAACGTGTTTTTAATATTTTTCAAAATGGTCAATTTCATGTTCATGGTTGGATTCATTGAACCCTTTTCTTCAAGAAAATGTATACTTTTATACAGATTAAATGAATAATGAAGGAGTTCCAACAATGTTATGGAGGCTATGCTTAGGGTCCACACCCCTTCACTAAGATGGCTGCTTAGCCCCCAAAACAGCTCCCCATTTTTAGCACCTGGGAGAGGGGAAGCAAGGGCAGAATTGAGTCGCAACACTGTGACCACAAGTGGACTCAGACTCGCAGTCTTCTGATCATGAGGCAGTACACCTGCTTGGCCACACTAGACCCGAACCCCAAATTATGAATCGCTGCTCTTTTTAGTTAAAAAAACCCACTACTAAACATTGTTTTGGCAAATGTCAAATGGACAGATGCAAAACTAGATTTACTAGATTATTGGTCTTTTGCATAATGGAAGACAACAACATCATGTATAGCAAATAGGATAGAGATATTCATAATAGGTGGGAACCATTTCATCTCAGTGCTGAAATACATTACTGTCAGCTTCAAGTTTATCTGGCATCAAAAGGGCACCAATATGGTAACTCTCATTGGTACCTACAACAGGCAGTATTATATAACTTAACACATTATATACATTTTAAGAATAAGTATAACATTAAATATTAAACTTTTCCATTTTACTTTACGTATCAAAAGAGTGGACAAATGTATGCTATATACATTATATAAATATACATTATCTGTACAGTATTATAACTTACAAGATATGTACAGGGTGTCACAGAATGATTTATACCAGGAAAGTTACAATTATTATTCAGCTTAAAATTACTTTTTTTTGGGCCGCAAATTAGATCAGTGGCGTGTGGTTTATCATTTGGAAAACAGGTTTTTATTGATGTCATGCCCAGTGCTAACATTTTAAAATTCTTCTTGAGGTGCAAAATTGCGCCTTACTTCTGAGGTCAAGGTGTAATTCCTTCCAAGTCAAGGTGCAATTTTAGGTGAATTGCATAGCAATTTGATTTAGATCTGCAAAAACTTGTAGCGCAATTTTGCACCAGCCTTTGAAAGTTGTTTCGCAGTTGATGATTTTTTAAGGTGCAAATTGCGATGCGATACAGATAATTTGCAGGTCTGGTCATGCCACACAGGAATGAATGAAGATATTTTGATGAAATTAACAGAACAAGTAGGAGACATATCCAGCAATATAATTCAGGTATAAGGCTATATTAAAAAATCTTTTGTCTCGAAGCTCTTCAGTTTTTCAAAACCTAATGCGGAATGCGGGTTTTTTTCAAGTTTAAAAAAAAAATTATAAATATAAAATATTGAAATCCTTGTAAAAGTGACCTTTTGTATTTATAATGATGTGATCAATGAAAATCTGAAATATCTGTGAAACTTTGGGATTTTTTTTCTAATGGCACCAATTAACTAACGTGCACTATTTTAATTTTTAATATAGCCTAAGATATAGAGCCTAAGATTGAGAACACTGTAAAAAAACATGGTATAAATCATTCGGGAACACCGGGAGTATACAATATATACAAAGGTTTGATCTTGGCCGGGCTTGCTATTCAAGTAATACACTTTAATGGAAAGCAAAAATGAAGAAAATTACAAACTTTAGTCTATTTATCCATCTCGAGACAGTGACGTACCTGCGTATTCTACCAATTGCAGCACTTAGATGCGCGCCTTCTCGGGGTGCTGGTGTATACACACGAGCGTATAAAGATGGAAGATACATACGCGTGGGTAAATTCTGCATCTGTAAAGTTACGTCACTGTCCAGAGGAAGAAAATAGAGTATAGTGAACACCTTATCTATATACTTTACAAACAGCTTTAAAAAACCCATTATAAATATGACTGTCATAATGCTATGGACTAAATTCAAGATATTTCACTAGAGTGTATTTTGTTGTTGTTCGCGGAGCCGCGTCCAGATGCATGAAATGTGTGCACAACTGCGCTTGCATGCGTGTGATGATTTCATAAATGACCAATTGCAGGACGCGCCATCATTTTTTGTAAGCGTTTGGTACGCAATTCCGGGTTGAATCACACATGCTCGTAGGCATGCATGCACACATTATTGAAATTATGTCCATAGCATTATGAAGCTGACTATTATAACTCATGTGACAATAAGCTGCTATGAGTGGAATACCCTTCGCAGGGGTGTGAGAGTTCCTCTTTTTGTTGATTTCCTCTTTTTGAATTTTTTTTCTTATGCAAAAATGTCAGCCTTTTCTTTTCTTTTCAGCCCATTATTTGGCATTTTTACCCAATTTTACGCTGTTTTTCTTTGTTTTTCTCTTTTATTATGTGTGGCCTCTCACACCCCTGCCTTTGATCACTGCATAGAGATAGACAATTTAAATATACAATGAATACAAAGCTGTGTTCAGCATCAACTTCTCTTTGTCTTCAGACATTTAAATATTTCTGTCTTGCAGAGACCTCATCTTGTCCAAATTTCCGTATGAGTTGCTGTAGGTCTTTGGCTTTGGAGCTGTTGAGTTTATCATCGTCTTCTTTCAACCACAAAAAGTAACCTGTTTTTAAAAAGATTAGGAAAGAAGCAAGGTTCGTTTCATTTAGAGGTCAATATTTGTCAATAAAATTCTCTATAGTAAGGTATAGTCTTCTTAACCCTTACCCTAGACTAAACCCTAACCCTAAATCTTACTGTAACCCGTTCAATACCATCGGCCACGTTGACAAGATCTACCCAGGAAATGTCAATACGGGGCAAATATCAATGGCTGGTTTTAGTCATGAAATATTGGCATAAATCAAATATAGTATGCATAGCTAAATAGATTATACAGGATTCTAAAGATTATGAATTATAATTACATGGATTGGAGGAATTCATAGGAACATTGTATGACGTCGTTGAATGTTGATGGATACGTGAATCCATTTGGATTCAGAGGAGAAGCCGCACAGACCAACAAAAGCACATTATGAATGGCGATGAGGGGGTGTACCAACTCAGTAACCTTTACAACTCAGTGATCTAGAGGGCGTCGTCATCAACATCCGATGACATCATCAAGGAACACATCAAGGAACAGTCTACAAACACTAGCTCTGGATAAAAAAACGATCCATTGTTGTTGAAACCCCATATGGAAGAACAGTAAGTTGAGTTGGAAATTTGGAAACGAAAATTCATACAAAATATGAATTACAGTTCAACAATCTAGAAAAATCAGTGATGGTTCATATTCTAAATAGATGCTTTATCAAAACGTCATCATCAACATCTACATTACTATAATCATTTAACAATCATTTCAAACAATTTCCACACATCGTATGCGCTATGTAGTGCAAGGGCGCCCGATGTTATGGAATCCAGTGTGTCATTATACTGAGCATTGTGTGTGTTCAACATGGGGTTCACCCCATGTTGAACACACACAATGCTCAGTGACGCTCAGATCAAGAAATTATTGAATTGATTATACAACATTGCAGACAGGTGATCATACATAAACAAAACAGATTTTTCAGAAAGCTTGCCAACTTTCAAGGCCTATCTCAAGGATTACTAAACCAATACTAGGCATGTTTGTAAACTGCGCCAATAAAGTATCGAAACACTTACAAATGGTCAGATTTATCAGAACCTGAATTAGTATGCAAAAAAATAATTAAATAATTCGATTAACAGTTATCTTCTGCGCATTTTGACACCTCTTTTGTTGCGCTATGATGTTGTTTGGCGGATTTATGGGCACTAGAGTGGCTTAAAGTCAAATTCTAAAGTTGCAAAAGCCCCTATTCCAGCAACGAATAAGATCATCATTATTTTTGCCCGCCTTTTTTAAATGATGTGTATGTCACGTGTTGGATAAATCGATTGCAATGAATATCCGCATTAATTTTCAATAACAAAACAAAAGGGTCAGAGATGGGAGGCATACATCAATAATTAATCAAGCATTAATTGTCATGGTTAAGTAAACAGAACAAATTGGTGTCTTTTGTCTTAATTTTGTCTGTGTGTGATGCTTTGTGCGAGTTCCTTTCTGGAATTGGGGTGAATAAAGTATCGAAACACTTACAAATGGTCAGATTTATCAGAACCTGAATTAGTATGCAAAAAAAATAATTAAATAATTTGATTAACAGTTATCTTCTGCGCATTTTGACACCTCTTTTGTTGCGCTATGATGTTGTTTGGCGGATTTATGGGCACTAGAGTGGCTTAAAGTCAAATTCTAAAGTTGCAAAAGCCCCTATTCCAGCAACGAATAAGATCATCATTATTTTTGCCCGCCTTTTTTAAATGATGTGTATGTCACGTGTTGGATAAATCGATTGCAATGAATATCCGCATTAATTTTCAATAACAAAACAAAAGGGTCAGAGATGGGAGGCATACATCAATAATTAATCAAGCATTAATTGTCATGGTTAAGTAAACAGAACAAATTGGTGTCTTTTGTCTTAATTTTGTCTGTGTGTGATGCTTTGTGCGAGTTCCTTTCTGGAATTGGGGTGAATAGGAGCTTTTGCAACTTTAGAATTCGACTTTAAGCCACTCAAGTGCCCATAAATCTGCCAAACAACATCATAGCGCAACAAAAGAGGTGTCAAAATGCGCAGAAGATAACTGTGAATCAAATTATTTAAATTTTTTTTGCATACTAATTCAGGTTCCGATAAATCTGACCATTTGTAAGTGTTTCGATACTTTATTGGCGCAGTTTACTTATTTCAATGCAATTCTCATGGTGAATCCAAATATGGTAATGAAATTAAATAATATTAGACATTTTGGGATGTCGTCTGCAGACGCCTGCTGCGTGGAAAGTGTTAAGTCCAAGTCAAATCAAGTCATTGAGTCAAATCGTCACAACACTGATAGATGTATCATCAAATCAAATATTATGAATAAATGTATACCTGGCAGTGATTTTCCTGTCCTTAGATAGTGGTACGCTGAGTCTATATTGCCACTGGTGACGCAGACTACATAACATGCTGCTGAATTTGATATTTCAAACTCTGTCATAATACCCTGTGAAGAACAATGGATAGTCAAATAGATACAATGATTATCTATTTAAATGATTTACAAGATCAACAGGCCATTGCTCTTCACTTTATCCTCACATTAGCAAGATTTAAGCTTTCAGACCCAGGGGGTACTCACGTACATAAGGTATACAACTATGTGTCTCTCTAATGGTTCGCTTTTTTGCAAAACATTGTAATGAAAAACCCAAAACATGGGTCCGAAATCGCAAAAAAAACCCCATCCAAACATAGATCCAAAATTGCAAAAATCACAAAAGGTCAAATCAGGATTTTTAAAGCTAAAAAGCACCATTCAAAGTGGGTCGGGATTTCAAACTCCAGCGGCGCACCCCCGTCAATAAATAATTTGAGTTTCCCCCCACCCCGGCTTTCAGAAATACAGGGCCATCATCATAAATTCTGGGATGCCATCAACAAACACTGAACAATCTTATCAAAATCAGCCCAGAGATCAGCCATCAGCCTGGTTTGGTACTTATTTCATTGATCAAAAATGTTCATTCAAAAATACAATTAAATTGAGCAGAGAAGTGCATCACTGTCCCTACACTTGTGCTAAATAATGAGCCTGTGGGCGGTAATATTCTTGATGGCATAGATGCAATCAGGCCAATCAGATGCCCATTTCGGCTGAAAGCAAGGCTCAAGATAACAGTTTTTTTACCTGGAGCTACTTTTTTCCAAAGTAGCGCCCGGATCATGGGATTTATTGAGAACCAGGAGCTACTTTCAGTCTACCGGGAGCTAACTTTTTATTAAATCGTAGTGTCAAAATCGAAATTCGATGTTTTTGACAAGCTTCTCGATTGTCAACGGGCGCTGGTTTGGACAAAATATCAGCGCTCGGTTGTTTATTTTTCAGCATTACCGGGCGCTATGGCAGGAGGACCGAGGGGTAAAAATCGCCCATCGCCCGCTTATCTCGAGCCTTGGCTGAAAGTCATGCTAATCTATTCCACCAATGGCAACCGCACTTCAGTGTTTACGCTTAAAACCAATCGTAACAGACAAATGTGCTCAAAAGAACAACCCTGTCGTCTGTTTAATGAAGTATGACATTGACAACTACAGTGTAGAGTGATGCTCTATTGACTTTTAGTGCATCAAATAGTGCTAATTTTGGCACGTTGAGATAGAGACCTCCCCATGTTCTCAAGCAAATTGCTGAGCACTGAAACAAGTGATTGCTACAAATTTGGTATCACTTGAAAGAGGAACACATCAGCTTTCCATTGTGCAGCATCTTATTACAATATATACAAAACACAGGCAATTGAAAACAATTCTGAACTTTTTTGAGGGGTTCATCTTACCTGCAATATTTTGACTGCTGCTGCTATGGTTTCTTTGCTGACTGTCTGATGAGCAACTACGTCTTGACTAAAAAGAGATTGACTTTCTGAAAAGATAAACATGGAATAATGTATGGCATATTAAAAAAATTGGTGTTAAAATGTTATAGAAGTACCTCATAGATTGTACTTACTATCAGGAATGCATCAAATTATGTTGGAATAAATTATTCTACCCATGACCCATCATCTTCGGAACGAGAGCCTGTTTCACTTGAGGGCACTAAAATTGATGTGTGTGTTTGTGCAATCATTGCACTTTCAAGGCCCTGGCGTATGGCCTGAACCTATGCCAACGTATGCGACAATATCGAAAATACGTTGGTGTACGCTGATATAAGTTAGGGGTAAGTTGGGGATACATCGTTTATGTTAAGAGCTTGCTGTGATACGCTGTCACAATTAGGAACACGTCGAGCCCGCGAACAATTATTGAGCATGTTCAAAATTTCTCGGCGTATTCAACGTGTGCCTTATACATTCTGCATAAGTTCGCGGTACGTTCGTGGTACGTTAGACATATGTTGATATACGCTGACATACGTTAGAGGTACGTTACTCGTAAGTTGGTATACGTTGATGTACGTCGGCTGAAAAAAGCTATCTAGCATTGATAAAAACCAAAATATTGCAATTCGTTGGGAAGTTGGACGTTCTTGGACTCTGACAATTTTCGAGCTATTTTGTGTATACGTCGGCATACGTTCAGGCAATACGCCAACGTGTGACAGGCCCATATGCAATTCGTTGGGAAGTTGGACGTTCTTGGACTCTGACCATTTTTGAGCTTTTTTTTGTTTACGTCGGCATACGTTCTGGTGATACGTCATGATGTGACAGGGCCTTAAAGCCTAAATATTTGCATAAAAATATACATCTTAACAAATTGAGGGCAGTCTAGGTACCAGAATGCCTCGCGGCAGCTAGTCCGATGATTTTATCTTACCTTTGACCCCAACATCTCGCAATACAGGTTGAATTTACACGTTTTTGAGAATATATACCGCGATGAGACTACCATTTTCTAGGTGAGTTTACACCATTTTAATGAATTTGTAGGGTAAGTGTGATAATGTTTATGTTAAATATCTTATGGTTGAAAATCGGCAAAATAGGATTTTTTCAATCTTGAAAATTACTGTGACGGAATGCAGTTCCCTTGGAAACAAAGTCCCAAAGCCCACCCTTTAATGAACCATCAAACTTATTCGTCACCCAGCGGCAGACTCCCATCACATTAATGTGTCGCCATGTAAAATTGACAGCAGTGCGTCACTTAATAGCATCCATCAGTGCCTCCTTTTCCTAGTTTTACCCCTTTTCCCCTTAACAGTTTCTTCCCTTTTTTTCTCAAAAGTATTGAGGTTTTTTCCCTACCCTGAAAACAGGGCATTTTTAAGTATATATACCCCTGAGAACTACTGCCTCAGTGTCAATTTACCTGCAATATCACTGTCCCTCTCTGCTTCCATCTCCTCTTCCTTGTTTGTATCGTCAACTGCTTCGTCAATCATTTCATCTATGGCCATCGGATCAAATCTATCAAATAATAATACTATTAGTTAGTCCATATTGTACGATGTTAGGCCTTATTTCAGACATGACATAGTTTTCATTATATAACGCATGAAACTATTGCCATCATTTCATTAGCTTTCATTGGTGGATACCATGTTATGTGAAATTGGATATTTCTACTATTTCCCTGAATGTTCACAAGAGATCCAAAAAGTGCTACGAAACCGTACTATTGACGGTCATGACGTCATCAGAGGGCAATAGTATAGGATTGGTAACATATCCCCCCCCCCAGTTAGGAGATCACCATGTGATCCCATCGTTAACAGGGCTGTCACACCTACGGTGATCAGGCCTTGCGCTGGCATTGCATTGAAAAAAGTATCAACAAGTATTAAAGCGCCAAGCCAAACGCATTAAGGTATCTAAAAACCGATAGGTGATGCAGTGGACACGGGATAGCACTGGAGAGGGTCCCCATGGTCGCCCTAGAGCGCCAGACAGAGCGATGTGCTTGTATCAACATAAGAATAACATGCAAGAAGAGCCCGGAAAAATGACCACAATTGCCAAATCTTTAAAACAAGGTAGCTCCTATCCCGATTATCACCTTTTTATTGCGCTCTAGTACGACCCATTGCGTTCCTACTTTCAAGTCTCACTTTTGGATAAATATCATTGAACAGGTGCTTGGTATTGGACTCCATTCATGCAGCATGAACTAATGACCCTGCAATTGACCTATTCCCCCTTTGCACACGGTCGCCTATTTGTGAGGAGAGCCTCGAACTGGTATACATGTACATGTACATGTAGTTCCACTCTCTACACACTATGACAGATCATGCAGTGAGACATTGATTCAATCTTATTCCATTTAGGAGGCTCTAGCCTCTGCTCACACCAGGCAGATCCGTAGAGCGTATAATAAATAGACCCTTCTGTATGCTCAGTCTTGTTTTCGGGGCTTGATTAGTGAACAACATAGAAAACTTCGTAAAAGCAAAATGCAAGGATTCCACACCCAAGGGCAGAGGGAGGGGAAGAGGAAGGCAGTCTGCTACACACTCCACCTGTCCTACATAGAGAACGAGATTGAGTTCTTGCTGCGATCTCAAGTAGTGCTTGTAATGCATCCTTGCTACATCGACGGGTCACTCACATCTCTCGCTTTGCGCTGTCACACTACTGAAATTCAAATTAGGTTACATCAACATCATTTTATACCTGGTTGCTAAGTTTTAGCATGGTTTAAGCTCCTGATATTTTTCAAATTTTGTACAGCAAGTACAGGACCAAGAGCTACTTTTGTCAAAAAAGGTTACAAAGTACCTCCATGACCACATTTGCTTAATTCGAGGCTTGTGTTTCAATATATCAATTGGACAAATAACCTAAAATTGTACTTGAAAGTTCGGCTCACAATGTGTGAAAGTGGTGGTTACACATCCCAAGTGAAATATGAAGTACAGTCCAACCTCGGCTATCCGCACATGATGGGACCAAGCAATGGCCAGATAAGTGAAAGATCTGGATAAGCGAATTATGTATAATTCTGCATTGACTGTCCTGAAATGTTCAAATTGGGACAATAGAAGGGCACTGAATAATGGGTAATTACAGTGACAATGTATTATTTAAGCATTAATCACTAATCAGCACCACCAACATTAAAATACTGCTTTCAAATGCTTCAGAGTGTGAAAATAAAATGAGTTATCCAGATAAAAGAGGGTCGGATAACCGAGGTTGGACTGTATGTGATTTTATAAATACCTTGGAATCTTTGGAGCTGATTGTTCCATATTGTCATTCTCTACTTCATCCTCTGAGCTACTGCTGCTATCCAACTCGTTTGCAACATTTCTTGACTTCCTCTTGTTCCTCCTCTGTCCAGATTGCCTATTTTTTCTCCTCAAAATAGTAGGTGATTGCGAACAGTCTTCAGTATCTTCACCTTCTGCATCTTGG
Source organism: Ophiura sarsii (assembly GCA_035610835.1). NCBI lineage: Eukaryota > Metazoa > Echinodermata > Ophiuroidea > Amphilepidida > Ophiuridae > Ophiura > Ophiura sarsii. The sequence goes on along the minus strand of CM069450.1, from coordinate 37,431,704 downwards.
GAGGAGGAATGTTTCCCCTGTGACTTTTCAGGTTCCACACATTTTGCTCCCTTGTCTGTACTATCTTTATCAACCTGATGTGACCTTGTGACCCTTGAACTTTGAACTTGATTGTCTGAATCATCCTGGATTTGAGTACTATCTTGAGGATTTGTTTTAGGTTTAAGTTTCTTGGGCGATCTTCTGAACACTTCCATACCAGACAGCATCTGTCCATCCTGTGTGGCATTGTCATCCTCCGTAGGATCAGACACCAGTTTCTCTTTAGCACTTTGAACAGCCTTTCTTGGCTCTAAATTTGCTGCCCTCGTGAGTCTGGTAGTAGGCTGCGTCTGCTTAGATGAACCCTCGATCATCTCAATCAAGTCTATATCAAAGGAGTCATTGCTGTCTATATCCATTGCGTCCCCTGCAGTATTATTGTTGGAATTGTTTTTTTGATTTCTCGGCACCTTATTTTCTTTTTCTGCAAATATAAAATGATATGACATTTCATTAACTATAAGACCTAAAAATCAATTGCTTGGTTGTACTCCACACCCCCCTTTTTAAAAAGATTTTTTAAATATATTTATTTTAATATTGGTTGTCAAATCATGGGTAATAACTAATCAAAAAGGCCTAAAAATAAGGTATCAACCAACTTTTTCATTTGCCAAATGTTTTAAACAAATGACCAAAGTTATGAAAGATTCTAAACACAAAAGTGAAGAAAGATTCAAAGCACATAAATGTTGTTGTTTTTTACTTTTTGACAATTAAGAATGTCAAATATTCAAAAGAAAAAACAACATCAGCTTTTTTTGCCATTTTGAAAAACTGTGTAGGTATTCTTATTATTGTACAGTGAAAAATGTTGTTCCAATTTTGGAAATTAAGACAACCAAACAACTTTTTAAAAACTCATACTTCATGTTTGTGTGATTCAATTTAGTAATATAGGGATGTGGGTGATTGATCCATTTCCTGAACTTTTTATATGAGCTTGGCCAGAAGGCCCGAGCGCTTGCGCGCGGCATCAAATATTTATGGGGCTCGTCCAGAGAAAGGGTTCAAGTCGCCTTGAAACCAGGATTCTTTGTACATCCCAAAAAGTTCCTATCTAGGTCGGAAATTCTACAATGAAGTCTTAATTCAGTTAGGTATAGTTATCGGATATTCTTTCTGTGGTTAGCTGATGATCTATTTAATTGTAGAATTTCTCCTCTACCCCATTTACTGTGTTCAACGTGCAGGTCTACACAGTGAGTGTTAGTGTCGCCGTGATTAGGAGATTCATGTTAAGCCGTTGGTCCCGTGTATTCAGACGCTCACCCTGAACACGTTAAATAGTTGCAGACCTCATCGTAAAGAGTAGGGGATCATCCCGGGTCTGTTGCCTGTACACAAAATTCAATATGTATTCCTAGGTTCCAGGGATACGCAGTGCGACTATATTCATATAATGAATTCTGCACTTTATCGGAAGAAGAAGAAGAAGAAGAAGGGCTACAGGGTATCAAACCCCTAAGAATAACTTGTTCTGGAAATGAAGAAAAAAAAACACTTCCAGAAGTTTTACATCCCTGTAGTATTTGTGTGTGATTGTCTACTTGGTGTCATAAAGTACATTTTGGTCGGCATGCTGTTCCAACAGCTCTCTTTGAATCAAAGTGCAAATCTACTGCAGGTACGAGGGGGTATCAAAAAGTTTTAGAAATCACCCAGAAGTGAAGGAGCCAGAAATTTCATTTTGTTTTGTGATCCTTCAGACATCTTTACAAAGTCCCTGTTCAAAGTTACATATTTCTCCTACTATTTATTACCTGTCCACATACCGCCATTGTAGAGATCCTCAGATTGCCTCATATTGTGTTATTCCCAAAACAGCAATAAATAGTTTAAAGTGTTGACACAAAGGATCAAAGGTCATGTAGGGGTCATTAGAGGTCAATCCGTGCACATCCCATGTTACCCATAAGTTTATTGTTACCAAGCTTATTTGTAATGACCTTTGACCCCTTTCTGACAAAACTTTGAACTATCTATTGCTGTTTTGGGAATAACGCAATCTGAGGCAATCTGAGAATCAATCAATGGCGGCTATTCTGAGGATCTCTACAATGGCGGTCTGCGGACAGGTAATAAATAAAGGGAGAAATGTGTAACTTTGCACAGGGACTTTGTAAAGATGTCTGAAGGATTACATATCAAAATAAAGTTTCTGGCTCTTTAACTTCTGGGTGATTTCTAAAACTTTTTAATACCCCCTCGTATTAATAAGAGAAAGGTCAAAAGGCTGTCTTAGACTCGCAGAAGTTGTATTATCAAACTGTCCAGGGTTATACATACTTGAAAATGTCCTGCTTTCTGGGTACAGAAAAAACTTGACCCTTGAAAAAAATGAGGAAGACGTTCAGGACAATCAGTCACTTGTCGAGGGAGTAAAAAGAGGGGGAAAGGGGAAAAGTGAGCAAAAAGGAGAGAAAAGGGTCAAAAGAAGTTGAAAAACTGCTATCCTATTCCTGCAAAAAAAGGCTCTAAAGTTGTTAGCTGTTCACCAGAAGGATGAAAAATGAAACCCATATTGATGGCACACACCTATAAACTCACTTCCTCTGAATATCCCAATTCCCCTATGTAAACATTGCACCGTACTACAACAGCCTCTTTGACACTGTGGAAGCTTAAGCACTAGTGAAGCCATAATTATCCAAGACGCCTACCGTACACTGCTCTACGCTAATCAGGTAGGCGGTATTATAATAATAATCAATAATCAGTATTTATATAGCGCCTTTTTCCAACGGATTCAAAGCGCTGTAATTTTGCTGCTGGTGAATAATCAGAATCAGGTCGCATCAACTAGGGTGTTGCCAATTTCTAGCGCAAACCTATCCGCACTTAGATTGTAACATTCACCATTTTTAATGCAGCTCCCCAAATACCATTGGGTCAAGGAAGTTTTTTGATAACCGAAACAACTGATCACCGATTTTGAAAGCAGGAGGAAACCGGAGAACCTGGACAAAACCTGCGAGAGCGTGCATGGATCGTGATTAACCAAATGCACAGAATTGACCCGGGTTTCATTGGTGCAAGGCAAGGGAACAATTCGCTGCGCCAACACGCTCCCCCATTGTATTGTAGCCTCTTGATGACCCCCCCTTCCCCCTCCCCCGGTAAACTTCTTACCTTTGATTACTACTTCAATATCTTCCTTGTCACTGCTGGAAGCTGAAGCACTAGTGAAGCCATAACTATCCAAGACGCCTGCTTTATACTGCTTTATGTATTCAGGTAGACGGTGCTGTAATCTCTTGATGAATCTGTCCCTCATGGACATCCAAGTATGAGTAGTCACCTAAAATACGATATAGGAACAAATAATTTGAACTTATTAATCAATTGTCTCCAGACCGTAGAGTAAATACCAATACAAGTAAATTTGCAGTAGCATGCAAATCGCTGGCATAGCGAATTTATTATAATCAATTAATTGAACTGCTGGATGGTAAGGGATTCAAAATCCTTCAAATACAACATATTAAATGTGAACTTCATCACTAATTACTGCATTGTTATATTGTACAGTTCATTGACCTTCAATGGTCAGCCATTAAATGTTCTTGGCATAATGTCAAATGCAGAATTATACAGTTCAGAGACCTTAAATGGTCAACCATTAATTGTTCTTTGCATAAATTTAAATGGCCTATTGTATTGCATAATACACATCATTATAGACCTTTATTGGACAAACCTTCAAGGCAAGAAGGCTATAAATTGTAATTCATCCTTAGATGAAATTTTTGGAATAAAACTGTTATTTATTGTGTATCAAATGTATGTACGCTTATACAAACATTGGAATGGAATTTACAAGAACGGGACAAGAGGAACAGCAATGTCCCAGCTCCCCAGAATTTGGGAAGCCGTACATTAATTCCACTAATTCAAATACACACTAATTTGTAATTAAATTTAATTGGGCCTTATTCAAATTTTTATAATTTTTAACTCCTTGATTTTCTATACAGCGCCCAACTTATAGCCCACCGCGAGACACATTCCGAATATATAAACTGAACAAAGAGGAAAAACAGCGCTCCACTTCCCAAAATTTGAGAAGATTTTAAATATATATTGGAAATCATATGACTGGGCAAGAGGAACAGCAATGCCCCACTACCCAGAAACTTAGGAAGATTTTATATTGATAAGCGCTAATCATGTAACGCTATTTCAATACCATAACTCACAGACACGGGCTATCTAGCTGAAATCAGAAGGAACACACAAATACAAAACGTAAAACAAAACGTAAAACAAAACCAACAGAAAGGGAGTGGATGGGTGGGTTTAAAATAAAGATGAACTTGCTATGCCAGCAAAAAGCATAATGAATGAGTAGGGAAAAGCCCACTGATCAAGAAAAAAACAAGATGAGCGTCAGTACACAAGTACAAAGCAAAAATTCGCGGGCTAGCCGGAAATGGATTCTGTGTGGTCAGAGCCATAGAAACCATAAACAATGCACATGCGCATGCACCAGAAAGTAAATAATCTACCGCTGGATACAAATTAGATTAATGTAGATTGTATCTACGTGAATCCTTATTAAGTTAATTTAATTATTTTGTTAATAAATCAATTAATTCCATTTTGTCACATCAATCACTATAATAACGGTTCCTCTTTAGTCCAAATTCTCTAATTGCTGTATGATCAGCCTGACAAAATTTAAATAGGGTAGGCGGATTTTAAATTAGGTAGAACAGTATGTTTTATTTAACAACATGTGATGGTACATCGGATCGGGCTGATGGCAGGGGTAAAAATAATTTTTTTTTCAGGGGGGCTCTTTGTGGATTTTCTCAAGAAAAAAAGCCCTCGTGATGGTGTTTAGGGGGGCTACTTTCAGCAAGACGAGGGTTACTTACAAACTGATATTTTCTAATTTTTCGTATCAATAAACATGTTTTAAATGTATAAGTACAATTTTTAACAGGTTCGCCATCGGACAAATTTTAATCTGTCAAGCTTTCGTCAGGATTAGCTCTGACTTTTTCAGGACCAAATTATTATAATATAAACAAAACATAGAGATTGCCACTTCTCTTGTTATCATCATTTGGGCTGCCCCATGCCCGATGATTTGAGAGTTTAGGTGCCCCTTCCTACTTGTGATAGAATTGGTGGCTCTGAAAAGAGCCGTTCAGATGGATTGCCGCTTTTTTCCACTGAACAGAACAGATATGGTGGCTCTGAAAAATGCTCTATACAAAGGTTGCCACTGGCCTAAAATAAATTTGGTTCTAATAGAACCTCCAAAGGACTGCCCCTTGACCAATGGAAATAACATAGAGAGTGCCCCTTGTTTTAAATGTATTGGTCAGGGCTGTACTTGGTACCCGCCCGCATGCCCGTGGCGGGTAACTTTTGCGTCGGGCCGGTAACTTTTCAAATATACACACCCGGCTGGCCGGTAAGAATTTTGCTGTTGGTAAATGAAGATTACTTGTTTGGCAGGTAAGTTTACGGTCGGGCTGGTAACTTTTACATGCTACCAGCCGGCTGGCTGGTGAGAAAAAATGAAGGTTCACCCCCGACTTGGTAATGGTAGATATACCAGCTATATTATACCTTACCTTAAAATAAATAAATTGTAAAACGACTGGAATAACCGTCTAATCATTGACCCTTTAGGCCTGTTGTTGACCATTTGTCGACCCGTTTACGCGTGTACATGGCAAAGTGTAAGCCGATTTGGGATATGAGGTTCTCAGTCTCTTTGTACAATTCTATCGTAACTGTTATGTCTGACAGATGTACATGTTGTATAGAGATCGAAAGCAAGAATGTGATTACGGGAGATGCGAGTGTTGGGTCGCCATTAATTTTTCTATCACAACACATTGCTTCCGAATTCGTCACGAGTTACTCAGTCATTGCGATTAATGCGTGGTATTGTGAAGTAATAATGGAAGTTCAAAGGAATGCTGATGATAAAAAGATCGATGCTGGCTTAAAGAACAAATTCAAATGGCAATAATGGCTTGAAACAAAGGGACGAAAAGGGATATTTATCCAATAAAGGGAATCCTCTGCTGAAAATTCACGGGGGCTATTTCATGGATTTTTATCATTTTTTTCACCCTCGCCATTGCCTTCAGGGGGGCCATTTTACACATTTTGGGGGTGAATCACCCCGGAGCCCTCGTCTATTTTTTCCCCTGGCTGATGGTGTAGTTGGTATATTGGCCATCGCCTCGATAACCAAATAGTTGCATCGGTCCATCTCTGTTCTGAATGTCTGCTCGTTTGTGATGTGCCAAAAAGATTTACATGAAAAATGGAGGATAAACTAACCCGGATGAACTCCATCTTCTTCCACTTTGCATTCCCGCCATATTTATTTGGATCTCTGGCGACGTACCTCAGGATAGCTTCGTCGTCATCTGCTGTGAATTTAGCGCGACTGTGGTGTTAAAAAATAACAATAAATTCATTACTTCATGACTATTTGCATTGCATCTCAATCAAATGCCAGAATGATAAGTCATTATCAGGACTTTATAATACCCACTAGATGACAATCTGGGTGGTCATATCAACAGTAAATCAGACCTTGGAGCCTGTGAATGTCTGCTGATTCTTAGGTTCCGATGCCATATTCAGAGGCTTTTTAACTACTGATATGTTCTAATGTTTTCAGTTAAACTCTAAAATATTGTTCCAATGAACCTAAACTTGCCCTGTTTAACAACACATTTGAAATCTGTTTAATGCACAGAAACATATTAGATAAATAACAAAAAGCAACCTCTCTCTATTTCCCCCCCCCCCCCCCCCCCCCCCCCACACTCCCAAAACACACACCTGTTCTACAGGCAGTTCGTCTGGGCTTTTTTTAAATGACACAAAAATATCTGTTAAAATTGTGCACTTTTTTCAAATACATGAAAAAAGTATTTCTTAAAATGTCTTAAATTTTGGTCGGTATTGATTTGTACAGAAAACACACTTTTCCACAGTTTATATTAATTCTAGGTTGGTCAGGCACGTAGAACAGTGTGTTTCGTCGCCTAAAAGAGATGGATTAAAAAAATCATTATCAGCACAATGAACAACTCACAATTTTCAAGACCACTTACATAGCAAGACGCATTTGGTGGTTCATCACGTCACAACAAGTATTTTCATGGACAGTAGCTTGAAGAAACATATGCAGCAAGTGATATTTTAGCCTAATATTATTATAATATTTGACCGTTGATCCTTGAATCAATATAACATCCTGATGAATCTATTCAACATGTTCTACCTTCTCTTTAATCGCTTGTAATACTAACTATTTACAATATGGATGTTGTCCTTGTCATCTAACCCTATCAATCTATCTTAGCCTATCCTCTTTCCCCCATTATACATACCCTTTAATGATGCTTGTTGTGCTTACTATTGATGAGGCTGATGTATTCCCTACAACCTTTTCACCCTTGTCATTCTTGTCATCAGCAACATCATCTGGCTTTACCCTGTAAAAATAAAAAATAAAATAAGTGATTTATGTTACATATGAAATTTAAAAGTTAAAATGTTGTGAAATTAAAAAAAGTCAGGTTAACGCTATACATGTATAATAAAAGATAAGCAACACAGGGGACTCGCTCGCAATAACGTTGTCATTCAGCTAATACAAGTCAAATTGGGACCCTTATTCACGGACACACCAACAAATCCTACAGGTCTATGCGCTTAACACTTTCTATGCGGCAGTCGTCTACAGACGACAGTTCCAAAATTTCAGAAATGTTTCAAAAATGTCAACATTATTGAATTTCATCACCATATTTGGAATCATCATAAGAAATGCATTAAAAATAAGTAAAACATGCCTAGTTTTGGTTCAAAAATCCTTTAGATAGACTTTGAAAGTGGGGAAAGGTTTTTGAAAAATCTGTTTTGGATTGTTAAACTAATTAACACAAAAGTTTCAACTCTGTAGAAAAATGGTGGTAAATAAAAGTTGCCATTTTACAAATTGACTTTATATTTCTGAACAGTTAACACTCTACCTGTCTATGCATGGTCAGAAATGCGAGGAGAATCCGAGAATTCATTCTTGCAAAGATTCCCATCGGTAAAGTTACGAGAATCCAAGTTGATTCTCGTAGATAATCTGTCTAACACACTATTTGAATGGAGGAGAATCCATATAGATTCTCTCCAAATCCTTTGCAAGAATCTAATTCGTACCCTTTGACAAATGTCTGACCCTGAAAAGGTTTGACATGATATTGAAGAAAAGCAGCAGTTCAGTTTGCTTTATTTTTCCTTTAAAAGTGCATTAGGCGACGAAAAACACACCTTTACCTAAAATGTCACCAAAATCTTCAAAAACAGCTGATTTTACAAGATTTGAGATAAAAAATTCTAAAAAAATAAAAATAAAAATTCTTGAAAAATGCAAAAAGTGGGTCGGTCGGGCCCGTAAAGCAGGGTGTTTTTCTTCCTCGCCTTAAGGCAAACCTACCTGTACTGTTCCATGTCAAGAAGTTCATTTTGTGCTACACAGTCATCTATGTAGCTAGCCTTTATGCAGGCAGCCGTATAGGCCTTGTCACCTTCAGCGAATAACCTGTCAGGTAAAATCAATCAAAACAAAAGGTTGAGTGTGATTTGACAGAATTAAAACTTGATTGATATTATTAGGTGATTTTTGTGAACATTCAGTCTTTCACAAAGACATATTAAAATCAGTGAACACAAATAATTACTTTTGGATGGATTTGTATCAGCACGGCATGACAACATTTGGATTATTCATCCTAAAAATGTTTATTTTTCGGGAAGCAAACAAAATTTCCCAGAAAAAAGCTGGATTTCCCTCCAATACTTACGTATTTCTTTTTGGGAAAAGCAAAATTTCCCTCCAAATACACGCATTTCCTGGGGAATTCCCCATTTTTTCCGGCCTGTATTGATCTGAGCTATGCTATTAACTTAAGAATGGAGTGATCGATGATTGTCATGTCATTATTAATACAGTGTAAAGAAACTATTTGAAGGAATCTTTACAAAGGGTATACAGTCCTCAAAATAAGTAACTGACCACGTAATAAATATACTGTTAACTTCAAAACTATAGCTCTTACGTAAAAATATTTAACAATAAAGTTGTAAAAAAAATTCTCTTCATTAACATGATACATTATTCATTAAGATCGGTTAATAAATAAGGACGCTACATTGAAAAGGATAGAACAAAGTGCAGTTAACATTTTAACACATTTGGGTTTTGAACACGAACCCCGGTGTGACAGGTATGTATATGGGTTGCATTGATCAAATGAAGCATCCCCAATCACCGTCTTACTATCGACCCGTGAGTTTGTCACTACCAGTTAATCAACAATCTACCTGTTGCTATTCCGAGGCTGCGTGTAGACAAACAAAATGTTAAAATGAAAAACGGACTTTGTTTTGGTTTAGGGCACATAACTGAGTTAATATTCATTCAATCTTTACGTTTAATATCTCAAATTAAAGACAAGAAATTTCCTTATCTCTTTATATTCTGATATTTTTTCGTAGGTGTTATAGTTTTGGAGTTGAGAGCATATTTATTACCTGGTCAGTTACTTATTTTGAGGACTGTATATGTGACACACATACATTGTAGAACCATTTACAGGTGACTGAGTGACCAGCATATGCTTGAAAAAGATGTACGTGAGAGCTTGGAGGCTAGGGCTTAGACTTAGATGGTAAAAAATGCACCTACAACATTGAAATATGAATTAAAGTCGCTGGCTACGAAAGACGATGGGATAGTAGCGATCAGCTCAAATGGGTTCTGGACTGAAAGTGGGTCCAGCCACAGATGGTGGAAAGCAGATCTTAAAAGTTATAATGATTATACACATTGTGGTTGTTGATAAAAATAAGTTTGACTCACTTGATGTAATCTTGTGATGGATCCGGCCTACTAGTAATAACACCACCGCCATGCTAGAAACAAATAAACAAATCAGCAGACAACTGTTAGTAAGACTGTGGGGTTTTCCAGGGGGTCATGAAGGGGTAATAAATATAGCTTCTTGGGGAACCATTTTAATATTTCGCTCTAACACTGGAAATTATGAGCGTTTACTTTTGGACAAACTAAAAGTAAACTCAAAAGTAAATGCAATACTAAATACTTATGTGACCCCAACAACTCAGCTGTTTTCCTCCCAGCCTCTTATCAATAACTGTCCAATTAAATCACAGATGGTGGAAACATCTGTGACTATATTCACTCACTTGGAGCATGCTTTGAGGTCAATTGGGTGCAAAATGAAAGAAATGTTTAGTTATGCGTTTACTTTTAAGTTTACTTTTTTGTTTAGAATTGCGTTTACTTTTGAGTTAAATACTTTTAGTTTGTCCAAAAGTAAACGCTCATAATTTGCAGTATAAAAAGGGTTAGAAAATCCTAAAAGAAACATTCAAAAATGCTCAATTTTCATTTGGGGGGGGGGGGGGGGGGGGGTCACAGTACTGACCAAGAATGTCAAAAGGGGTCTTGGGCCGAAAAGGTTGAGAACCACTGGTGTAGACAGTCCATGTCGCCGATTTACGTGTAATTTATACATTAATACATTTACATCGATATTTAGCAGGATCCCTCAATCAGGGCGTAACGCCAAGTTCCCTGTAACCTAGGAAAGTGTGTGTACAGACACAGACCGGGATGATCCCCTACTCTTTACGAAGGAGTCTGTGACCTTTTATTTAATGTGCTCGGGATAGCTCTTCCGATCCACAGGACCAACATTTCTATGTGACTTCCAAACCACGGTGCGCCAATGAACATGCCTACTTCAGTCTGCACGGTCTGAAGGAGACATGGGGACGAGGCTGTGTTGGTGTATCGAATTGAACTCACGCTCAAACGATCCACCAACAGAACTACATTGCGCAGCAGTAGTACGACGCTCTAAATCTAAGTCTACTCTAAGGCCATGGTAATGAAAGTCTTAGATTTGCGTCCACCGCCCGCATGGTCCAAAACCTCCCGCATGAAAAACTCATTATTTGAGAAAAAATTCATTATTCGCGTAAAAACATAAAAATCCAGCGGTTCCTGCTTTGTGAGTCGTCAGTCAGCGAAAGAACGATGTTTTCAGCCACTTCGTTCAACGACATGCATAGCGCAGCGCTAGCGATGTGAAAGAAAACGAGAAAATGCAAGATTTTAACCCTAACCCCACCATATCCAACAAAATCCAACAAGGTGAAATGTTGTTGGAAGTTGTTGGATACAGTGGTTTGCACACTTCAGCTATTTGTGTTGGATTTTGTTGGATTCAGTGGGGTAGTAGAGTAATACATTGTTGGATTTTGTTGGATATGGTGTGGAACGTTATTAAATGTTTGTTGGATTTTGTTGGATATGGTAGTGTGTACAATTAATTTGTAATGTAATGTAATCTAATGGGTCGTTGGATTTTGTTGGATATAGTGGTTTGTACAATTTAAATATTTGTTGGATTTTGTTGGATATGGTGGTGTGTACAATAAATTTGTAATGTAATGTAATCTAATGGGTTGTAGGATTTAGTGGTTTGTTCAATTCAAATATTTGTTGTATTTTGTTGGATATGGTAGTTAGTGTATTTAACAGGTAGAAACATATTTTGACACTTTGATATGGAGGGGGAGGGGGACGCACAATTATTGTGATCATGTTCGAGATGTTGGAATTAAATATTTAAAAACAATTACAAGTCCTACAATGTGCCGGTACCTGCCCATAGAGAACTTCTCGAATCCTTGAATATACAATCAATGGTGTCAAATTTAACATAAATTTTAAAATATTGAGTTGTGGATGGCGAGCATATTCAGGGGAAGAAGCATGGCTGACCCCAGGCAATGCCATGAACTTATATTTAGCTACTCAATACTCCATCCACTCCTCCCACGGTTGTGTTAAGTGTTAGTGTTAGTGTTAGTGTTAGAGCCAGTGCCGCCTTGGTGAGGCTGGTTGGTTGAAGGAATGCTACCCGAACCAATAGCATCACAATCGACCATCATTGCGCTGACACTAATATATAGCCGAATTTTTCTATTTATGTACACCCGTTTTCTTGAATCTACAATCAATGGTGTCAAAACACATTATTCAAAGCTGCTGTCAACTAAATGGGCGGGAAAGTTAATGAGTTTAAATATCAGGTGCTAAATGGGCGGGAGAGTTGATGAGCTATATGTCATGTGCAAAATTAGCGGGAAAGGTTCATTGGATTCAAATTATGTAATATTCATATTGGCTCTTTACAAATATCCATGTGCTAAATAGGCGGGAAAGTGTTACCGAATAGAAATACAGATTTTAATCATGTGATATTGAAATACATTTCAGCGGGAAAATAATAACACCAGTGAAAGAGTATGTAAATTTTTTGAGGTGGTAGAATAGTATAAAAGGGCTGTAAAATTGCTTCTCTGTCCCTGCTTTTACCAATACGGTTTTGTATCGGTGAAACTAAACGTTTGTTATTACGTTTGCGAACGATAATAATCTCTTGCGAGAAATCGAACCTCGGTGATACTTCCTGATTAGAACTCTTGATTTCCATATCAGCATGACAAATCGAGAAGTGAAGAACTTGCAGTATGGTATGTACAATCTCTTCTTATTTTTATAAAAGTTAATTTTATGTTATATACAAACAGATTTTCTGAAATTTGATTTACGCAACCTTTATTATTAGTAATTTGATTTGCATGTAACCTTTATTAGTAAAAAGTCGGGACATTCATTATTATTGTAAAATCATTTTCAAGTTCATGTTCTTTACCTCATTGACCCCAAGATTCTGTTTTCATAAAATAGTAAATAATTCATGCATTTCTAAATATACGTCTTTCATTGAAACAAAACATGTAATACTATGCTCCTTGTGTAACATTTTTGTGTAAACTCTAGCAAATTATAATATCATTCATGATTTCTTGATAGAATCAAGATGACCAAAATGTTATAATATTATCTCCAACTCAAAACCCTTTTATTTATTTTTCTCATGTTGTATACAGGAATGCGAGAGGACGAACAGGAGGTGTTCATCAGCCAAATGCGAGGATCGAACAAAAAACGAAAGAAAGAGGATGAACCATCTACTAGTTCATCTGGTGCAATAAAGCTAAAGACGGCCAAGAAGGTCAAGAAGAAGAAGAAGCCACAAGCAACGGCATCGCCAGATGAAGGCGCAAGTTCTTCTATCGAGAAGAAGAAGAAGAAGAAGAAGAAGAAGAATTCATCTGATAGATGCAAGGCCAGTAAAGAAACGGAGGAAAGGGGGCATGTGAAGGAGGCAGTCCGGCGGAGCTGCAATGATAAGGGCATTGTAATGTTAACACATAATTACAAGGCCAAGTCGAACATCAGCGAGTCTGAAGAGGAGGTATTCTTAGAGCAACGGGTTGATAGTGCGGAGGCGGTTGACGACCAGGAGACATCTGACGACAACTTCCAAAGTCTCTGGGATTCCACCAAGTCCAAGAAACAAGGTCGCGTGCATGTTGCATTTCAAGAGGGTCGCACGCACGCCATGTTCGGATTTTCAGACAACGAGAATACTCAACCATCAACGGACGACGCAGCTTCTGCGCCCGATGACGCGGCTTCATCAGCTGGTGATCAACAAGCGGACCATCAACCGACCACTGATGATGATGTTGATGAAGATGACGATGACGACGATGATTATGTTCTCGCCACAGATGAGGAACCCACTGATGAGGAACATTATGATTCGGAAGCCTCCGAGTCAGATGCACAACCATCATCTTCGAGCACTGCCAGGGCACTACCACGAGGCAGAAAGAGAGTGCGGCGGCCGCCTGTCATTGATTCAGACAATGACCCCGATCCACCAAGCCGGGGTCAGAAGGTGTATCCTCCAGATGAGTTCGGGTGGAGTCGATCACTTCAGGAAGTTGATGTGGAGGGCTTCGCTGGGCCTACGCCTACTGGGCCAACATTTGGAGTACTCGATAGACCAGTGGATTACTTCTTGAAGTTCTTTCCAGTTGCGCTGATGATCCAGATGGCAGCGTGGACCAGCAGCAAGTTGACCAAGGCTGGGAAAAGATCAACTTCCGCATCCGAGATCCAAGCATGGATTGGTATTAGGCTGGTGATGGGCCTAGTTCGGGTTCCCTACGTTGGCGACTACTGGTCTACTGAACCTGGATACCGCAACCTACTCATCACCAGCACGATGGCCAGAACACGCTTTGAGAAGTTAAGTGAATTCCTCGCCTGCAGTGATCCGGACACCAACCCAGAGCGTTACCCGAAAGAGGATCCGGACTTGTATGAGAGTAAACAACATCAGTACATGTGGATGCGTAAGCATCCACTGTATCCTCTACAACCGATCTGGGACAAAGTGCTGCAGACATCACAGGCTAACTTCAACCTCGGCCGCTGCCTATCGATTGATGAAGCAATGGTGAAGTACTCTGGCTTCAAAGCAAAAGTCAAGAAGTTTTTCATGCCGTTAAAGCCTATTCGGGCTGGTTTTAAGCTGTATGCCCTCGCCGATTCCATCACAGGTTACATGGTTAACTTTATTCCGCACCCATTTAACCAGGGAAAGGCCAGCAAGATGGTGGACATCACATTGGACGTGGCAAAACGGATAACAGGCAAATACCATCACCTGTTCACCGATAGGCTATACACGTCTATGGATCTGGCAAGGCGACTCCTGGCCAAACGCACATACCTCACTGGGGCCATCAAGACCAATAGGAAGGGGCTGCCGGTTGATTTCCTGCCCAACCCAACCAGAAACCCTCACAACCACCTCAAGCTAAAGCGGCTGGCCAAGGCTCCACGAGGGACCTTCTTCACTCGGCAACTTGGTCAGTTTACGTCGGCTTTGTGGAGAGACTCATCCACCATGCAGCTGCTTAGCTCTGGTCATCAAGGCTACAGATCCAAACCGACAGCCAACTCAAACGGAGATGTCGTTACCAGAAACGTGCGGGAGGATGGTCGACCTTACAGAACGCCCTTAGTTGTCACTGCACCACGACAGGCTGTGGATTATGTCAAATTCATGGGAGGTGTGGACAGGGGTGATCAACTAAGATCTTATTACTCCTGTTCCAGGAAGGCACAAAAATGGTGGAAAAAGTTACTATACTACATTATTGACATCGCCGTCTGCAATGCATGGATCTGCTATAAATGGCACCATCCAGCGACAGCCAAGAAAGTCACCACTGACGACGACCGCCTTGACGACCAAAGTTCCGCCCTGAGTCATTCAAAATTTGTCATGGAAGTAGCCAAGGGACTTATCCAGGGAACAACACCTCGGCAAGTTCCACAAGCTAAATATACGCCCCTACCGGCTCATCATGGTGCTGGCACCGGCCACATGAGCGAACGGATGCCAATCAGAAATGCTCGCCAATGTCGTGTGTGTAAGGAGACCGGACGCAAGAACGCTGCTGGAAACACACCCACCTCCAGATATGGCTGCAAGGTCTGCAGCATCACTCTCTGTAGACCGCCGGCTCCGTGCTTCTTGGCTGCCCATGGTGGCGGACACTAAAGACGAGCGCGTGTTAGGCTGAAACATGGACTTTCAGAGATAGGTTTCAGGCCTGTGGCAAGCCATAAAACATATGCGGTGAGATTGTCATTTTTAGAGACAAATCTACACCCAGCAAGTCACACATAAAAAAAAGTGGCAAGGACTACCATTTTTTACTGTTTTTACTGTTTTATTCCCTTTTTATTTTTATACACTTTTATGACTATTTATTTGTTCAGTTGTCCAAGCCACGCAAAAAAAAAAAAAAAAATGGCAAAGACTTATTCTTCGGATAATGTCATAGCCACAAAAAATACACACAAAAAACACAAAAAGAAACCAAAAACCAAAAAATTATAATAATTATAAACAAACAAAAACAGGCTGAGACAATATGTCCTAGTCATGAGAGCATTGGCAATGATGATAACAAGGTTTCTATATTATTATAGATAACTCTTATTATGTAAACGTGTGACTTATTGTGACGTTCGTAATTACAACTGAGCCGATTGCAATCAAAAACAAAAGCAAGAATCACAATAAATACCAATAATAAACCCGGTAACAAGATGCAAAAGAAACAACACACAATTCTAAACAAAAACAAAAAAACTCCTGGGTACCTAATGACCCCCAAAATTACTAAACATTATAAATCCCCATTCCCCAAATAAAAGAAACCCAAAACAAAACAAAATAAACATACCTATTTAATCTAAAATACACAATTATCATGTTGTTATTTTGTTGGATTTTGTTGGATTCAGTGGTAAACCTATCTGAGACAGTTGTTGGATTTTGTTGGATACAGTGGTTTACTCAAGTACATAACTCTGTTGGATTCTGTTGGATTTAGTGCTTTGTGCATAGAGAGTATTGATTATTGTTACTGTGTGGACTACTATATCCAACAAATTCCAACTGTTGGATTCTGTTGGATATGGTGGGGAAGGCATTTTGTTGTTGTTGGATTTTGTTGGATATGGTGGTGTTGTTAGTATGGAGCCATCTGGGTTAGGGTTTTAATGAATCCAAAATGGCCGACCAGTGTAACGACACGGAAATAAAATACGATGAAAATCGGGACAAATTACACCATTTAATTAAATTTCAGAAGGAAAATAAGGGTTCAGAATAAAAAGTAAGATGGTATTTAAGTATAATTCATTGAAAGAAGTAACATAAACGTTATTTTGGTGATTGGTGATGGATTGGGATGGATAAAATTAAGATGTTTTCTGTGTTGGCAATACAGACGATGTATTGAGCGTCATCGTAAATACACACCATAGAGAACCATGCTTGGATAAAATAATGAATAATGAATAATGAAAAACTGCCGCATGTGATTTGAAAAATGTCCGGACACAAATCTAAGACTTTCATTACCATATTATGGCCTAACCGACTGACTGCGCCACAGCCTCAGGGCGGTTGAAATTCAAGCCAGTATTTCTAAATTTTTACTAATAGTTGGTGGTTGAGATATTTTACCAATGTATAAATATTACTTGAACAGTAAACATGATGTCTGTAGCAACAGTTTGACAATTTATAAACAACAACTCCATTATTCAGACCTTTCAGATGACGAGCTGTGGTTAGCAATAACATTTCAAAATTCCCGCTGCGGACTTGGTAGTTTCTGCGTTAAAACTTGAATAATAAACCATTTTACACTATGTGAAATAAACCTACCTCTACCAAATGTTGTAACCTTGATCTCGTACCAGAAGGACGAAGTTGAAACACCATAGGGTTGCCTTCTGGCCCTTCAAACAACACAGACGAATGCGAAAACTGCTGTTGGCTCGTCGCCATTTTGTTGCTGAACTATCAACTTTGACCCGTGAACTTTAGGGCTCCACCTAATTGATTATGGGTATAATATGTATTAAACTTATAATAACAAAAAAATATGTTCGTATTTGCTGATAACATGATAGATATATTTGGTCTTATTGAAGAAATTAATCAGATATAGTATACTTTGAAATGAATATATTTTGTAAGATTCTTACTTTAAATGAGCTTCAAAATTATGAAATAGTTAACACTTACCTATAAAGTAATAGAATGACCTAAATAGAGGTCAACATGCCGGCTGACGGTCTTTTGCTTTCGCAGTTGTCCGAAGTGAGTTTTCACAATCAATTTGTGATGTAAAATCACAAAACGGTGCTATTGGTTCCAGAAATTCTTCCAGATTTGATCATAAATAGCTGGTACAAACTCACCACATTACGTATGATGAATATTGGTGAGGGACAAAAGCCTGGGGCCGATCCCGAACTGAATCGCTTCATTCAGGTCGAAACTCAAAAACAGAAATTTCAGCAACTGGTGTTTTCATTGACGGACACTTGCTGGGAGAAATGTATTGCGGATAGCAGTCTACGAGCCAGGTTAGAACCCAAAACGGAAAAGTGTTTGGTGAATTGTGTGGAGAGATTTATAGACACCACTAACTTTATTGTTAATAGACTGGAAAATGTCCGGAGTAGTGGATCAGCCTTATCCCCAAATTAGTACCAGCAGTCACTGGCAGTAGCAACTCACCGGGCTCTGTAGTGTGCAGTAGTGAGTGCGTTCTGCTGATAAATCAATATCTGTTCTGAACAATATCTAATATCATGAGTATTGTTAACGACTACTTCCATGGTTTAAGGCTGGACTGAAAGAAGTGTGTGTGGATTTGAGTTTGTTTGACATCAACATTTTGTTCGCTCATGAACAGTTACCAATTTTTAAAAGAACAAACAATGGAAGACCAAGTGGTTCACCAGTGTAAGGTTTTGTGCAGGGATTTCATTTTTATGAAATTGAAGGAAAATGCCCTGATCAATGACGATATATATGAAATATATGATGACGCGAACACTGAACCGTACAGTCTGGGACCGACTGATGTGTCCAAAGAAATAATATCAATAGCAGCTGTTTTTGAATGCAGATATCCACTTCTGTTTGACGATATTGGCAACTATCTTAAAGTATCATACCAATCATCACTTCACGTCCAGTCTGTTTATGACTCTGTGGCTACTGAATTATTCTGCAGTAACATTACTTGGGCGCGCATCGTCGCACTGTTTGTTTTCACTGCCAATCTAACTGTAGATTGTATCAAACAAAAGCAGGAGCGTTTTGCCAGTGTAATTGCCGAATCCATGCAGTGGTTTGTTAGTAAGAGACTTGCACCTTGGATTGTCCAGCAGGGAGGATGGACAAGTCTACTAGATCATTTTCAACGGAGCCAACATCCAAACTGGCAACTTTGGACAGTGACAGGTGTTGGTGCATTCATTGGTTTATTACTTGGACTAATAAGCTATTAAAGAAAGCCGCAGAGATTTAAGCTAAACAAAGACGAAGACATTTTCATTTCAACCTGCCAAAGGTTTTCTGAACCCTCAATTAAAGTTTTCAATTATTTTCAAGCTCTTCCGATGCATGTTATAACCCCGTATACATTTGCATGTTTTAAAAAATCATTTTGGTACCGTACCTAATTTTGTGGTTTTACTTCTCCTCTTTTTTTTAATGATATAGATATGGCAGAGAAAAACATTCATCAGTATTATATTGCTTGGGCTTAATATGTTATAATATAAGTTGGGTAAGCTTTAGAATACCCTACCATTTGTACACCTCACTGTGTAAGTGTATGGGTCGTTCTTTAAAAGCCCCCATTGAAAACATGCAGTGGTATGGTATACTAAAGGAACTCCTAAATCATCTATGACAGAAAAATGCTCTGACCAAATTCCATCAACAAATGTGTATATTAGAAATATCAGTGGTATAGAGGCTACTACCGTATGGATTTATCTACATTGTACAATGAAGCTCTGATACTGAATACATGACATGTATTGATATTTTAGAAAATGTATTACTTTTCAGCCTTTGTTTGGTTACCAGAGTCAGACCAACTTATTGAAATCGATACAGCATACAAGTTTAATTAAATGGAATTGTGAAAATAAATAAAGCTCTTTGAAGTAAACCTGAATTTGTTTAAAAAATCTATTTGTGTTTTAAAGAAATACAGGAACTGAGACGAAACTCTGGTCTGATGTCATATGAATGCAATCCGGATTAATTTGTTCAATTTGGAAACTCGTATAGCACACAATTCCTGATAACACAACGTCGTGGCTTTCAAAACATGTGGATAAAGCAATCCATTAAAAATAACTTGATACGGCCATACAAAAAAAACACCACCCGTCCTGTTCTACGGGCAAACAGACAGGTTGGGTGGGGGTTCCGTAAAAAAAGAGAGAGAGAGAGCAGGATAGGTGTAATGTAATAAAATAGGTGGCATTCTCAATAAATACCAGCGCACGTAAATAAAAATCAAGTCTATTGTTTTGATTTGGTTATTTTTAACGCAATTGTCAAATATTTAAGCAATTTTATAACATTTCAAAATGTTTGTGGCCTAAACACAAATTAAAATCAAAGACCCCAGTGAGTTTGTGTTTACGAAGTTCCACTGTCCAGTGTCAATATTCTCCATGATACAATGTAGCTCTACTTAATAATTTGTGTGGATGTCAAAAAGATATTTGAAGTATTGTAGTATTGTCCCTCTTTTGGTATAAACATGAAAGAAAAACACACACACAAACATCAGCTTTTGACTAGCAATTCAAGGCGAGTGCTCTGCATAAACATCTGCTGCTGCTGCAGAAACATGAACAATTTGCATGCCATGTGAATTTGTTGTATTTCTTTAAATTTGACTTGAAACAGTTGACTGCTGGTGCTTCAAGCTGCGCTGGGAAGTAGGTTCAAGTTGTCGATGACTCTGTGTGTGAAGGTACCCGTCCTTATATCCAGCCGTGCCCTTGGTTTTTGAATTCTCTGTCTATGTCTCAGGTCTAAGTTGGTATCTTTCATCTCAAAATGACATATTTGTCCATGTCATATTGATGGTGATCCACTCTTGTGTATAGAATGGGTTGGTCTAAATTACTGTAAGCCAATATTTTCGCGTAAAAAGATAATTTCGCGCATTTTGATATCATAGACATTTCGCGAATTTTTTCTCTCGTGGGTTTACCTTCTGGATGCATCGCTTAATGTTGAAAACAATATTTTCGAGTGTTATAATTTTTGCAGAAAAATATTTTGCACGAAAAGCGCGTAAATAAAACCACCGCAAACATTTCAGCATTTACAGTAGATTAAAAAGATGTTAGCATATGAGCAGTAAATTTTTATTGATATTGTTTGTTTGTTTACTTGGTCGGTTCGTACGGACACACGCTTGGGTCCTGAAGGGACCAGTCTCAAGCAAAATGCTCGGGCCAGGCTTAAAAAGCCTATTAAAGCATGCTGGCTTAACCCTTACAGCCCCAGATCCCATGAAATCCCATTTCCCAGCATCCTGGTTCCACCTGGCGCTGAGGTTTTTGTCTGAAATAATGGCCCCGGGCTATATAGCTGGGCGAATACACTCGCCCAGCACAGCTTCCCCCGTGGCGCAGTTGGTAGAGTGTCCGCCCGCCAACCGAGAGGTCGTGGGTTCAAACCCCGGGGCGTGGCACCTCTTGTTGTGTGTGCTTTTTTCGCTTGAAAAAAATTTCGTTGGAAAATCCACCGGGTGGGTTAGGGTTATGGAACGATTTTTTTTCTTCTTTTTAATTTTCACTTTTTTTCTCTAATTTTACCCTGATTAACCCTTACAGCCCCAGATCCCATGAAATCCCATTTCCCAGCATCCTGGTTCCACCTGGCGCTGAGGTTTTTGTCTGAAATAATGGCCCCGGGCTATATAGCTGGGCGAATACACTCGCCCAGCACAGCTTCCCCCGTGGCGCAGTTGGTAGAGTGTCCGCCCGCCAACCGAGAGGTCGTGGGTTCAAACCCCGGGGCGTGGCACCTCTTGTTGTGTGTGCTTTTTTCGCTTGAAAAAAATTTCGTTGGAAAATCCACCGGGTGGGTTAGGGTTATTGAAATGGAAGAAAAGAATGAAGTAAAAAGAGCCACTCCCAACAAATAAAGTTTAACAATTTTACTGTCAGCCTTCGGACATGAGAAAAGAATAGTCTTGATCCAATCTCATTTGCCACACTGATAGATCATTTCAGATGAGGCTATTAACCCTTTCGGATCCACAGAACGCTACAGCGTTCCTAGGAAACAAAGAAATACTTAGATAAACATTCAAATAATTTGTGTATATCTCAAAAATGGAACAACCCATATACTTAAGTTTGGTATCATTTTAAAGCTTGAAATGTCTTGTACAGCTTGAAGCAGAGAGCAAGGACATTACAAATGAGGCAGAATTGCTATGATAGGAGTCAATCTCAAAGGTCAAAGGTTAAAATTGGAACCCTAAATTTAATTCGGATCCGAAAGGGTTAAAGGCTTTTAATGCCATATCCAGCATGATAGTCCACACTGCTGCATGAACTAAATTGAACTCTTCGCAATTCATGCAGTCTGGCACCTGCTGCACTTACTTTTAAGTTTCCACTATACCGCCCTCTCTTGATATGAATACTTAGCGCCGCAATATGAACATGGCAAATACTGTGGGGGCAGTAGAGGATCCTATGGAGTTGTTTCTTGAGGAAAACCAAACAAAAACATATAATACATGTATTTATTCTTGCGATGTTTATTCAAAAACACAATTTAAAAATAGGTAAGCCTAAATCTATGTTTTAATTGTTGAAAGTTGAACTTCATATTATGTATGACAAAGTAGTTGTTCGATATGAGAAAGTGGTCATCTCAGATCAAATCCCAAAAATCAATTCCTGGGAAATGGGCGGCACCCCCTTTGTGAGGAAGTATGCAAGGCTGTTTTCAGAGTTGTTCTCACCCATTGACCCTACATTGTTAATCTATGTCTATTAAAGACCCCATATCTTTTTCAAATGTAACCAGCCTCTCTGTCATCCAAAGACCTGTCTATTTGAAAACCAATGTCTCATCAAAGACCTCTATGGCAAATTTGTCACCCAAATACCTCTTTGGTCATTTTGGCATGCTCTCACCCGGGGGGTGGGGGGGGGGGCAATTAAAAAAATTGGTAGGGTGTGCCGACCAGGGTCTCAAAAAGGGGGCTTCGGAACTGAATTGAGAGAATTTTATGACGAAAAATAGGGTCTTAAGAACTGATTTTTCTCAAAAAAGTAGGTCTTAAGAACAGGTTTGTTTTTCAAATTTGATTAGTAAGAACGCACATTTTAGCAATTTATGAATTTTCATGAGGGTCTTAAAGGTAGATGACCCGATCACATTTTCGTAACACAGAATTATTTCAAACATACAGAGATTTTCATATCATATGAAAGCTCGTATTTTTCTCATCATCATACTGAAATTTGACGGCCTAAATCGGTATAATTACGGAGAAATCGATGAAATAACGTCGAATTACCGCGAATGGTGGTATACCACCGATATAGTTTGTGTACTACTCAATGGGTACAGTTCACAGCATCTTGTGCGTGTAAAATAAGAACCATTAGAGCTATGCAACTCAAACTTTGGAACACGACTTTTTTAAGGATGACCTTTCATGTAGAATAGAAAACTTCAAGTTGAAAATCGAAATGTGATCGGGTCATCTACCTTTAAGAGCTGATGCAGGTTCAAAAGGGGTCTTAAGAGCTAGCAGAAGAGGGTGAAAAAGGTGGTTTTCCAATGTCATTGCCCCCCCCCCCCCCCCCCCCCCCCCCCCCTGGGCTCTCACCCAAAGACCAGTACTTTTTGAACATTCTCTCTCACCAAAATCCCCTGGATTCAAAAGTGTCAGCTTTAGACTAGCTCTGATTAAGCGCCTGAAAGTTGATTTCGAGTCCCCATTACCCGCCCACATCATTTTTTCAATTCACCAGCATCAATATTTCAAGATTGCCAAAAAAATGCATTCATTTTCAAAACATTTTACAGCCAGTTTTAGCAATGATCTATGATTAGACCTTATCCGATTCATATTTGAGTGCCCCCACATGATTACATGTAACAAATTTGAACACAGTGGCTTTGTAATGTAGGATATTAATTAAATGTATAAAATTATAAACCACTCTGATCCAATCGATCATAAAATCTTCAAAGGTTGGTTGTTCCCATGGAAAGTTGCTTCCAACCTCTTTTTGGGAAAGTGAACCATCCGCCTGTATACAATGTGGAAATCATCATGAAACCCAAATTGTTTTCATTATCTTATCAAATAGTTGTCACGCTGATCCAAGACAATATTACTTTACTTTGTTTGCGCAAAATGTCATGTACTTCCATGAGAAATTTAACACGGCTTGTTTGTTTTCTGAAAAGCCATCAGCTGAGAACCCACCATGCGGCCTGTTGAGGTGTGTACATACACAAAAGAACAAACTATAAAGTAGAGAGAAAAGTCGTCTTTAGTTTCCGTTAATGAACAATGGATATTTCATTATGACCAATACTGTCAAATTTGATATTTTTCTTCACAGTTACATGGTGTGATGAAATAACAAGAGCGGCAAGGGGGTCTCTGTAAAGTCACAATAAACGGTGTTTGTGGATCTTTTCGGAAGTTATCAATGAGTGTACCGAGGTGGATGATGTGAACGTTAACACTTTCCACGCGGCAGACAACATTCCAAAATTTCACAAAATGTTTCAAAAATGTCAAATTTATTGAATTTCATCACCATATTTAGAATCACCATGACAAATGCATTAAAATAAGTACAAACATGCATAGTATTGGCTCAGTAATTAGTGAGATACGAAAGTTGTGAAAGTTTTCTGACAAATCTTGTTTTGTATGGTAAAACTAATAGCCGCGTCGAAAGAGTTAACTATTGAATAAAGCCAGGTGTCATCAGCCAATCACAGGCACAAGTTAGATTTCCATATTATTTTAAGTTTTACCACTTTGTAAATGATAGCAAATTATTTGTAAATTATAATAATATTTCATGTTGTTGTGGGTTTCTATTTCTTTTCTCTCTGTCTTTCCAGTCGCATAATTTTTGGCCCTAGTTTTCAATCTTTATCACTCCCTGTTTGTATGTAGGGATTTTGCCATTGTGTACGGATGGAAGGTTTAAGGGAATATGGCTGTCAAAATCAACTAAACTGCTCACAAAAAGTATCGAAACACTTAGAAATGATGCAATATATAACGGCTCGAAAGGGTATGCATTAATCAAAACCCACACTATTTGGATGAAGTAAACCAGTTCATATTGGGTGCAATGGGTATCACTACATGTATGTAATCTAAACTGCTCACAAAAAGTATCGAAACACTCAGAAATGATCCAATATATAACGGCTCGAAAGGGTATGCATTAATCAAAGCAAATAACCATGTACATAATTTTGTTCTGCGTATTTTGTCACCTCGATCGTTGAGATACGATGTTGCGTAGCAGAGTTATTGTCATTTCAATGATCGTAGGTCCAGTTTCAAAAGTGACACTCATCCCTATTGAAAAGCACAAATCTGATCATTCTAACAGTAATTCAAACCTCTTTCTATAGGATGATTGTCACTTTTCAAACTGGACCCACGACCATTGAAATGACAATAACTCCGCTCCGCAACATCGTATCTCATCGATCGAGGTGTCAAAATACGCAGAACAAAATTATGCACTTGGTTATTTGCTTCGATTAATATAATGCATACCCTTTCGAGCCGTTATATATTGGATCATTTCTGAGTGTTTCGATACTTTTTGTGAGCAGTTTAGATTACATACATGTAGTGTGATACCCATTGCACCCAATATGAACTGGTTTACTTCATCCAAATAGTGTGGGTTTTGTTTGTTTAAGTGCTTTAAATGTCTTTGTAATTAATGGATTTTCCCTTGGCCTTTACATCAAATATTGTTCAATTGTCATATTTTGATAAAGATAAGAAATTAATTTTGTAACAAAAGAACTTTTCAATAACTTCGGATATCTGATTGGTCATGACAGAACTCTCAACATTGCTTATCGATAAAATTATCCACAAAGGAATCATTTGATTATCAGACTGTTGGTGATATTAAATTAGTGTAATTGCCCTTGTGTGTACAATGTGTACAATGTATTGTGAATATAAACA
Source organism: Ophiura sarsii (assembly GCA_035610835.1). Taxonomy (NCBI): domain Eukaryota; kingdom Metazoa; phylum Echinodermata; class Ophiuroidea; order Amphilepidida; family Ophiuridae; genus Ophiura; species Ophiura sarsii. The sequence goes on along the minus strand of CM069450.1, from coordinate 37,406,036 downwards.
TTTTGTACGATCATTTCATTAACAGTGAATGCACAATTTTGTGTGCAGTAAACTAAGGTGGGGAGGGGGGAGGGTATGCAGTGACCGTTACACTGTAATCATGCGTGACCACAAAATGCCTAATAAGGATTGTTTTTTTGAGATGGGTGTCTTAAGCGTGTAAAGTGTTAGCGGGGGGGGGGGGGAGGGTTAAAATTGATAATTTTCAAGAACAGGGTATTTTTACTCGTTTAAGGGGTCAAATTAGGGAGAAAAACATGCAAAATGGTCATTTCATGGTGAATTTTGGCTTCAGAGGAAATACACATTTAAAAGGAAAAGGTCAAACATGTTTATTGCTTACAGCAGCATGATAGTTGACTAGAAACTGGAAAAGGCATAAATGTGGCTATGTGGGATCGCAACCAAGGGGTCACAGTCACAACCACACACCACTGCTTCATTGATAAAATGTCACTTTTGTACACAATAGCATGACAATAGTCTGTCAATTATCACAAATTTACTATATTTGAGGATAACTTTAAAGTTTGGTATCACCTTAAATGATTGAAAAGAATTAAAAAGCAAACAGCCCTGAGGCTAAATATCAACTAACTGGTAGAATATAGGCCTACATGGAACAAAATAGATTGTTTGCCACAACTGAAATCTGTAAAAGAAAGAGTAATTTGCCAAAGCCAAGCCAGTTTAGCACTAGAATTATGCCTCCCCAATGGCCAGAAAATATGACCCTGTGAACCTACATAGTAGAGGACAACTCTACTTGTTAGTGATACACTTGCATGGTTTAGCGAGCCGAACGGGATCTAGCACTAGATCTAAGCCAGTTGAACAATATCATAGCTACCAAGGAAGAAAGAAGTTAAAGGGGCACAGAGAGATTTCTCAAAAAATGAAATTCAACATTTTTACCTTGTTTAAATAGATGATATACCTACATAGAAACCCTCTCATGTAAGATGTCTTCAAAACAAATCAGTAAAAATGAAAAATAAAGACATTTTCTCAGCATTTCCGAAGGTATATTTAGTGCTTTTCACTTTGTGTGTATTTTGGGGGTAGCGATGATGTTTTCCTCAAAACCCGCTGAAAAAATGGCATGGTCAAAATCCCAAATATACTGACGGAAGCTCGTGATTTTGCCGACAGATTTAATGAAGGGGGGGGGGGGGGGGGGGGACACCCTTGATGGAAGGGAAAATTGATACTCGATAGTCGGTATAGATTGCCTAGGAATATTACAAGTTTTTTTGTAATCAACAACGGCAGACCAAAATGTTGTTGTACAGTGCTACGATAATTGTTAAAAGTTGGGCGTTAAAAGTTGGGCGCTTATAAGGGATTGTTTGTTGGCAGTCATTGTGAGAAAAATGCTTATAAGGGCATGGGCGCTTAATAGGGATAATACGGTAGTTAAATTAAAATGCTACTAAAAGGTGTGTTTTTCAAATTTGCTAAATTTTAATGCCATGAAAATTTAGTGATTTACAGTAAAGTGATAGATTCATGTATCAATTTTAATCATAATATAAGTTTCCTTCACAGAGGAAATATCATTTATGATTTGCATCAAATTGAACAAATTATTTTTTATTTGCCTTTTGTAGTCTGAATAAAATAGTTTTATTTGTCATATAGACATATAAGTGAATGTTGCATTCATTTGTTCACTAAACTTGATTCCATTGAATGATAATGTTAGTTTTCCGTTTCAAAAGAAGAATCATTAGGATTTTTATCAAAGAGGAAACAAATGATTTTTTATTTTCCTATTGCGGTCTGTATGTGCATTGGGTACTTCCACCCATTGTGTGTTGTGCCTTAGTGATAATGTTGGAAGTTTTACTGATGACCCAGGCTTGAACCGTTGCCACATTTTGCTGAATGCAGACCATACAAGAGAAATTATACTCTGATAAATTACTACTTTTTGATTTATACTTGCCTACAGGGTGGTCCAAAAAAAACTATACCCAACTTTGGAGGCCATTTTCTCCTAGATGATAAAATATTTTAGTAATTTGGTTTGCATATTATTAAAGCATATATCGTTGAGCATTATTGGTGAAAAAAGGGAAGATATTACATTAATATATTTTGAGATATTGCTATTTTTAGCGAGTATGTGTAAAAATGGCTTTTCCACGGGAGCTGTCAATGCATCAACATGTTTGAATATGATATGACAATGACACACCTTTGTATTCATTGCACAGTTGACAATGACAAGCACACCTTATTAAACTTAATCCTTAACTGCTTACAATGGGTCTTGGGTCATTACATTATTGTGTCATGTCATAAAAGTGCATATCATGTTGATGCATTGACAGCTCCCGTGGAAAAGCCATTTTTACACATACTCGCTAAAAATACCAATATCTCAAAAAATATTAATGTAATATCTTCCCTATTTTCACCAATAATGCTCAACGATATATGCTTTAATAATATGCAAACCAAATTACTAACATATTTTATCATCTAGGAGAAAATGGCCTCCAAAGTTGGGTATAGCTTTTTTTGGACCACCCTGTACTGTACAGTGGTTATTGTTGCGTATATAATTATTCACTGCTTTCATATTATCACTTGGGTATCTGGAATGTTTCAAATGTTATCTTATTTTTTATTTTTTGTCAATGTTTGTTGATTTTAACACAAGATAATCAACTTTTAAACGAATCACACGAAAAACCATGAAGATAACAGTGATATTTCATTTAAATATGACAACAGCAACAATTTATTTAGGCTACATTCTTCGAAATTGTGTATATATTTGGGGTGTACATTTATGTAAATGCGATTGTGTGAATTGCAAGCTATTGCATCAGAAAATCCTAATATCAAATCTTTGTTTTGGCAATTTAATATGTTGGGAATGCAATGACATGCATAGAAAGCCAAATATCCCTCTGCTTTTCAAGAGAAAAAAAAACTTCTTCCAACAGTGGACACATTAAAGGGGCACAAAGTGGTGTTGACATTTTTTAATTTAATTTAAATTACTTCAGAATTCAAGATGAACATTTAACATTATCATTATTGCTGTTTCTACTCACAAAAACACATCAAAACTTGACTAAAACAATACCACCGCTATTTATTGAAACTTTTCTTAAAACGCCCTCTATATAAATATGGTTCGTGTTATGTATCACACATACTGCAGGGGGACACTTTTTTTGAATCAACGTTTTGTTGTACAAAGAGGGCTGATTTTTCTTAATCCTTATAGGTGTAAGTTCATACATGTAATATAATTGTAAAAATATACCAATCCCAGTTTTTATCATAATTGAGGGCGTAGCCACCAACACATCTTTTAGTGCCCCTTTAAGTTAAAGGGACATTAAGTGGTGTTGAAAATTTTAAATATTTAAAAATTTACTTCAGAATTCAAGATGAACATTAAAAATTGCCATTATTGTTGTTTCTACTAACAAAAACACAGCAAAACTTGATTAAAACAATACCATCGCTATTTATTGAAAAACGCTCTATGCACATATGATTCGCGTTATGTATCATGCGTACTGCAGGGGGATACTGTCGGACGTAAAATGCTCCTTGCTGCTCTACGAGCATTTTTGAATCAACGTTTTGTAGTACAAAGAGGGCTGATTTTTCTTAATCCTTATAGGTGTAAGTTCATACATGTAATACAATTGTAAAAATATACAAATCCCAGTTTTTATCATATATTTTTGTAATTGAGAGCCTCCACCACATCTCTCAATGCCCCTTTAATTAAGCTTGTCATTTACAGACAATAGTTTACAAATTAGAAAAATGATGACAACAATTAATTAAACAGGCTATATGCAGTTATATATCAGATTTTAATTGAAATAAACTCTGTTTTAATATAGTAAGGTATATTATTTAGGCCTATATTTCAACTCTATAATTATATGTTAAATGACCTAATCTTGAAGAAAAAAAAGGTGAAAATGCTTTTTGCAATGATCTTCAAACCTTGAAAGGTAATTTTCTAGTCTTGATTACCATGATTTGTTTATAAAGGAGTTTTTAAGCTTATTTTTCTTATATGAAGAATCAAAATAGTATGATCCAATATATATATATAGCTGCTCGAACCGACCTGTAGGAAGAACCAGTGAGGAAATACTAATAAGCGTGAGCTGTTAAAGAAAGGAAATATTAATTAATGTTTTTGGCTTTGTGGCTCAGAAAACTATCCGGTTTGAAAGCCACCCCTGGGACAGTTAAGACCCTGGACCAAGTACAAATCTTTTAATAATATTATATAGTTTGCTTCCATTGTATAAGGGTTTGATATTTGCATGGGGGTATATTACTTGACTTTTGGTGTGATGCTCGGCTTGAATACTAAAACATGTAAAAAGGCAAAAGATGTTTCTTAAAAGAAATATGGACAATCATCAGGGTTTTTTAAATTTCTTTTGGAAAATATGATAAAATTGCATCGTGTTTTGAAGGTGTCCATCTCGGATGTTAAGTTGTAAACATTTGAGGTATGAAAATATTGAAAAAGAGAATCGTTTATAACAACTTGAGTATGTGTTACTGTAAAGATATAAGGCAATAGTAAATCTACGCTTATCCACGTTAGAAAACTGACTGAAATACCAATAAAATGTTCAAAAAGAGAATCATTTATAACAACTTGAGTATGTGTTACTGTAAAGATATAAGGCAATAGTAAAACTACGCTTAATATCCATGTTAGAAAACGGACTGAAATACCAATAAAATGTTGAAAAAGAGAATCATTTATAACAACTTGAGTATGTGTTACTGTAAAGATATAAGGCAATAGTAAATCTACGCTTAATATCCACGTTAGAAAACGGACTGAAATACCAATAAAATGTTGAAAAAGAGAATCATTTATAACAACTTGAGTATGTGTTACTGTAAAGATATAAGGCAATAGTAAATCTACGCTTATCCATGTTAGAAAACTGACTGAAATACCAATAAAATTGTGTCATTAAGAAAATTCACTGAACAAATTTGGGCATAGTCGCATTTTCAAACAATGGTTTCATTCGACAAGAAAATAATCTCCCGTTATTCAAGAATATCATATTCCTGTATGGCCCCCAAAAACACACCTGTTCTACGATACATGGGTCTGGGCAGTTGGACATTTTTGTGTGTTTTTTCCAAAATGTTGGTCAATTTTTCAATAATTTTTGATATGTTCAAAAGAGTCCCCGAGATTGTCAAACATAAAAAATAAGAGCATTTTGGTGGAGTTGATGTAAGTAGGGCACTGTAGTGTAGAGTAGCACAACTCCCTGGTAGTATTTACCAATTACGGTACCTCACTGGCCCTACATGTAGCAGCTCGGCCTTCAATTACTGCATTATTTTACTGCGCAATAATATTTAATTGAAAGTATGTATTATCCTCATGGAAGTGTCTAAGTATGGCTGAATCTTTACCTCTTCCGCAAATGTTCATCATACATATAATATTTTTTCAAACGTTTTTAGCCCCTTTCTGGATCTAACCATAGATCCTCTGATCCGGCTCCTCTGACTATACCCCAATCTAGTGTCCGTCCGAGGGCGGCATGCCGCTCCAGGAAAACACAGATTTTGAGGGTCTGTGCTAGCTGTAAACATATCGTGTTTAGTATTTTGAGCCATAGAGAGCTCTGATAATCAGAGCTAGCCCCTTTCTAGCATTGCAAAAGAATATTTTTACATTGTGAATTTTTATATACATGTATACAACAATGGGTCTTCACTGCTGGATAGTCAAGCAGAAGTAATCTTTTAAATTCAAACAACATAATTTACCCGGGGATTTACCATAGCAATTATATTGTGCAATACAAATAGCCAGACTGTTTGGTGTGGTATTGCAGTTAATGGTTCAGTTCACATATTAATTACTATAATTAATCGTTAAGAAACCAAACAAAGCCCATCTTGATCTTCGTTATCATACTTTTATTTTGATAGAACCCAGCACCCACCTGGGTCATTTTATCATATTAAAATTTCCCAGGGTTCATTATACCAAATGTTTTCAAAACTTTCAAATGTGTGGATACACTTACAAAGCATGAAATTCATAGTATGTAGGTAACTTTTAGAAATTTTCACGATAGCCTTCTTTTTTTTCTTCTTTTTTCATTTTACTATTGGGTATTGGCATTTATGGAGGAGTTTTTATTAGAGAAGATTTCACACTGCAAATATACCTGCAAGGCGGCAAATAATGTCCTTAATTATGCCGGAAAAATAAATAAAATGGGTGTTACAATGCAATGATTCGTCAAGACTTTGATTTGTACTCATCTAGTTCTATACATATGTCATAAGACATAGCTATAATGAACTTGACAAAGAAAAGTCTTCAGATATTCAAGATATATATTGACATTGTATTCCTTTATAATTGTTTTGTAATAATGTAGTGTGGAAATGGGTAGTCTAAGGGCGTGTTCTCACTGCGAATGTGGACTCATACCTAGGTGCGAGTCTACATGCGTAACAGTTTAACAGTGATATTGCGTTCTCATTGTGAGATAAAATACATCAAAATACTGATGTGGTATCGAGTCCACTTACCCGGATGTTACTTGTTTACAAGTTTAAGCGAGTGCGCCGTGCGTACTTACTGCGTAAATACCACGCGTGCATGACATTTGGCCGCGTGAAATTGCAATTTGAAGCGCGCACCGGACGGCGGCGCAGTCTGATGCAGCGCAACATGCTTGTTATTGTGGAACAAGTGGTACGAGTCCACATACAATAAGTAAAACGCGTTCTCACTAGCAATTTTGATACCACGTCCTAGGTGCGAGACTACCTCTTCAAGTAGGATTCGACCCTACATCGTGGATGTAGGGTCGAAACCCCTTATTGCGCGTTCCCACTAGGCTTGGAAGTAGACTCGATGTAGCATCGAGTCCACGTCCTGGTATCAAATAGCCACAGTGGGAACGCGCCCTAAATCACCCCAAATGGTTAATAACATACTTGCACACTACAGTAATTCCGGAACTTCAAACATAGTTTATATACTAATTAACAGTAGTAAGGCGTTAAAACTATCGGATTAATATCATGGGCTTTGTTCGCAGTGAAATATCACTGCCACCTATGATATCCCTATATTCATAGCCTGTGGCTATACATGGACCTCTGGGCTCATTATCAATACTTGTGTCTTAATTATAATAAAAATGACCTCAAGGTTTTAACACTTCGCAGAGTGGTTGAATTCTACTAGATCGTAAGCTTTGACGATTAAATCCTTCTTTTATATCTAAACTAACTTTAAACTGCCTGTCTGTTTTCATAATATGCTCCATGCGGCATAGAATACCTCTTACAAATATATTTATAATTTGACAAAATACATTCCCTCCTCTTTTTATTATTATTTTTTCAAATAAACCAGGGTAAATAATAACGCTTTATATAACATAAGCCGGCTTATAGCTTAAGGGTTAATGAACACGTCCTGGCGTGGAGCCCTATTGTTATCCATTATAATTGTGGGTGAACTTGTAACTGCCCCAGGGGGTGGAGGGCTTAACCAGCATCCAGTCTAGTGTGTGCTTAGTGAACAAAAAACTTGACATTTGATAACCCCTATATTGAAAGAACAGGGTTATACTTGAATCGTATTGTGCATTATAAGGTATTGGACTTCAATCTTGGACAAAAGTGTTGATGATTCTTAACGAAGATTGCAGGACAAAGGATGGGAGGAATAAAGGTTTGAATTTTAGTGGTTGAAATTCATTTTACTTTTATGCAAAAGAGAGAATCTGTCTATGGCCCGTATAAGGGCGGACAGGCCTCTAAAGTAGATCCGTTCCTTTTCCACCCTTTGTTTTCCATCGTTTGAAATAAATTCAAAATGTAAAAAAAGCATCAAATATATTTTAAATGTTCGAAATCTTTCAAAAAAAATTAAAACAATTGAGCAATATTCTTGAAAATATTTGCAAATTTTTGAAAAGAAAATCTCCTAAATTGGCAAATTATTGACTGGTTGGGCGTTTTGAAAAAATATTTGTTTATATATATTTTGTTACGATGAGGGGTGAGTGACATCAGTGTATAGTCTAGTGATCACAATCATGACAATGATGCTACATATTTCCAATGTGATTGCAACGTTTTAATCTCTCCGCGCGTAAAAATTTATCCAAGCTTACGCGCGCGAATATGCCACAGGCACATGGTTTTGGCCGCACTCATGCATCACGTATATGATTCGCAGTGCGTGTGTTGCCTCATGCGCGTCAGCGTCCTTTTAAATTTATTCGCTGCTGTAAGAGGGCTTCGCCAATTTGGAACTGATCAAACTATAGCACCCTTTGAATCAAAGATGAGTAGGCCTACTGTCAGCTCTGGCACAGAAATTCTGTTTCTATGACTATACAGGGTGAATCAAAAAACATTGTGCACGATTTGAAATGGCCATTTGACCTTGATGCATGCATTGAACTATGATTTTTTTTTGTCAGTGTAAAGCGTTGTTACTCTAGTTTATCCTCCCAAAAAGTGAAAGTAATCAACTGAAGAATACGCAAACTGTGGCAGGTTTTGTAAACTGACTGCGTTTTTCGCCATTCCTATGGGATTTACACACAGTAAAATTGGTTTTCGCTAAATGGTCATTATCACTCACATTAATTGTCAAAATGTTCCTGAAAAATCATTCTTTCACTCTGGGATAAGTAGTTTAAAATCGTCTGATACCGAGTTGTCAAATGAAAAGGCAAATCTGAAAACAAGCATCACCTGTTATAGAGCACTTAGAATGCCACACCCTCCTTTGTTTAGGATGATGGTGCTTTTTCACTCTCACTCCATACCATCATGCTGCAGTAATATTCATGTCTTAACTGTGTAAATCCCATAGGAATGGTGAAAAACACAGTCAGTTTACCAAACTTGCCACAGTTTGCTTATTTTTCAGTCGCTTACTTTCATGTTTTGGGAGAATAAACTAGATTAACAATACTTAAATATACTGACAAAAAAAAATCCATGGTTCAATGCACGCATCAAAGTCAAATCCGTTTCAAATCGTGCACAATGTTTTTTGATTCACCCTGTAGTATAGAATGAGAATATAACCTGACAGTTACCTCCCTATGATCCCAACTTGAGGTGCCATGACACAAGACTACTATCTTTGCACGAAAATTATGCATAGCTAATTACAACTTATGATGCCTTGCATGCTTGGCTTGTATGAGATCATTGCCCGCTTTAAACTTCATTGTATAAAATCTTTATTTACAGTGAAATTAACCTTGGACCATTGCGCAATAATAGTGTGTTCCACTTTGTTGAATTTGAAAAAGAAAAAAAAAGTAATTATGACACTTTCCTTAAGACCAGTTCCGTTTGTGCAATTGCGGTTTGCTGCACTCACCAAACTATCCCACAGATTCAACAAGGTTCTGAAAGAGATATGACAGAAAGATCAAAGTCGTTTTTTAGTTGAATTTGACCTAAACCAGGCCAAAATTTTCTCAATATGATATGTACTTATTTTTTTAAAACAATTATGGATCACAAATGGCTAATTCATTTCAATTTATTCAAATTCATTTCTATTGTTTTGGTTTAGATTGTTTTGATTAATTTCTCGAATGTTCATGTGTGATATTTTAATCATTGCATATTGATACATTTAGTAGAAACAATTTTATTCTACTTTGTTTTTAAATAGTGCATAGAAAAGTGTTTTCAACCCGGTGGAACAGGTAAAGGTGGTGTATAGGTATGTGTACCTACACAGTTACATTAGCTCCCAACTCAGTTCTTCAGCCATTTTATGATACAAATCAGTTACGTGTGACCACAAAAACGCATGGGGATGTTTTTTAAATGGAGTGTGTTACATAATATATCACAATGTAACACAATAAACAATTTTCAAGAAAAGGGGTACTTTTTTCAGAACCCTGTCAAGATTTTACTTGTAGTTTCGGGGTCAAATTTGGGAGAAAAAACATCAGAATCCCCATTTATGGTGAATTTTGGCATCGGAGGATATTTACGTTTAGGGCGTGTCTGGAAAACCTTAGGTTAAGCATGTTTACAGCATGACATTTTGAAAAATATTAGAAAGAAAAATTGATTTTTTTGGGGGTATTTTTAGAACAAATCTAAGGTTAATGCATTGGCTTTGGGATGAAAGCAATTATGCAGTATTCAACTTTGGTTTCACTAATTGTAGGTGAAGGTCGCCAGTAACCCATCAAATTCAATGATAATAAAGGTATTTAAATAGCGGAAAGATCAAAGCCATGAACAACAAAAGAGCAATTTCGTGTCATAAACAAAACACAGAAATTAAGTTAAGAAGGGCCGACCAGGTTCCACAGGAAGATAGCTTTCAAAATGTTGCTGGATGTGGCAGTATAACATTCAAATGGGGTGTAAGTATACACAGTGGCGGTGGCAGGATATGGTGGGGGCATCCCACAGTCAGCCCATTTTCCACCAGGAAAATTTAGAAAGGGGAAAATAGCTACGTTTTAAGCAGACAATAGAACAAATTGCCCCTCAGATAGTGAACTTCACTCTGAAAAGACTGAACTTCACTCTGAAAAGACTGAACTTCACTCTGAAAAGACTGAACTTCACTCTGAAAAGACAACTTCACTCTGAAAAGACTGAACTTCACTCTGAAAAGACTGAACTTCACTCTGAAAAGACTGAACTTCACTCTGAAAAGACTGAACTTCACTCTGAAAAGACTGAACTTCACTCTGTAAAAAGTGAACTTCACTCTGAAAATAGTGAACTTCAGTCTGAAAAGAGCTGTCCCTCCACAGGCTCTTTTTGGAGTGATTTCCCACCCTAGTTCAAAAGTGATTTTCACTCTTTTCAGAGTGATATCTATTCTGAAAAGATTGGCAGTCACTCTGAAAAGAGTGAACTTCACTCTAAAAATTGAGCTATATCTCCACGAGCTCTTAATGGGGCATTGAGAGATACGTATGGGAGTGCGCCCTCATTTATCCTGGAAATCAGTTTTTTTGCATCAAAGTAATACTTAGGCATATACGGTACTATAACTACCATCTGAAACAGTTTACCAACATTCGCCGTTTATCATATAAAATTTCATGATTTTGATCATATCGAAACTCAGGTGCTGAATTCGGAAGTTATGCATCGTTTTACTACACAGACTTTCGCGGCAAATCTCAACCCGGAAGTGCCGTTATTTGCTTATTTTGGCATGAAGGCGATGTCGGAATTGTATGACATTTTGGATTTGGGCTATGTTGATGATTATCTTTACGTTTTTTGCTCATTTAGTATATCGATACATCTCTCAATGCCCCTTTAAAGAGTGAGAATTAGTTCTGTTATATTTAGAGAGTATGGTATATCTTCAATCACTGGGAAATATGTAGCCACCCTGTACAAAATATTCCGCTTTCCCGCACCCTTGTGTGATAACATGGGTATGACAGCATATCGCACAGACAGCGTGTGTGGTTCTGATGTCAGATCATTTTGATAGGGATTCGCTTTTCATACCCGCAATCATATTACCATTTTGATATGCCTCAATGTGTCTGGACGACATGTCAAGTTGTCATGGCATATATATTAACAAAATAATGTTTTCATTGAAAACAAAGTTCAGCTGTATTCACTGGCAATATGTTTTCGAGACTTAGGCAAAGTCCTGATACCAGAATCTTGTCATCCATGTAACAGGAGCATATTTTTAACAATGAGAAATATTAAAAAGTTATGTCTCTTTTTTTTCAGCACCACAAATATGAATAATATTGGAAATAATGAATGAAAATTTTTCGTCATTCATCTCAACAACAAAAAATTTGGAACAATAAACCCATCTGCAAAAAAATCTGATGGAAAAAAGTGTGAAAATCAAGGCAGACCGAAAATGTCTATGTTTACGGTACTAACCAATTATCGAGTACTCATAAAGTCATGGTTGTGATGTGCATGTAGTTACTAAGTCGCAAGTTACCTAAAAATAATTAAAGTCATTTCAATGCATATTTCTATGGACAAAGTCATAACATTTTGGGCAAGTCACTGGGTAAGATGTCACGTCAAGTCACAAGTCAAAAATGTAACAACCCTGCACTATAAAGGCTGGCTCAATAAGGTTAACAACCCTATGATCCCAATTAAAGGTAGATGACCCGATCACATTTTCGTAACACAGAATTATTTCAAACATACGGAGATTTTCATATCATATGAAAGCTCGTATTTTTCTCATCATCATACTGAAATTTGACGGCCTAAATCGGTATAATTACGGAGAAATCGATGAAATAACGTCGAATTACCGCGAATGGTGGTATACCACCGATATAGTTTGTGTACTACTCAATGGGTACAGTTCACAGCATCTTGTGCGTGTAAAATAAGAACCATTAGAGCTATGCAACTCAAACTTTGGAACACGACTTTTTTAAGGATGACCTTTCATGTAGAATAGAAAACTTCAAGTTGAAAATTGAAATGTGATCGGGTCATCTACCTTTAACAAATTTTGTTCTGCTATGAAGACTCTGGGAGCAATAGGTGTAACTATAATAATTGGATAATTGCAGTTTCTATTTCAAATATCACTTTCTATAATTATATAATTTCAACTGTCAATTTCAACCAACTGTCTTATTCCATTGTCAATTTCAATTGTTATATCAATTGTAATTTTCCAATTGTAATTTTCAATTGTCAATAACAATATCATTGTTATTTCAATTGTAGTTTCGATTGATTTCCGCCCTGAACTACAAAGCAATTTACATGCACACAAAATCCCCACAGTAAACAATTTCACACACGAGTTAGATATTTCTTTGCCACAGCAAAAACTAATTAAGTTTATTATTTCATTTGACTACTTTAGCCAATAATTGCTGTGACCTGTCATCTTGTAGAACCAGAAACGTCAGCATTTTGAGCTACCGATTGACAATGACGCTCGCTCGCTTCATTTGTATATGACAATCGGCTCCCTGTGTGATATTACTATTATTTATCCGGTCTGGTTGTAGTTGAAACTCATGTCAAAATATTTGTACTGGATGTATTTTTAGATACAAAAATGTGTATTCTGCTTGTACATGCGTAAACACTTTGTATGCATTATCAGATGGAAAGCTGTGAACTTAGTTTAGGATATGTCCCGTCATATTTAGATTATATTTTATCTAAATTTTTACATTGTCCTTCTGTTAAACCAAAAAAACTCATCGTTTAGTGTCTTGGGTAAAGTTAGTAGAGCCCGGTGGTTTCAGTCAACATTGACTTTGGGTACGCATGATCGTTCCAAAAATCGCGGAAAAGGGGGGTTTCTGTACCATGTCCGCGGACATTCCGCGATTTCCCCAAGTTAGGGGTGTTTTTTGAAGCTATGTCTGCAATTTCCCCAAATTAGGGGTGTTTTTTGAAGCTATGTTTGCAATTTCCCCAAATTAGGGGTGTTTTTTGAAGCTATGTCCATGATTTCCAAAAATAAGGGGTCGTTTTGGAAGCTATGTCCGTGATTTCAAAAAAATAGGGGTGGTTTTTGGAGAGGCTATGTCCGCGAAGTAGTAAAAAGGGGTATTTTGAACTATACAGGGTGTCTCAAAAAAATTAGGACTCTGTTTCATGACGGTGTAATTCCTATAATAATCATTGGACCATGACCAATTTAGTCTCACAAAGTACGCTAGTTTTCTTATTTTGTATCGGATTGATCTGATACTTTCAGGATATCATAATAATTATTTGGGCTTTACATTGAGACTAAATTGGTCATGGTCCAATGATTATAATAAGAATTACACCGTCATGAAACAGTCCTAATTTTTTTGAGACACCCTGTATGTGTCCTCGTTTTTGCGCAAATAGGGGTCTATATAGAAAGTGTCCTTGAAATGGTGAAAAAAGGGGGGTTATTTTTAGTCAAAATGTCCTAGTTTTTGTGCGAAAAGGGGGTCAAATTAGCAAAATTGTCCGCGAAACACCGTCAAATAGGGGGGTATTTCAAGATCCTGGAATGATCATGTGTTACCCCTCTGAATACGAAGAGAGAACACCAGGTAGTAGAGATCTGTTGGCAGAATCACAAATGGATACTTAAGGCAACCAGAGAGTCCAATTTGTTCACTCATTTCGGATACAAATTCAGTTATTTTACTAACAAAATTGGGATATTTTCAACACATTGTGAAAAAGTTCACGAAATATACCCATGTAATCAGTAATCTTGAAAAAGGGGGACATTCATTCATGAAAGGGTAAGAAGGGAATTTGTTATCTAATACCCTAATATTTATACACCACTTCATTAATTAGTCAACCATGTGTAATAATTTAATGGTACAAAATGCATTTGAACAATTATTGTGTAAACTCATTCCGGAAATCAACATGTTGATTATGGGCACTGATTTGTTTGTATTTATTAGTCATAATATAGACTTTTGACCTATGGATGTTAAAAAAGTGCTGTTACATAAAACTTATCACAGTAGTTAGAGATATTAGCACTAATTTGCCAACTCATAGTTGAGAAGAAAAAAAGTTTGTTTCATGTAGGCATTTTTTAGCCAGGCATTTTAACCGCATTTCTCTTATTTTTTTATTTAGAAAAATTCTGGGGAAAAATCTCCAAACTGCTATTTTTATACCAAATATGTTTGAACTTTTTAAATCAAGATGGGGATTTTTTTAAAGAATTAGAATCAAATTGTTATCTTTAGTGGTCTATGACTTGGATTTATGTATCAAAGCCATTTTTGCAAGTGTGCCAACTTGTTGTGACTTTGATTCTAAACCAACATATGATGAGGGGGCGGGGGAGCGATGTGTGGTGCTTAAGACCCCATTTTCACACCTCTTTTTCAGTTCTCTATGGTATACTTTTACCCATGATCAGTCACCCACAATGACACCCCCCCCCCCTCATTTCAACCATAAACCATTCTCATGAACAAAATTGGGTTTTTTTATCAACAATATCAGTCAATTAAGGTTTTTTGGATGTCTTTTTGAAACAAATGTGCTGTTTGCATTGTCATATGGTCAGTTCCTAAAATCCCCATTTGAACACCAAAAATTGGTTCAATAGGGTATACCATTTCATCACCTGGCAGCTATAGACGACCCCCTTTCAATGATGATCGGATCACTCATTCACTACAAAATACTCTGGCGGCCACATACCCATCCAGAAGATGGGTGCCTCCCCCCCCTTCCAATCATTCATGCATGGTTACATCGGTTTCGTCTTTGTTCCCTTTGATTACACAGTTTTGTTTATTTGGGTTAGATCTGAAATGGTTTGGTGTAACAAAACAATTAGCCAATTATCTTACGTTTGACCCTTCGTTTGTGTTGTATTCAACCATGAAATTGAGCTTTGAGTGATTGGATTTTCTGAAATTGTATTATTCTATCAATGAAAAAGATAGATTGTACATTACTATACTAGGTTGTTGTAGACTGTCAAGAGATAAAAGATCTACTATGATCATTTAGACACAAAGAAAACACTTAACTCTTTTATTAACACTTTCCACGCTGCAGGCGTCTGCAAATGACTCTCAAGAATGTCACAAAATGTTTCAAAAATGTCAGAATTATAGAATTTCATCACCATATTTGGAATCACCATATAAATAAGTACAAACGTTCTTAGTATTATTCAGTAATTCTTGAGATAAGACTATGAAAGTTGGGAAAGATTTCTGTTTTGTACGGTAAAACTAATATAGCCGTGTGGAAAGTGTTAAATACCAATATTGGTAGTTCCGACTGTCAAGTTTTATCCCACCCCATGATTGGCGGAAGAAAAGATTAATAGAGGAGAAAACTGGCAAAATTGTCATTTTATGGTAAATGTTGGCTTCAGGGGAAATACATGTTCAAAGGGATGTCTGGAAAATATTGGTTAATATAGCATAATATTTGACCCACACCCACGTCTTGTTCTGAACACTACCTATTACAGGCTAGACTGCATTTTTGTATGCATTTAGCAATGGCCACTCTTAAATCTATCTTTACCCCTATCCTACCCCCTTCACAATTATTGGGGTCATCACTGGTTGATGGTTATACTATGTTCCCTCTTATACAACCCATCAATGTCATAACCTATTATCATATTACAAAATAAGGATATACCCTAAGTCTCAGTGCATCTTGAGACAAGCTGTGTGACCCCTGGCAGAGATGAAAGCAATAACACAGAAATGCAACATCTTTGTCAACAATATCCCTGGTGTCTATTTGGCTTTGTAATTGCAGCAATGCTATAGATATTTCCTCTATTACTATAATTGGCCTGTTTTTCTGCAAGGTATTTGTACTAAAAATGGAAATGAAACTGTTTAGTTTCATTTTACTAATTTCTAAACTCTTGTTTGTTAGGGTTTTTTTGGTGTGCTTTCCCTTGCTAATAATGAAAGAACCTTTTATTTTATTTGGATCGACTGTCAATGAAAATACTACAAACATGATATGACATAAATAGATAAAACAATATCTTTAATTCAGATTCTATTATTTTACGGGTTGGGTAATAAAGGATCATACCTTGGGATTTGATATAACTTACGATACTATCATTATTATATCTTCTGTATTCATATTGCTGAATAAATTGAATTGAATTGAATAAATTGAATTGAATTGAATCATGTTCACAACATATGACAGGTATGACTGAAAAATCCACTCCACTCGTATTCCATAGGGTACCAGCAAAAGCGTTACTTCCCATTGAGATTGCAGTATTAATTGCCTGGTCCAACAGCCAGGAATGTCTCTACCTGTGTGTATGTTGAATTCCGCTACCACCAGGTGTGCTGTGTCATGGGAAGTTTGCGAAGGCCAGTGAAGGGTATACATTCAAGTTTTGAAACAAAATTTGTTGTGATGATTCAGAATTTGAAAACCTTATGATTCTTTACATATTAAAGGCATATTATGCGATCTTTTTCATGGAACGCCCTCTATCTTTGAGTTTTTCCTTGAAATTCAATTTTTGTGTCAAATAACATTTATAAACATGAAACTAAAATATCTTGTAAGTTACAGAGCAATACGCTTTCTAATTACTTCAAAATCATGGTTTATGGGTTAAAATAAACTGTTGGGTTACCTTATTTTCTGAGTGTTGGTTTTGTTCGGAATTATAATTCCATGGTTTGACACCGTGTTAACACCGTTTACAGTGTTTCCGGTTTACAACCGCAACTGTACATAAGTGAACACACCCCTACGGAATGCTTTATGATGAAAATTGAAACTAATATGTTGAAAAATTCCTTAAATTGAAAGCATATTTCCATTATGATTAAGTAAAGTTCTGTGATTGGTCTTGGTAAGGACAATACAGTCAAAGTAGATTGATGAGTCCAGGAAAGTCTTTCCTGATAGTCAAACTTCATTATAAGAGAGTAAAATATGTGGAAAAGTTTAAAAAAGATCACATAATATTGCTTTAATATAGTACATTTTAATTTCATTTTTAAGTTTTTACTTTTTGAGATGATTTTTGAGATTCAAGAAATGTAATACTTTTAATCCAAAATGGACTTCTCTATGTGTTTTAGGGAAATCAAATGTGCATCCATTTTTTGAACCACAAAGACTATAATTTTTGGGAAATGTTTTGTGTAAAATGTATGTAATCTATATCATTGTCACAATGGCATGTTCACAAAATATGTATTCATTTATTTAAGGCATGTTTATGCGGGTTTTTTTGTTGTTGTCCCTCCTCTTATCTGTGATTTTTCGTAGAAATGCGATCTAAAATGAAACTAAAATATCTTGTAAGTTACATAGCATTATGTTTCCTAATTACTTCAGAATCAGATTTTGAAACAAGTTGTACATAGTTTGACACCGTTTTAACACCGTTTACAGTGTTTCCGGTTACAACTGCAACTGTACACAAGTGAACACATCCCTAGGTAATGCTTTATGATAAAAATCTAACAAATGTGTTGACAAATTCCTTAAATTGGAAGCCGATTTCCATAATGACATGCTGAGGAAAATTGAAACTAATATGTTGAAAAATTCCTTAAATTGGAAGAAAAAGATCACATAATATTGCTACTTTTTGAGATGATCTTTAAGATTCAAGAAATGTAATACTTCTAAATCCAAAATGGACCTCTTTATGTGTTTAGGGAAATCAAATGTGCATCCATTTTTGAACTACAAAGGCTATAGTTTTTGGAAATGTTTTGTGTAAAATTTATGTAATCTATATCATTGTCACAATGGCATGTTCACAAAATATGTATTCATTTATTAAAGGCATATTATGCGATCTTTTCCATGGGACACCCTCTATCTGTGATTTTTTCCTACAAATGCAAACTAAACTAAAACTAAAATATCTTGTAAGTTACAGAGCAATATGTTTCCTACTTACTTCAAAATCCGATTTTGAAATAAGTTGTCCTGGTACCAGGACGGTTTATTTTTTAGGTCGTTAATAGAATCCATGGTTTGACACTGTTTTCCCACCGTTTTAAAGGAGGTGTCCCGCAAGCATAAAAGTGGGCATTATATGTTAGAAAAGTAACTATTGAGCCCAACTTTTGTAATTATATTGAAGAAAACACCACACTTATGACAAAAGCAAATAAAAACCGCAATCTCTCAACATGCATTTTTTTAAATTCGCGGCGATCGAAAGTCCCAGTGTCGATGATGTCATAATTATACAATGCACATGCGCAAATTTGACACCGATACCCATGACGTCATCGACACCGGGTCTTTCAATCGCCGCGAATTTTAAAAATTGCATCTTCAGTGATGGCAGTTTTTATTCATTTTTGTGACTTGTATGGTGTTTTGTTCTATATAATTACGTAATTTCGGCTCGATAATTAGTTGTCTAACAAATAATGCTCAATGTTGTGCTTGCAGGACCCTTCCTTTAACGCTGTTTACAGTGTTTCTGGTTACAACCGCAACTGTCCACAAGTGAACACACCCTACGAAATGCTTTATGATGAAAATCTAACAAATACATGTATGTTGACAAATTCCTTAAATTGGAAGCAGATTTCCATAATGACGTGCTGATGAAAATTGAAACTAATATGTTGAAAAATTCCTTAAATTGTAGGCATATTTCCATTATGATCTGGTATTGGTAAGGAAAATACAGTCACAATAGATTTATGAGTTCAGGAAAGTCTTTCCTAAGAGTCAAACTTCATTATAAGAGAGAGAAAAATATGTGTAAAAATTTGAAAAAGATCTCATAATGCTACTTTTTGAGATGATCTTTGAGATTCATAAAATTTAAAACTTTTGAATCTAAAATGGACTTTAGCTTCATGTGTTTAGTGAAATCAAATGTGCATCCAATTTTTGAACCAATAGGGATGAACTATGTAAATGCTATGTGTTTGCCGACAAATCCATATCATTGTCACAATCATGACAATGGCGTGTTCACAAAATATGTATTCATTTATTAAACGACAAGTCTGTGTTTCAAAAGGTATAGGTTTTTTTTATTTTAATAAATGATACCTCAATGTGCATTCACAGACATAAAAAGCAATTTGTATTTCTGGAAATTCAATTTACACTCACACTCGCACAATAATTGAATTGAATTTGATAAATTATAGCAATTAACATTTAATGACTCCCTAAATATTTTCAGCATGCATATCATCAGAGGGAAAAATTTATATTAGTTTGTCTCTCCCATGGTATTTGTTGACATCTATAGGCTAAAGCAAATACTACTGTAAAAAGTAATTTTTGAGGGTGTTTCTTTTTCTCCGCCAAATTTCATGATAGTGGAATTTTCCACAAAATCAGTAACTTGTGAAATGTTATATAGTGCGCAAGTACTTATGGGAAAAAACATACAAGTCAACATTGAAAATTGCTGTCTATTTTCCACGCGGCTATTAAACAGAACAAAACAGATTTTCAGAAACCTTTCCCAACTTTCAAAGTCTTATCTCATGAATTACAGAACCAATATAAGGCATGTTTGTACTTATTTTAATGCATTTCTCATGGTGATTCCAAATATGGTAATAAAATGTCATTTTTGAAACATTTTGTGAAATTTTGGAGAGTCGTCCGCCGCATGGAAAGTGTTAAATTTCTTAAATGATATGTCCGCAAAAAAATAAACTGAAACAGTAAATGGATGTGTGTGTACATATGACTACTATTATTATTATCAAGATATTCTGTAAAAGTGGAAATGTTCGCGCTACATTTATTTTCGCGCTAAAATCAGCAAGCGCGAAAATAAAAACGTGAGAATATATTTATTTTACATGTAGGTCTATGTACAGAAGCTCAAAATCGCGAAAATAAAAACAAGCAAAATTGTTCAAAATTTCTACGCGCGAAAATTTCCACTTTTACAGTAACATTTGCTACAGAGTTTCACAGTTTGGATTGAGGCAGTTTCCTTCCCTCTAAGATCACAACATCAACTCTTTCTTTCTCTAACGATAATAACCTCGTAATTGGTTTGGATGTGAATGTTGCAAAGAGGATGTCAGCCTGTCATATTGAATTTGCTAATTTGCTAATTTCTTGAACAGTACTTCTACTGTCTATCTGGATGGACACAACAGATGCAGCGAAAGAGGTCAAGTCTTTTTAATATTTTTGCCTTAATTGTGTGTGTTCTATTGAGTATGATGAGGTTATTTTAGATTTTCTTTGATATATTGTGTTATTGGTGTTACAGCGGAGTCATTCGTTTTACTGCTTTGGATTAAAAAAAAAATCAACATTGGTTTGAAAACAACAACAAAGTCGCCGCTATAATTGAATTAAAGGGCATTGAGAGATTGCCAAGAAAAAAGGAAATTTGGAAAAAAATAATTGTTTCAATAGATAAGATACGTAGGAACCCTGACGTATAATAATTTATGGGAAAACGGTTCAATGATGGCGCTAGATAGACATTTGATTGAAGCAATTTATGTGGTGAGTGATGCTGATAATTTCGATGTGATCTACTTCCAAATTACCAAATCATGAAATTTTAGATGATAGATGGTGAAGTATTATGTAGGTGCCAAAAAACTGATTTCCAAGAAAATTGAGGGTGCACTCCATTACATATCTCTCAGTGCCCCTTTAAGAATGGAAAAATAAAATGACCTAACATGAGTGTCTGCTGGGTTCCTTGTCCAATGTATTCTTCCTTTTTTGTTTGGATTTTGTTATTCAGGTCATTTGATTCTATGTCAGAATTGTGAAGAATCAAAATGATACATTTTTCAATACTACTTTAACTCTGGTTAGCTCCTTTAATTCTTTTGTACATAATATGCAGTTATTTTAACGCTTTCCACGCAGCAGGTGTCTGCAGACAACAATCCAATATTTCACGAAATGTTTCAAAAATGTCAAAAATATTGAATTTCTTTACAATATTTGGAATCACCATGAGAAATGGCATTGAAATAAGTACAAACATTCCTAGTATTGGTTCAAAAGTTCTTGAGATAGACTTTGAAAGTTGGGAAAGGTTTCTGAAAAATCTGTTATTGTATAATGGTAAAACAAATAATAGCCGCGTGGAAAGTGTTAAAAATGTATGGATCTTGTTAACGAAGAAGCCAAAGCATACATTTTTATTTGATGTGCGATGTGCGATGGTCCATTCATACTCCTGTCATCCTGCGTCCGTCGGTCAATGTCTAAAAGATGACATTGATTCAACTCGCGGTTGATGTCCTGTGATACACAATGACTTGAGTATGAACGGAGGCCTTAAGGGTTCAAGTTGAACCTTGAAATTCGACTTCGCAATTGAAGCTTTCTAATATCTTTGCTGTTCTATCAAAATCTCATATCTCCATCTGGCCTTTCACTCAGCATGTATAGTAATACTTTCTATGTCGAGGGCTCAGAAACAAAAGGCCTTATCTTCATTTTGACCATTTTGAGAAAAAGCCTATTGAAGATTTGTAAACACATTGGGGAGATAGAGATGAGGCCTTGTGATGCTGGCTGTAACTTTGAAAGGGGTTGTGTTAAGGAGATAGGCTGTATGTTACGGGAAAGGTAATTTCTTCCTGAACATTTTGATACCAAAATCTCATTTTTGAAAAAAAAATTTAAGCTTTTGTTCATGAGCCCTCTGATGTATAACCCTTGGACAGTCTGCTCTAACCTATTCATGGGTCAAAACACATCTTTTAAAATCTTGCAAGTGCTCTTACCCCTGAACATGTATAAAGCAACAATTCCTGGGCATAACCACAGGGCAGTTTTACTTTATAAATGCTGAAGGGCCAGCAAAACAAAAACAAGGTTTTGGCAGAACAGCAACGATATGGGCCAAAACTGATATGAAATAGGTTTTGAATCTTGGGCAACGAATTTTGAAGATAGGTCGGTTTGGATTTTTTTTGTATGATCTCTTCCTTGAAAAATGTTCACACAACAAATTAAAAGTTCCATGCAAATTTCTGATGAATTATCATATATGAGTAACAAAAAAACTGTTCAAATTTTAATGAAAATTATGGTAAGTTTTCAAAACTTTTTATATAATCTCAAGATTTTTTAAACAATGGGCAATTACGCCTGTAGAGGACATGGTTTTTTTCCCAATTGGCCTCCCACATCTCTTCCTCCTTGATAACCATAAGAAAACACATCGTTATTAAAAATAAAAACACACCAAACCAATATTTTCAAAGAACAAAATGTTTAATAAATAAACCGTGATGTATAGGATTGTCTCACTCACATACATGCTATACCTCTGATAAAACAAGATGAATATTTCAGAAACATAATAATAACAGCGTACCAAATAATATGCTTTTTGGCACGGCTAAGCAGAGAAAGTAAAATGAATTAACAAAATATTGAAATGTACTCTACCATGAGGTTTTTATACTACTGCACCGTATAGATTAAGAATTTATAAAATGGGGGAATGAAAATTAACAAATGCATTTCTTAAGATAAAGAAAAAATGTGAACATGTGACTCTACACACATAATTTTAACTTTTGAGGCATTTTATGACACATCATAGTCACACATTATGTGGTTGGATATATTTTTGAACAATTTAAGGTTGAAATATGAGACAAAATGCTTTTTACAGCTAGGACGAAAAGACATTAATATTCTATATTTAACAAATACAAATCATTGATTTAAGATGTTGTATTGAACTCTTTGTTAAGTAAGAAGATGTACGTAAAACTCTAAGGAGGATGCACTTTAAAACTATCAGCTTGATTAAAAATAGACAAAACGTGTTTTTCATGTGATGTGTCATTTTGTATGCATGCTCAGTAATCAGTATGAAGTTGAACTCCCAGGGTGCTCAGTGGTCATTACAAAGGGAGTATCAGGCGCATCCAAAAAATTATGTAATTAGGGTAGTTTTTCAAGCCGGGCACATTACGTACATCTAGATCAGCTCAGCATTTGTTTCGTAATACATCTAGGGAAGGAAAAAGGGTAAAAATGTATTATACTTGGTATGAGGCTTACACTATACAAATTACTTGCTTAGGGTATCAACATATTTGACTACTTGTTTCAGGTATCAAAATAATTATTTGGACTTGCTTGTTTAGGGTATTGGAAATTCTGGTATTACTTGCTTAGGGCGGGGCTTAGGGTATGTCAAATACCTGCCATACTTATTTAGGGGTATTTTTTTCACATTAATGCAATTACTTATTTAGGGTGCCTTTTGGAAATCCCTGGACACGCCTGTTGTAATGACCGACCACTGAGCACTCTGGGGTTGAACTTGACCTTTGGTAATGTACATTGGGTTAACACTACATTATATTACTATAGTGGCTTCAGTGTATTTTTGTCTAATACTTGAAAATAGTGCCTGTTACAAAATATGCAAATTAGTAGTGAACACAATGGGGTCCAATTCATACTGAACCATTATTTGTCCATGTGACTGACATGATTGCAACACACATGATGTATGTCAGGTAATGTTGTTTACATATTACATAAATTATACATATGATCAACATATTTGTGACATACGATTTTACATCATACACACCTTTTTTGAGGCTTACACAATTTGCAAAATGAACCTTTTAAAAATGTAAATATCATCCTAAACGATTGTCTTTTAATTTTATGCCTGCATTGCAAATCCCGGGCGTACCTTTCACATAATAAAAGAACATTATAATAGTGCTATCATGTTAATAGTGAATATAAGGGCCAAATTCCATTGTGTAAATTTTGGCAATGCCATATTTAGAAACATGTTATTCTAATAAAAATATTTAATATCAAGGATAAAATATGGTCCATACAATAATTCTCATCCCTATATACCATGACATTTCCAATTGCAAGCACTATCACAATGACATTTGTATTCTTGAATGGATATGAATTGCTTTAACATGTGACGAGCAACCCTGGTAATGCTAATGTACAGGGTGTCCATAAAAAAGAGGGCGCACATGTTCTCCACATCACTGCTCTCATTTAATGTTCAGTATTTGGCATACAATTTTATATAAACTTTAAACTTCATATGGACCTCAATTAGTAAACACTGAATATTAAATGACTCTTTCCACAAGCATCTTTTTGTCCTTAAAAGTGGTATTATGAAGCATATCGTTGGATTGGTACGAGCAATTAAATTATCTACGAGCTGATATACTCAATAACGCCAAATACCGACTATTAAATGAGAGCAATACGTGGAATATGTGCACCCCCTTTTTAAGGACACCCTGTACACACTACATGTATACATGTACCTCTGACATTTGACAGTAGTGTGAAATCGTGAATGGTTCAGTGAGTGCAGGGGATGTGCACCCCTTTTTTAAGGGACACCCTGTACACACCATACCTGACATTTGACAGTAGCGTGAAATCGTGAATGGTTCATTGCAGGGGGTACCGGCTCTAAATTATTTTTGCTTGAGGGCCGAACGAACCTTTTCTCATGCTTTTAAAGCTGTTAGCCAAATCAGCACTGATTTTAGCCCACAGACTGCCTATTGAGAACCTGTGGTTTAGTAAGACGAATGCAATAACTGTCCCGTTATTTTGAGATTTGTTGTCCTCCAACAAATTGTGGTTATTCATTATTCTATACGTGCAGGGGACTTGAGGCCACCTGGTATTAACCTTAAAATAGCTCCCATATTCTATTATTTTGTTGGATTTTTATAAGAATTCAACACACAGCTCATAACGTAATACAAATGGCAGCTTAGTAGATATTGTACCTCCTAATCACTATATCCTTTACCCAACTGTAGAACAAAATGTGACGTTAGAGCCTATTCCAACTGGTATTAATATTGGGTGCATCATTCTAATAAGCCAATGTTGGGTGCATCATTTGGATATTACATTTGTAATTCATACACCCCCTATGGAAGACATTACCTTAATCTTCACATGGAGTGTGGAGTCACCCACGCAGGTAACCTCATTTGAAATTTACACTCCCTGTATGGAATATTAAGGCAATGTTTTCCATAGGGGGTGTATGGATTTCAAATGGAACAGCCCAATGATGCACCTAACATATCTAATGGCTAATTAAGCTATATTAAAATTTAAAAAAATTGTCTCAAAGAGCTCTTTAGTTTTTCAAAACCTAATGCAGAATGCGTTTTTTTTAAAGTTTTTTTATTTTAAATATAAAATATTGAAATCCTTGTAAAAGTGACCCTATGTATTTAAAATGATGTGATCAATGAAAATCTGAAAAATCTGTGAAATGTTGGGATTTTTTTCTTCTTCTCTTCTAACGCGCATCAATTAACTAACGCGCGCGGGAGCTTTGAGATAATTTTCTTTTTTAATATAGCCTTATTACAGAATGATATGTTATAATATGTGTATAATGGGTAAGCTTTAGAATACCCTACCATTTGTATTCCTCACTGTGTAAGTGTATGGATCGTTCTTTAAAAGTCTCCGTTGAAGACATGCAGTGGTAGGGTATACTAAAGGAACTCCGTGTATAATTATAATTACTCAAAGAAAATCCCCAGGATTGATACTGGAATATATGCAATGACGTCACATTTTGCACTTCAGATGCAATGCAGTACATTGTATAGACACTTGATATCTTCACAGTTACCTCCTCAAATATACTTACTGCCTTCAACACTTAACAACTTCAATTGACCTTTTTGATTTGAGGAGATTAATTATCAATTCATATTCAGGCTACAAAGGTGAATTGCATGATCGGTTATCAAATGATGTTTTAGCACCTCAATTTTTGGTGTTATTCAACATATTATTTGTGGTATATTTGTATTAAATAGATAATGTAAAATGATATAAAAAATGGTACATTTTGCACCACAAATTTTGCTTGGGCTGCACAATTTCACATATTAAGCATCTTTCCAACTCACACATGCAAAGATAAAATCAACTTACATTTGACTCTTAAGGGCAATGACATCAGATAGCCTGCGATTTTAAGGTATTGAAAAATGCAATCTACACAAAAATGGCTTAAAAGGCCAAAAATAAGTGATTGAGTGACAAATATGAAGCAATATATATATATATATATATATATATGCGGGTCCAATCATAATTTTTATAGTAGAGGCAAAAAATGAATCTGGCACATTTGTATACAAATTAAATTATTGTCCATGACGATGTCCATTACTGCTACGCAATCTACAGTATGAAGTAGGTCAAGTTTGCCCGAGTCTATTAAATTTGCTCACGCATATTTTATGCTCTGACAAATTTAAACAATATTTTGAGAGTTGTACATGTACGTCCACTTTCCAGTTTTGCATCAAAGGCTTAGTGCAACAAAGTCGTATCTCCCACAGCTGCCAGGTATCATACAAAGGGTAGACTACAGGCTGAGCAATTGACATAATCTAAATGTAATTCAGAGCAGCTATTGCAGATATTGTATTTTACTACTAGAACCTCTGTGATGTGAAAAGGCCCTATCTCCAATAACTACAAGGTGTCACATAGCACTTGATATAAATCAAATGTAACTCAGAGCAGCTATTGCAGATATGGATTTTTGCACTGAAAAACCATGTATGTGGTGCGAAAAAAAGGCACAATCTGTAATAGCTGCCGTGTTATAAGCCTATATTAAAAAAATATTTTGTCTCAAAGCGCTTCAGTTTTTCAAAACCTAATGCGGAATGCGGGTTATTTTAAGTGGTTTTTTTTAGGTTTTTTTAAATATAAAATATTAAAATCCTTATAAAAGTGACCTTTTGTATTCAAAATTATGTGATTAATGTTAATCTGAAAAATCTGTGAAATGTTGGGATTTTTAAAATAAAAAAAAAATCTTCTTATGTGCATCAATAAACTAACGCGCAGGAGCTTTGAGACAAATGATTTTTTAATATAGCCTTATATACATATACTTCTGGTGCTGTACCATGTACTCATGTAAAACTGTAGTTTTAACAAAGGGAAGCCATTGCGGATAGGACTTTGTGGCAAGAACATCTTGCCTTCAAAAGCCAATTTCATTTTGTTGACTTCTCCCTCTCGTGGTGTGCTGTCATAGCTTCGTAAAGTAGGGCTCTATGCATAAACCTACTTGAGAAGATTGCCTATATCGGATTCCATTTGCGTGTACAAAGGATATTAATGCCATGCTTATTATTATAAGGTACATTTTGTTCTTTAGAGGCGGTGACATAAGGGATAGATCCACACGAAGATTGTTAAAACCAATTTGCTTGAATCAATGTCGATTCCAAAACATTTTGTTTGACACACCACTTAATTTGCAAAAATACAGGTGACATTCTAAAATTGGTATTTGCTACGGAATTAAGCTTAAGGCAGCTGTTATGTACTTGTGCAAAATCACCTGTAAAAGAATTTGCTGCCTTAAGTTTTATTCCATATATGGGAGGGGAACTGATGTCACAGCCTTGAGTAAGCAAACATTAACTTGGAGGTGGTATCTACATGTAGCAAATTATTAGAAAAGGGATTTTCCCCCCGCAAGCACAAAATAATAAATTCTTCAAAATCTCTCCGTAAAATCATCTATCCACATTGTTCATCAATCAATCCATATACTATCAGCTCATAAACAAACTTTTCACATCTACCATATACTTATCCATTTATGCATACGATTTGCAAACAAAATAAAAATAAATAATGGCTCGATATAATCGATAATTTGCATATATAATAATTATGTACATTTTTCACAATTCACAACTGGCCACCCATCTATCCATAACCATGGCACTGTACACCACTTCCAATGAAACATTTAATTCCGCCAAACTCAATAATAAACTTAAAAATCTGATAATTGCTTTGCACTTATTTTTCTCAAAATAACTAAATAATTACAATATATTACAAATGTATAATACAAACAAGCTCATGTTCTACCATAATTTAAACTGTACAAGAACGCATTTTACTACCGAACAATAAACACTATGCTTTTATTTACAATGGTTTAGAAGAGTATTGTACACTAAAGTTTTGAAAATTAAAACAACTTTCTCGGACTTTCCACCTATACATGTACACTTAAAATTGCTCTGACATGGAAGATGGACATATCTATAGATGAGGTGACATTTGTTGACATTTAGGATGCCCTCTGTTGGTTCGAGACAAAACACACCGGGCAAGAGTTCCTATAGTTTACATAGGCCAGATCAGGTTTTCTAACTAGATTGTGGTGTCACAGCAAATTGTTATCAAAACTGTCTTTAAACTTGCTTAGGAATGCTATAAGCTATCGCATTTCACAAAAAAATCTAAAACTAAATGAGTTTTACAATTCATTAGAAAGAAATTTCATGTTGTCTTCATTAACTTTACTGTATATTCTGCCTGGAGGGAAACAACAGAGGGTGTCCCATTTGTAAATACATGACATCATATGTCACCTCATCTATACTTTTATCACAATAAAGTGTTGCATACATTGACACACAATTAATATCCAAATAAGTCTCCCAAACAGAACTAACAATTAGGCAGCTATCTTTTTACATTTGATTTACATTGAAAATACATAGCTGCTTCATGCTCTGTTCCAAATCGGAGACCTATTTGAGAACAAGTTTTTAATACTGTAAAACAACTTAATTTCATGGCAACTTAATTAAGCGAATTAGCATTTAGTCAACTTTTTGCGGCAACATAATTTCCCTAATTTGTATCATCTTCCTATAAAACACAATTTTAACTAATATAAATGGCGGCGATTTAATTTGGCGAATTGGATCTCCTTGCGAAATTAAATTGCTAGCGAAATTAAGACGTTTTACAGGAGCTAAATTCATACTCTTTTGAGTTTCTAGTTTTGCAGAAAAAGAAATGGCAAGAGGTTGGATACGCATTTGGTACATCACATGCATGGTTACCATAGTAACAGTTCAATTGCAACACATCTCTACTCATCTCATACAATTTCTATCAATAAATTCTAAAAATAGCAGATTGTTCTAACACTGACCAGATTTGTAATAGCAAAAGTATTAGAAATATGGAGAAAAGTTGTGTTGTGTACCATATTAATTAATTAACAAAGGTGTGTTTACATGTACATGTAGTTCATACATATTCACATGAAAGAACCCATTTTTCAAAGCAATTTCCATATAAATTAATAAAACCTAGAGTGATACTTTTAAATTACACTCTTGGTCAAACAGTACATGTGCCACAACATCTCTCTACTGGATGTTGAGTTTTAAAGCAGGCTTTCAGTTTGCAATCAAGCCAACATTTGACATTTGCAGTCATCGGGTTTTAATCAACGATTACCAATGCCCAGGACTCGCATTGCAACTCGTGCCCCGATTAAATTTGAAGTTCTACTAGCTAGAGATGTTTGTTGCGTGCACACAACACTAGCAATTTATAGCAGTGTCTAGCTATAGTCTCTCAAGAAAGGACTGTTTTTTCATTGATGACCCATCCTTGAAGATTTAGAATCAATTTTCAAAAAAGTATCCGATCAATTTGATTCAAATGTGGACACTTTGATGATCGTCATCAACACCATGTGCAATCTGATGAAATGAACTATCATACATTTCTGAGTACTCCTTCCTGGTGAAATCCTTTAAACTTAACACTATCCACGTGGCTATTGGTTTTACCGTACAAAACAGATTTTTCAGAAACCGTTTCCAACTTTCAAAGCCTATCTCAAGAATTACTGTACCAATTCTAGGAATGTTTGTACTTATTTTAATGCATTTCTCATGGCGATTCCAAATATGCTGATGAAATTCAATACATTTGACATTCATGAAACATTTTATTCAAATTTGGAACTGTCGTCTGCAGACGTATGCCACGTGGAAAGTGTTAAAACTTCTGTATGTAAAGTCCTTATTCCAAATATGGTGATGAAATTCAATAATTTTGACATTCTTGAAACATTTTATTCAAATTTGGAACTGTCGTCTGCAGACGCCTGCCACGTGGAAAGTGTTAAAACTTGTGTATGTAAGGTCCTTCCTTGAAAGAGTAGATTAATGTAACAAATATTATCTATTCAGATGACTTCACCAGATGGTGTAAGAAATAATTGTGAAGGTTCAACAACTGCATACTCCATGTTGAATCATACTGCCGCCAGGCTGGATGTATAAATAGCCAAATCTTTAAATGGCAATTTGGTGACAACATTGAACCTCCCTCATCAAAATTATTGAATGTCATGCTAATTTTTATGGTCTCGGTTACAAAGTTTCAAATTTGATTGTATATGAGAAATAATGTAACACAAAAATGGGTTAAAATTTAGAATACCCTACCTTGATGTCTATTCTTGACAAATACTAGATTATTATCACAAGGTTTCTAATGCATGGCCCTTCCCTTCTCCTTTGAAAATTGAAGTGATGGCTAATCTAAAGATGTGATGAAAAACAAGCATTGCATATTGTTTTTCTTACAATTTCATAATTTTAATTGCTTGGATTGTTTTCCTTCAAAACTTGCATGGAATTTCCCCTTCAAAATATGATCGGCGTTCAAGACGCAAAAGCGGGATCCAGAGTAATCGGATTACATGAAACACTAATAGCCGGCAAATTTTGTTTGGTCACATACAATTTGTAATGTAATAAACCAAATGTAATAGAGGTCTCACACATCACTCATAATGTGGGAGTAATTCTGTTATACCCTTCACAGGGGTATTCATAGTGTGTGTTTTTTAAGAACGACGCATACTACCGATGTTGGTGTGTAGGGTATAACAGAATTATGCCGGGATGTTACATCGGCTGGGGTAAGCTTTAGAATACACTACCATTTGTATTCCTCACTGTGTAAGTGTATGGGTCGTTCTTTAAAAGTCCCCATTGAAGACATGCAGTGGTAGGGTATACTAAAGGAACTCCGTTGGCTGGCTGTAAGTGTATTAACTGTAATTAATCAGGATAACAAGCTTCTTCTAATTATTTACTTCTATGGTTTAAATTACATGTATATAACCATGGAAGATCCATACCAACCAATAATAATCTCCAGTTCATCTTCATCAAAGGTTTCAGTAGATAAATTAATCAACAGGTTTAAATTTAAACTAGGGCACTATCAGTTTATCCTTTGGGTCAATGGCCTTTATGTAATTTGATAAATTGGCGCAAGAACTCCCAATCTAAAATAGCTGCTAGGTGCAAATCTAACAACAATCGATGGAGATATTGTGATCAACATTAGCAAAATAACTTAGAGCAGCTATTGGAGATTGGTTCTTCTTGCATTAAAGTCTTATGCACTGACACCTTGCTATCAGCTTCCAGGTAATTGATGATTGTCTTAAGAGTGATAATTTAAAGTATACATTTTATGTAAACACAGACTCCACCATAGACCAAACACACACCCATATTAGTCAAGTTACTGATATCTTAAGCATAAATACTGTCTAAAGATAATGACTGTATTGACACCTCTCAGGTTTAAAGGCGTTAATGATTTATAAGTTTTTAATGAGGCTAGTGAATTAGTGCTTGGTCAAGGCATCTAAATGGACTTTATATTTGCTTGGTCAATGGTCAAGTGGATGGACGGTCAAGGTGACCAGGCAGACCAGACTTAAAATCACAGATTGTATAATTATGCTGAAATAAATCGCTTTACAATTCACTATGAGCTACGTACAGTATCTTTTGGGAGTTGACAGTGCCTATAGACATGATAGAGTACCGTAAAACTGGTCATTTTGCGAGGGTTTTATAAGCGCAAATTTCACGAGTGGACATGAAAATAGCTAAAAAATGGGGTTTTTTTTGCAATAAAGTTGCATTAAAATGAATGTAAAAACCTGCGAAATTAAAGTCTTGCACATTTTCCAAAAACTTTAAAATCATGAAAATATCTGTCCGCGAAAATTACTTCTTATACCAGTAGTCTACAAGTCATTATTACGTCCCCTTAGAATACAAAACTGAGAAGTCCTTACTCTGCTTTTGCTGCCAACAGAATCATTGATATGATCTATGTATTGGCCATTTTGAAAAAAAACCCAGCTTTATGCAAGCATGCAACAAAGTGGGCCGTAACATGAGATGCGAAGATGCACCTCTCACCAAGTACATGTACACACCTTGATGGATAAAGTTGTGGCACACTTCTCCCAGACGTTGGTATATTTCAAGTATGCATCAAACATAAATACTGGAATTTTTATGATCAAACACTCCTAGATACTAGATTCTGAAGGCAACTGAAGCAGTACAGTTACAACAGTGTGTTCATAATGATATGCGTTCATCAAATCAAATAAAACATAATGATCAAACTCATAACTTTGATATTATTATACACTGTATCTGTAGCAACTCTGATTGGCATGTATTACTGTAAAAGTGGAAATGTTTGTGCTACATTTATTTTCGCGCTAAAATCAGCAAGCGCAAAAAAATAAAAACGCACGAATATATTCATTTTGTATGTAGGTGGTCTATGTAAAGAAGCTTAAAATTGCAAAAATAAAAACACACAAAATTGTTCAAATTGTGCAAGCGTGAAAATGTCCACTTGTACAGTATCAATCATTCTCTGCCCCATAATGAATACAATGCACAGTACATGCATTTACTGTATAAAGAATAATGTGACAAACATGACATTGTTATCTTAATCTTTATGGATGTTATTATCAAATTAATTGGTTTATTTATATGCCATTATGCCAATTAAAGAATGGTGCGCTTTCATTCCAAGACTTTTGACTGAATTCTGTACAAGTAGAAACTGGAGTATAGTATTCAGTCCACAATTATACAAATGCAATTAACCACTTCAGAATGTTGAGGGTCACTTGGCTTGGTGTGTGTTTCTTGATAGGATTTACTGAACAAATACTAACGCCTTTATTACTTGCTTACTGGTCTATGGCTAGTCATACATTTACAATAATAAGTGATTGTAATATCATAATGGTTTACAAGCAGGAACAAGATGTACATGTACATGTACATATTACAATATACAATAGGATCATTTGTATGGGTATATTAATGTCAAGGAAGGGAAGTGCTTCTGAAAATCTGAAGATACCTATTTAATTTATAAATTTCTAGGAAAAGTTACAAAAATATTTGTGATATGATGGATGAGAAAAGATTGGTATTTTCGAACTATATGTTATGCATACAATTCAATAATGCTAACCTTTTTTGTGATAAAAGTTATAAAATCAACCTGATCAACAATAGATTTCCCCATATTTTCAGTCCTGCATGAAATTGGCATCAAATGTGTTTCATAAACAAGCATATCCTGACCCATGACAATGACAAATATCTGTAGCCCCAGGATCCATTACGCAATCTTCATAGGCTATTCCATTTGTAATCCATACACCCCCTATGTAAGACACAGCCTTAATCTAACCACAGGGAGTGTGAATTTCAAATGGAGTTACCTGCATGGGCACTTCCGTATGAAATCTACACTCCCTGTGTGGCAGATTATGGTAGTGTCTTCCATAGGGGTGTATGGATTTTAAATGGAATAGCCCATTCAATATTCTTGTTCCTTTTAAGGTGAAGGTTCCACAAGATCTTTACACATTTTATATATTTTCAAACATCAACAATTTGTACATGTAAAGGTCATTGAACTTTCACCTGAAATGAGATCATGATTTTACAGCGCAACATTTATCTGTAGGCTATCCCACAATGCACCTCGGTAGTAGCTGAGAAGAAGTAAATGACGCTTGGCGCTTACACGATACGACATCTGTTGGTGACGATGCCCATTGTAACAGTTGATTCCATTCATTCATGTAGCTTTTCTATCCACTTGGCTGTACCTTTCTTCCACATTTTGCAGTATTCCATGAAAAAAACATACATACATGTACTTGTATTAGAAACACAAAAAATTGTCGTTTGAAGTTGTCTCACCGTTACACAGTAAATATGGCCAATATAAAATCTCCAAATATATTCAATCAGTATACGATGCTTCACGTTACCGTAGTCAAATCTGTGATACAATCAATAGAAAAACACTAGCTGCTCTACTTGTAGAAAATATGAATCTCAATCCAGATTATATGAATAAAAGCGGTTCGTCATGTATCAAATTCCATCGCAAATGCAATGTGTACGCGGCAGACGATAATACGGCTCCAATTCATCATTATTATTTTATAAATTGGTTATATTCCTTTGATAAATATTCCATCTGGTCCGTCGCCTTATTCCAATATTGGTTGAAAGATGAGTATACATCCCATGAGATTATTCCATTTGGGTCCTAGGTATGCATCAATTACACGGTGGAATAAAGTGGTCCATGACAACCATATGATGCACTTTATTCTATCAAAGACTTGATGAAGTATTATTTAGGTCCCAATCATCCTGT
This sequence comes from Ophiura sarsii, assembly GCA_035610835.1. Lineage (NCBI taxonomy): Eukaryota > Metazoa > Echinodermata > Ophiuroidea > Amphilepidida > Ophiuridae > Ophiura > Ophiura sarsii. The sequence goes on along the minus strand of CM069450.1, from coordinate 37,371,155 downwards.
CCTTCTCTCATGTACAGTAATCTGTGGACAATAAAAAGATTTACAGAAAAAAGTAAGTATTATGAATTTATGTTGTAAAGAGAAATGATCATACACTGATTGCATAAAATGGTGCAAAGATACATAGCTCTATTTTGAATTGTTAACATATCAAGGGTCCCATGGACCTTTGCCTCTGACATTCCACGGGTCCTAACTTATTTTCAAGGGTCCAAAACATTAGAAATGTCAAAACAGCGAACAATTTAAATCTGCTATCACCAAACATGTAGCGGCCACATATATCACAACATAGACTGGGAGGAGGGACATGTAATATACTGGGAATCCTATAAGACCACTATGGCTAAAGGAAGCTACCTTGATCAGGAGGAGAGACACAAAGACACTTGATAAGGACGAGGTGACCTAGACTAGATAAGATCTATGATCAACTCTTCTGCCCACGCCCTCTACGACGGGTAACAGTAGCTATAAAAACCCAGTGAGCAGGAATGAGAGTTGCCAGTCTGATGAAGCTACCAGCGTGGTAGTGAAACATCATTAAACAGTGAGTAACTATCTTTCACTTACTTTGGATTTGTACACAATGAAATCTCAATATTATGGCTACAAACAATCCAAATGAACATATTCAAAGATTAGAAATGTCACACAATTGGACTACTTTCATATAACAGCATATGACGATATTTTAATAACTATTTTAGGCTTTCTGCTAAAGATCATTACGTCATAGAGTAAATTACACTAAATTATCGCGATATTGCATGCCAGTATAGTTTGTCATAATTATTGCCAATTGATATGCCCTTTACCGTCAGCAATTCTTCAGTTTAAAGAAATGTACAGAATGATATGTGTTTGCCTTCGATTTTTACGGGTCTGGAGAACTCCTTTGATAGAAAAATCAAGGGTCCGTACCAATTGTTTAGGTTTTTAAACCTGAGGGCGCTCCTTAATTCGAGGCATGGTCATAACCAATCAGAATTACTGAGAGAAAAGTAAAAAAATGACCTACATTTGTAAGGTCAATATTAATAATTGCATTCTATCTACTGAATAAATGATTTATATTCTACTGCCATCATCACATTTTCTCATATTATATTTCATCAATTACCATGATTACTGAATGTGCGGCGGTTGCTGCAAATTGCTGCGACAATCCAGAATATGGTCCAGGTTACCAATTACCACCAATGACAAACCCTTAGCAACCGACAATTTCTATGACGTACTCGCGGTTTTAGTTGAAATGTCAGAAAAATAATGACGCCGGTTGTAACATTAACGATTAAAGATATGCACACAAACCGTTTCAATTTACATCCATATGTTAGTAAATTTATTGAAAATCATGTACCATATATCTTTGTGTCTGTGTGCATACTGAAATAAAAATTGAATGACGATTATTACACTTATTTGCAATTCATGTATTATGTGTAGTTTATGTCAAAGTGTTCATAATTATTACATGTATACTACGTCAAACACATTCAAATCCTATTGAATTGCATTTAACTGATGATGATTGCTACACGTTTAACATTTATCCCATCATTGTTGTATGTTCACATAAAACATGTAATCGTTAACACTTTAAGGGAAGTGTCAACCCTATTATTTTGATGATCAACTTTTGCTTCTAAGTTTGAGAATATTGAATAAAAGTACATAAAAGTATACATTTTTAGAAAGGAAATTTGATAAGGAAGCCGATTTTTCAGACAGCATAACTATAAAATACAAAATGGTAATTTGTTCTAATATACGTTTTTGTAAACAAAACAATTTTGTCTAGGAGGCAATTTTTTCTTTTTCCAAAATAAAGCTTGGTTTTGGAAATATTGTTAAAAACATCGGAAAAGTGTAAAAGTCGTGTTTTTTTGCGTACATTTCGCTAGAAATGGATGCATATCTCGAGTTTAAAATCCATAATCGAAAAAATAAAAAATTGCCTCCTAGCGCTGAAAGTCCTCTACACAATGGTAGTAAAAGCTTACCTGATAGTTTGATATATTTTTAGTTATGTTGTCTGAAAATTCGTAAAATTCCTTCAAATTTGAACTTCTAGAAAACATCGATTTAGTAAAAATATTGACATTTTCCACCATTTAAAGCTAAATGTTCACGGAACACACGGGCGTGTGACCTAAAAAGCGAGTATACTATTATGAACAATCATAATAAACTATCAGATTCAATTTATATTGTCACAATGTGAAGAAATTGGAAGAAAACTGAAATTTAAATGATCGTAAGATTGGCCTTTGTTTACATTTTAGACATTGTTTTGCGCTCTTTTGTTTTTCGCGTCTACGTCGCGGATATTAAGCGGCGCGTCTAGTATTACGCGCAGGAAGTTTCAGCGCGCAACGCAATGATCGAACAGCTGTCGCAGCATTTGAAAAGCGCGGAACTCCGCTTAAATTCCCGCCAAATAACTATGCACCTTTTCCTGACTCAAACTTACCAAAACAACAATTTAAAATCACCCATAAGAACGGGAAATAATAGCTTTCGATTAGTAACTTATGATGGTAATGATAGAATACATATAAAAGTATTAAATAATAGAGAAATATGAAATTCAATTTTTGAAACAAGTGCCGGGTTGACACTGCCCTTAAACCATATTTATGCTTAAACAAATATTCGATTCAATTCTTAATGTCAGAAAGATGATTGCATTTTCCCACACGTTTAGGTTTCGGTGTATATCCCCTGCGTTGCATACAGACCTATTCATCGCACTGTGTTGTGTGACTTTGATGATGGTTGATTTTGTATAGTCTGGCATACCGATGTGTACATTTCAGTGTAATGTTCTCATCTCTTTGAATCATGATGTGCAGACAGTAATAAAAGGCGTTTATTTGTTCATGTGCATGGGTGTGTGTCTATAAAACTGTAGGTTTTATGCACTTATCAATTGCATCCCCGGCCCTGGGGCACCATTTTTTGTACGTCCCCCGCTACAGTCTGGCCCCCTGAGGCCGGGACAAAGAGTGTCCGTACAAAGTGTACACTCAGCTAAAATCTGCGGGTTGCTTAATTTCTGTCTGCAACCATAACGTGATGCATTTCTATGTGTTCCCTATGTGTTATTAGGCTTATGTATAGCTACGCCCGGGGTGTATATTTGTGTACATCCCGCTACACGTTCCGGCTAGCGGGGACACAGTTTGTATGTTCCTCTACACTCCCTCGCATAGCCGGGCACTGCTTTTTGTACATTTGTGTACAGTCCCCGCATGGTCCCCGGCGTGTCCCGGGTCCCGGGCTTGCAATTGATAAGTGCATTAAATTGTATGTATGTCATGACGAGGTGATATTAAGTTCAAATCGTCCACTGGATGATTAATTGGTAATTTTGGAATAATTAATACCCATTACATTTTGTGTGACGCTCAATGTTAAATGTCTGTGTGTTCAGGTTTCATGAAAAATGGAAATGATTTGACGCCAGGCATTAAAGTGACAATACAATATAACGGTTATTTCTTTTAAAAAATCCTTTTGTATCAGTTCGATCAAAGATTTGGTTTGATGCATTTTGTCTACACACATGGTATTCAGATCGGTCCAATTTAGATATAAAAATAAATGGGATGCTTTGAAAAGTTTACTGTGCCATTGATACATGTCTTTTTGATTAATTTTTTAATCATTCATTTTTATTGCTACATAGAAGTACATCCCTTTCAATCAAATTCAAGTGCCTTGTGCAATTTGAAAACCTAAGGTGGACAATTATGCGCAATTGAACTTCTCTGGTCACAGCTTTTACTCAGTCTTGAGTTTATTTTGTTTTTGAGGAAGTCTGGCCTGATTTCACATTTTGCACTCAACACTAAACAGTTGCCCTGGTTATTGTATTTAAAAAGAATAATTATAAATATACAAATTTTAGGTACTGAACGAGAATGCCAAGAATTATGGTTTGTTTGTGTCCAATTTAACTCATTGTATTTGGAGGAATCAAAATATGATATTATTTCAATAAGCGCAAATAAAATCTAAATGAAAATGAGTAACATAATATTTTGTTTCAATGTTGGCCTAGTGTAAACCTTATGTGTGCAAAGTTCTTGTCAATATGCTTTATGTTGGCCAACGAAACGCGAATAAAAGGCAGTTTTAGCTAAAGCAACAGTGATTGTATGGGTGTGTGTACATTGCACAGTGTGTAGGTAGACTTTACCATGGGAAAATGCTTGCTTCAATGCAGGAGGAAAGGATCTGGACCAGCTTGTTGACGAAAAGCAAGATATTTGCGGTGAAGAATATTTTGAGAATTTTGTATTTTTGGCAAATGGTTATTTTCATGCTATGGCATTAGAGAAAACTTTTGCATGCTACAAGTACTGAATTTAAGAACAATTTTGTGTGCTGATAAATTTGAAATGTTGTGCTCTATATTGTATTACACATTTTAATACCCTACAAAATGTACATGTACATTTTGTATCTTAGCCCTAACCATTTGTTTAACCGGGATCACAATTTTGAAAGAGAAATCAACAAATAAATTGCTACTCGCCGACCAGGGATCAAACCGGGGACCCTCTGGACCAAAAAAAACCAGCACCCATAGGCAAGCCACGGCTCTCAGCTACTCGTTCCCGCAGTATACTGCGCTCACTATATACACCTGGTTGGTTACGTCATCGATAACTGTCTGCACGTGTACTTGCCTTTTCCTTTTAAAGGATTCTTTTTTAGCATTCCGGGCTGTTAGGGTTAATTCAGAAACATATTTGTTCATTTTATTTTCACAGAACTGTTAGTACTTAGTTATATTTTCAGGTATCGAAAAGTTCTGAAATTAATGTCCTATCATTTTTTTAAAACTTACTGTGACAGTGTTTGTGGTTAAAAATGAAGCCCTAATTCATAGTTTTGGAAGAAACAACCATCAACTTGTTCCCACAGTGCATTTTGCTAAAATGTTTAGTTACCAAACCTGTAATTTTCACACTTGAAAAGTGGTGTTTTTGTGAGAATATGATAGCTTAAACTTAACCTGCAAATTATGCAGGTCTGGTGAGATGGAAGAAATCTCATTGTTGCGGGTCAGGTCACGCTCTGATTGAACTTGTGTAGGCAGCGGAATCCACCAATGCATGAACAATAATATCATATTGAGTGACCCAATTTTCAATTGTTTAATTTGCAAAATAATATTCATGGAATAGTTTCATCAGGAATTCAAAAGAGCATTACCATATTGTTAATTGTTTAATAAATAATATAGTTACGTTCCAAAGTTTTCAATATTGTTTGCTTATTGTGATAGATGTTTACCAATTGACTGTAAATTTACTATTTTATACAATTTTGGGATTTACCTACATTTGTCACTTTATCCAATTCTGATATTAAAGCATTATTACCACAGGGCATGCACTGCCACATTTTCTGATATGTGGCCACCCTCCCTACCTAGAAAATGCTATCATGATTTTAAGAAATTATATCTTTGTATTATAAAGCAAGCAAGTTGTGATCAGATCAAATTTGTTACTTTTTGACAGAAAAATTGTTATCAGTAAGACACTATTATACAGTATCATTTGAAAGGCCATGATACAGGTACGCTACATTCAGCAGCAATGTTAGTTGTTTATGCAGGTGCAAAGGCTCTTGCCTGTACATATCTAGTGACAATATGTTACGCTACAATTAGTGTTTAAAAAAGTTGCCCTTATTTTATGATTTCTTTTCTATTTGCCTGAAATGTTCCCACTTCAAAATCATCCTCATGAAACTATACTGACGATTCTTACATTGTACATGTATTATAGTGAGTGTGGTTTTGGATGTCAACAGGCAATTTGATTGGTTTTTGGCTGATTTCAGCCGATACACACTATATAGTATGAGACAATGGTGTATAGTTTGGGGCAGGGCTTAATTCATTCGAATAATAATACCTTCAGTGCATATGATCATCGCGTTAGTTTGCCTTACACAAAGTCGCCGGGGGAAATTTGTTGTTGTTTGATTAAAATAAATCTAACAAACTGCGTTATTTTATGAAAAAATAACAAAAATAACAAATAAACTAAATAAGAATGAGGGTAAGCTATACGATGTGCAGTGACCATACACGACTCCAAATATTGTACAGCCTAAACATTATAAGAGAAGACCATCGTATAGCGAAACAGCTAAGAAATTCATTCTCTAATTACCACTACCACTATATAACACTAATGTCCTTGGAAATTACCGCATGTACATATGTGTAGCTACATATGTATGCTCATAAAATTTTTGTTGACAAATATTGCTGAAAAATGACGAACAAATCCTGCTCAGTGAACATACACGTAAGGGGTTTCTAATTTGTAAGGATTATTTTTTGTAGGATACACTATATATCAGCAACTAAGGTATCCATGTTATGACGCATTCTGGTCAAGTCACAGTGGATAATGACTCCGAGTAGGGGCCCCTACTGGGACATTTGCTTGCAGTCTCAAGTTCACTGCCATGTGTGACATATTATCATGACACAATGCCGTGGGAATCCTGGGTTATGTGCCCCATTAATTAGTCAAATGCAGATATAATGATATCTGACACAATATGAATAGAACAATAATTATACAAAACTATTGTAAGCGCAAAGGTCAATTGTAACATCTGTCAGGGACTGGGCATACTGGGCTTTAGATTTACTGAACAGGCAGGTGTGGGAAAAATGTAAATATCATGGTTATTTATAAGATAGCAACAAAATCCTGATGTTTACATACATGTATCATGTAACATAAATTATAGCCTACTGCCTCTTGGCAAAGGTGATGTTCAAGTTTCACCCAATTTCATCAAATGTAATAAATCATAATTCCATCCAGCATGAAATTACAGCAATAACATGACATTCCTTGGTATAAAGTGTTTATTTTTCATAAATCAAAAAGGTTCTGAGGACATATTTTATTGTCATGATTGTGATGTGACCTAAAACTGTCTGTCCAAACCCAGCAAACACTGAAGCCCTGTGTGTATAGATTTCATGACATTGATATTTGCTGTTGGGCAGGCCACTAGTATGGGGTGAGCCCTATCAGATTACTGAGACAAGTCCAAGGGCAAGATTTTGTCAAAAGTTCAAACTTCCTGTGTTTTAATATGGGCTTGGTGAGGTGTTGGTTTGGTAAACAGTAGTTCAGTGTTGAGTGGTAAACGCTGGAGGGGCGCAATTTCCTTCAGTTTAGAATTGAAATAACCTTGACAATTGGTTTGAATACAAGGCGGTTCTCGAACGGCGCGTCTCGCCTGTTCATCAAAAGTGACTTGAAAGAAATGATGATGAAACATATGATACAATGTAGCACTGTCACCCCCTTCCCTCCACCAAATCCCATCAAGATAGGCCTTACTGATCTATTTGACCCCATATTTGACCCCCAATGACCCCGAAAAATTAATCAACAAAAAGAACACACCATCCCTCTTCCGTCCACCAAATCCCATCAAGATAGGCCTTACTGATCTATTTGACCCCATATTTGACCCCCAATGACCCCGAAAAATTAATCAACAAAAAGAACACACCACCCCCCTTCCCTCCACCAAATCCCATCAAGATAGGCCTTACTGATCTATTTGACCCCATATTTGACCCCCAATGACCCCGAAAAATTAAGAACAAAAAGAACACACCATCCCTCTTCCGTCCACCAAATCCCATCAAGATAGGCCTTACTGATCTATTTGACCCCATATTTGACCCCCGATGACCCCAAAAAATTAATCAACAAAAAGAACACACCACCCCCCTTCCCTCCACCAAATCCCATCAAGATAGGCCTTACTGATCTATTTGACCCCATATTTGACCCCCGAAAATTAATCAACATAAAGAACACACCATCCCTCTTCCGTCCACCAAATCCCATCAAGATAGGCCTTACTGATCTATTTGACCCCATATTTGACCCCCGATGACCCCGAAAAAATAATCAACAAAAAGAACACCCCATCCCTCTTCCGTCCACCAAATCCCATCAAGATAGGCCTTACTGATCTATGTGACCCCATATTTGACCCCCGATGACCCCGAAAAATTAATCAACAAAAAGAACACACCATCCCTCTTCCGTCCACCAAATCCCATCAAGATAGGCCTTACTGATCTATTTGACCCCATATTTGACCCCCGATGACCCCGAAAAATTAATCAACAAAAAGAACACACCACCCCCCTTCCCTCCACCAAATCTAAAATATAGGCCTTACTGATCTATTTGACCCCATATTTGACCCCGATGACCTCTGGTGACCTTGAAAATTTAATCAGCAAAAAGAACACACCACCCCCCTTCCCTCCACCAAATCCCATCAAGATAGGCCTTACTGATCTATTTGACCCCATATTTGACCCCAGATGACCTTGAATGACCTCCGATGACCTTGAAAATTTAATCAGCAAAAAGAACACACCACCCCCCTTCCCTCCACCAAATCCCATCAAGATAGGCCTTACTGATCTATTTGACCCCATATTTGACCCCAGATGACCTTGAATGACCTCCGATGACCTTGAAAATTTAATCAGCAAAAAGAACACACCACCCCCTTCCCTCCACCAAATCCCATCAAGATCGGCCTTACGGATCTTATTTGACCCCATATTTGACCCCGACGACCTTGAATGACCTCCAATGACCTTTAAAATCTAATCAGCAAAAGAACACCCCACCCCCTTCCCTGACATCAAGTCCCATCAAGATAGGCCTTACGGATCTCTAGATAGCGCGTCACAACGCGTCTCAAAAGTGTTAAGCATATTTGACCCCGATGACCTTGTATGACCCCCGATGACCTTGAAAAATCAATCAGCAACAGAACTCCCCACCCCCCTTCCCTCCACCAAGTCCCATCACGATAGGCCTTACGGATCTCCAGATATCGCGTCACAAAGGTATTTCTTAGCACACGGCATACGGCATACGGCGGACGCCGGACAGAAATAGTGATAACATAGTCTCTTTCTGATTACATCAGGCGAGACAAAAAGCATTTGTGAATCAGCAGACCGACATGGTGCTGCCTTTTAATTTTCTTTCCAATTTACAAAATTATTACAATATCCCTTTTTCGAAGCATCATTTTGATCAATTTGATCAAAGATTTGGTTTGATGCTTTTGTCTAAACACGTTTGGTTTTCAGACCAGTCAAATTTAGATTACAAATATATCAATGCGATGCTTTGATTTGACGCCAAGCATTTAAGTGACAATTACAATACAAACAATTATTTCCATTTTTTTTTAAATTCTTCATTTTTCAAAGCATCAGTTCGATCACAGATTTGGTTGATGCTTTTTGTCTACACACGTATGGTATTCAGATCGGTCCAATTTAGATAACATATATAAATAAATGGGATGCTTTGATTTGACGCCAAGCATTAAAGCGACAATTACAATACGACACAGAGGCAAGTCAGTATCGCTTTAAAAATATTCCACCATTTGATATCGACCTATGAACCGTGTGAATTCCTTCATAAGTGTACCGTGTCAATATACAATTACCTTGTATGATATTGCAACTTTATCAAAACGTCTGTTCTTCTGCAAACAAATGAGATTACACAAATTCCGGACAGTTCGTTTCTCCCTGGCAGAGACATATGTGTGATTGGTGCAAATTAAATTAGGCAGTACTCGGATAGTGATACATGTGAGGTTGCCCTGTGTAAATTTAATTTACTGAATCGAAACCGAGTTTAAGTTTGGTTGTTATCAATGGACGCTATTCATATCAGGGTGACTTGATGTCAACTGAAATATTATACAAACTGCTTTATATCTTGGGATATTCTCAATTTCAAGTATTTTAACACAACAAGACTTTTGAATATACCCATAACCATACATGTATAAACCAAAAGTGCACTATTATTAGCCTTATAGGCCTTTAATACACTGTTTTGTGTGCAGCTGAAAGGACCTTTTTGGGATTCTACAGATAACTAAGTAAGAGTTGGAGGAAACCCAAAGCTTTTGGAAATTACATTGTCGAGAATTTACCCAGTTTTGCTGCCCAGATCTAAAAATGCAATGTGATATCTTAGGCCTGTATTGAATTATGTATTCAGCCTCTTCATGTGCAAAGTTTAACAATACTTACTGCTTTCCCTCAAATGTTAGTGTTAAGGCGCCAATGTCATGATTATATTATGTGCCCACTTCATACAGTCATTAACTATCGCATGTGCTGCCTTTAATAAAGAACATGTTTAAGGCCAAGGTTAGGTAAAGTGGCATTTCTTTGGCAATCAACCTGAACAGCATATTAATCACAATTTTAATTTATCAAAGTGTTATACATGTACTATAGTTTAATCAGTTCCAAATTGGCAAGAAATATTCATTTTTTATCTCTCCGCGCGCAAAAGTATTCCAAGCATACACACGCGGTTTGGCTAAACACACGCGGTATTGGGCACACGCACGGCGTCACGCATATGATGCACAGTGCGCTTGTCACCTTCGTGTGCGCCCGCATCCTTCTGTATTCATTCGCTGCTGAAGGCTTTTGCCAATTTGGAACTGATTAAACTATAGTAAAATATATTTTTAGAACTGTAAATGTAGAAGAAGAAATCCTCATGCTGCATTATAAATGTATGCCTTTGCTTTTAGTGACTCCCAAAATGTCACATCCCTTTATGGTTGGCCAAAATGAAGGAATATTTATCAAATGCTTTTTTTTAATAAATATTCAGGTTAACATGTACATGTACATGTAGTACATGTATGTATGGTATAAAATAGGCCTGAATAACCTATAATCACAAATATATCAACCATGTAAATGTACAAAATGAGCAGAACCTTAAGAAGACCCTTAAGAAGATGACAATAAAAATGAATGTTATAAATGAACGGAATGAAATTGAAAATTGAAATCAGTGTCTATTTTTACTCCCAAAAGAATCTCAGCCAACAAGATTCCTCACAAAGACACCATATGCATGGTCGTGCAGCCAATTATCCATGGGGCTATTTCTGTCACATAATATGTTCGTTCTTGCCATCCATGTCACAGAGCATGAAATGATGGGTCACATTCCGCTGCAGGAATCCTTACCCTTTGAAAGTGACAAGTCAGAAGGATTGGTTTTCAATATTCTTTATTTTAGAGTTGGATGTATTTTTATGCTATCACATATTTTGATGTTTATGTGTCAGGACTCAGGTCAGGTAAAAATTCAAACAATTTAAATTTAAAAAAAGAAGCTCTGTGTACTGAATGCTAATCCATAATTGTTTTATTTTATAATTATAAAAAGCTTTATAACTATTTAAACAAAATAAAGCTAATGACTTCTTAAAGCATTGGGGTTTTTTTACAGAAGGGAGGATTAATTTTTCTACTTGATTTGAAGATTTCGGTTGATATTTGAACCAAGTCCGGCAAATGACAAAAGATTTTTGGGCAATACCCAACAATTCGGCCGAATAAAATCAAAATGTTTACAAAAATTAACTGAAAGTGAAATATGAGGTACTAGTATAAACTGTACATGTACATGCACCAAACTTATAACGAGGCTTGTTAAATCAGTTGTTATTGTTGTTAACGATAGCATTTCATCAGGCAATGAAATGTCAAATGAATATCACAGATGTGATCTAGTGCAACTTCTATTACTGTATTTATACACTTAAATTTGCGAGTACATTATTTCGCTAATTACCAAAAGCCAAATATTTAGAGAGGATTTTCACGATTCCAAAATTTGATTCTGATTTGAAGTTTTTACCATGGTTTATTTCGCGGGGATTTAATTTTGTGAATTTTAGGTCTTCGCGAAATTCGTGAAATTAAATGGTTTTACAGTAGGTATGGTGTCAAGTATTCTGTACTGTAAGATGATGTAGATGATAGATAGTCCTAATGAAGATGGATGGTAGTCCTACAAAAGGACTTTTAGATATCTGATTACCTTTATATTTTTACCAAATAAAATGTCTGACTTAGTCTGCATGATTTTTTGTTAGTTTAAAGAAATACTAATGATGGGCGTATTGATAGAAAGGAACACAATGATATTTCCTGTGTTCTTTATCATGTGAAAATAGCATGTGATGCGACAACGCATGGTGTGCATCTTGAAATCCCATCCACTTCTGTCAACTCAACCATATATTTATGCTTTGCTCAAATTAAAGCAATGCTTGATTTTAAGAGCAATATATTTATAACCAGATAAAAATACAATTATATTTTACCAGGGCGACAATTATTTAACGTCCATACTCTAAACATGCCTTGACTAGAGTAACCATGGTAACATCATAAATATTGTAATATATTTAAAATTGTAATAATTTTTTTGGATGAATTGATTTCACAAGTCAATACTTCAACATGTATGACACATTCTGCTAATCAATAAAGAATACAGGAAATGAATTGAGCCCATGTTAAAGTGAAGAATGGATTTTGTGATTAAAAATAATGAAACACAAACAATCAATTTCGGAGGGGTCAGATAAGTTTTTGTTGTTAATATGAACTAGGAAGTTTTCAATTTTCAGCAGACAAAATATATCAACACAAAAGATTATTTTTCTTGGCTCCGCTAGCTAACCAGTTATAAATGACTGGGATGGTGGAGTGGCTGGCCAACCTCCAAAATCCTATCGCTTAATCTCCGATGTGTATATTGGGGTGTGGATTTCAAACTGGTTTTGATGAAGCGGTAAATGCTGAATAGCGCCAAAACAGGTCAAGCAAAGGACAGATCTGATTCCAAATGGATGCTTATAGGAAAAGGGTAAATGATACTGAGTTGGCATAGAATAGAAGGCGGATAATGTGCGAGGTTGGGTGCAGTGCCGGGATTTAAGAAGGGTTACACTTTGTGGGGGAAAGGTGCGTTTTTTTGAAAATTTCTTAAAAAGAAATATCTAAAAAAATTGTATCAAAGGAGGTTAAAGCTTTTCATAGATTGTGCAGATGCTAGTTCACAAAAATATCCTAGAGGGCTTGACATATTCGATCTTAGCAGAATCTATATAAAAGCTATTTACCTATCAGGCAAAAAAGGGTTCAATTTTAAGGTCAGCTACTGAGGCAATAACATCACTTGCACGTAACCATCACCCAATTAGCACTCACCTGATTAGAGAGGCGTCTCCTTCTTGAACCCATTCTTGGTTGATGGTCCCTCAAAGTTGATCTTCATGGCATGTTTGAGTTCTATAGCAGTCATCTTGCCATTATTCCCGTCCCCGCTGATGATACTAGGAGATTGAGACGCCAGTGTTGATGTACTCCCATGTAGACTAGACTTGTTATGAAGGTTATTAAATCCTTTGAAGTTTGGATTGGTCTTGATCTTACTCCTTCGCTTTGATTTCACCTCGGGAGAACCAGGGGGAACAGGTTGCGACGACAGGACCCTTTGTAGATTGATTTGGTTGAAGGACACTGGTAGCGAGGCTTTTCGAGGGCATGGTTCCTGAAGATTTTCGATGATGGGTTGTGAGTTTGATCTCTCGTGGTGTATTGCTACTTGATTGTGGGGGATAGCCTGGTTTGCCACTGGTCCGTTATGGTGGTGAGGCGAGGGCGCTTGTCCGTTGCCATGGTGAAGCGGTGAGGATGGTTTTCCATTGGGATAATGATGTGGTGACAGTTGGGGCGAACTGGGCACAGAGCTACAGCAATGACATTGTTGCACTTGCTGGTTTTGCACCTGGGCATGTCGTCTCGACGTTGGTGGAGACCAGACTGGAGGGCGGTTTGGCGGGACTCGTTGAGGGGAGTCGGCTCGGTTGTGATGATGGTGATGATGGTAATTCTGTGGTTGAATTGCTGATTGTTGGTTCGCGATATTGGAAAGGGAGTTGGCCTTCTGGAGAGGTACTTGCTGATTAAGGTACTGCCAAGCAGGCTGCCCACTTCCGTTGGTCATTCCAGCGGTTCCATTAGTGCCCATGCTTGGGGTTCTACGAGGGGGCGAATGATGGTGTACATGATGGTTAGGTTGGACTGGGTACTGCTGGTTGGGCTGTGGCTGTGGATAGCCCTGGTTAGGATGTGGTTGAAACTGCTGTGGTTTGGATTGCGAATTGTGTATATGATGCGATGGAGATACATTCTGCCTCAAGATTTGATTTTGTGACGGTGGATTTCTACGCTGACAGCATGGAGACTGACACGGCGATGCCACCTGTCCTGACATAGATCTGGTATCAGGGGGTGACACTGCACGCTGGTTACTACCTACAAAACCGGATCTTTGCGATTGAGTCTGTGACACTAGAGATACTTGCGAGCCATGCTGAGAACTGTTACAATTATGCTGAAGACTGTGATGTGATCCGTTGTACATAAGCTGCTGGGATCCATTGAAAGATTGCTGCAAGCTTTGGTGTGATCCGGTGAAAGATTTTTGTGATCCATGTTGGGATGAACTATACCCTTGCATGTGTTGAGGAGACAAAGGCCTGTTGTTATTGTTCTGAGTAAAGTGCTTTGGAGAGTGTTGTGGGGATGTTACTAGATTAGGCGAGTGCTGCTGAGAGAGCGGACTTGATGAAGTAACGCTGGGAGATGTAGATCTTGAAGAAAGCGGAACGGGCGATGGAGATCTGCGTGGAGATTGCACGTTTGGACCGGGACCAGAGTAATGTCTTCCTCGAGCAGCAGATTGCTGCTGTTGCTGCTGCTGTTGCTGTTGCTGCTGTTGCTGCAGCATTAGCTGCTCAGAATTATGGGCAGTAATGATGTTTTCTGGAATGGTCTGAAAGCTCGATGCTGGTGTCATTCGTTGCATCATTGGCCCAGTCATTCTCAATGGTTCTGGAGATCGCGCTCGAGTGGCTCCCATCCGTGGCTGCTGACCCTGATTAGGAACCAAATGTTGCTGGAGCTGCTCCGTAAAGGAATTACTATTCTCCACAACAGGATGTAGATGGAGATTAGAGTTACTGGTTGACATGGAAGAGGACTTTGATGACTGATTCGAAGCGGAAGATTTGCGCTTATCGAAAGTGGAGTCGGGAGAGTTGGATTGAGAACAGCCTGGTAAGAATGCACCATTAGTTAGAACTCGCGTTGATGCAGTGTTATGATCACTGTGATTGGATGAAGATGATCCACTCTGTAGGTTTGAAGAAGTTGATGACACGGTACTTGTCTTGTTGCTATGAGATGAACGACTGGTCTGTGGTGACAACATGGGGTTGGGAACGCCATACTGTTCTAGGAGCTTAATGACGCTCGTGTGGTTGCCTTTGAGAGCCACTCGAATTGCTGTACGACCGTGTTTGTCCGCATGATTTGGATCAGCACCGTGTCCTAGTAAAGCTTGGACAACCGCTACATGCCCTTCTTGAGCCGCTATACACAAGGCAGATGCACCTTGATTACATGTGTGATTGATGATTGCACCATAATCAAGCAAGGACTTGGCAACTTTGACATGGCCCTGCCAGGCGGCTGATTGAAGAGCAGATCTCCTCTCTTTATCAACAGCATTAGTGTCAGCCTTAAAGTTCAGTAGTAAATCCACCATGTCCGAGTGCCCTTGCCATGATGCAACATGCAAAGCTGTTCTTCCTTCTAAATCTGGGTTCTCCGTAGCAGCTCCTCTCTCTAGCAAGTACGTTGCCATAAGGATCTTATTCTCCAATGCAAGCACATAGAGAGTAGCCCTTCCTTCACCATCTCTATAGTTGATATCTGCTTCATGCTCAAGCAACAGATCACAGATGTCTTTGTGACTCTCAAGTGTAGCTGCTCGTAGAACGGAACGTCCATCGTGAGAAGTGTGATGGACACTGGCACCTGCTTCAAGAAGAGTTCTCACTGTCTCTATATGACCTTCTTGTGAAGCGAGGATAATTGGTGTTCTACCATCTCTATCTACGATATCTACTTGGATATGAGATCCTTGTCCAAGAAACACCGTACAGACATGTTGATGTCCTTCATAGCTGGCCATATGAAGTGGAGTCCATCCATGATTGTCACGATGCATCTCGTCCATCCCACGTTCTAACAGCAGCTGCACTATTTCTGTGCTACCCTGGGCGGAAGCAATGGAGAGAACTGTTCTCCCCTCATTGTCAATAGTATCCACAGCACTATCTGCTGCTAGTAGTGTTCTAACGATATTGCAATGGCCCATTGAAGCAGCGGCTATAAGTGGTGTGCGGTTGTTGTTATCGGTATGGTCAACATCAGCCTTGCCTTCCAGTAAGAGATTGACAGCTTGTTGGTGCCCTTCATATGCTGCTACTAGAAGTGGAGACATACCTTCTTGGTCACTGTGATCTACCTTTGCATCTCTGCTGATAAGAATTGTAATAACGTCTGTATGTCCTTCATTGACAGCAACTGACATTGCAGCTACAGAAAGAGCCGTTCTACCATCACAGTCTTCATGGTCTATCTCGGCTTCATGATCCAAGAGATATTCCACAATGTTGCTGTGTCCCATATAAGCTGCTGCGATCAAAGCCGTTCTTCCTTCGTTATCCGCCTGGTTTACATTTGCACCGTGTTCACAGAGTTTCTTGACTATATCATAGTGTCCGCCCCATGCAGCTGCTCGAAGAGCTGTACGCTTATCACTGTCACTACAATCTACCTTAGCTCCAGAACTCAGCAGCGTAGACACAACATCTGTGTGTCCAGCCCAGGCTGCTGACCGTAGCGGAGTCCATCCATCATGATCCACATGGTCGATTTGACAACCATTTTCAAGCACAGCTGTGACAACTTCTTCATGTCCTTGTCTGGAAGATAACCCGAGCGCTGTCTGTCCTGTCCTGTCTGTGATTTCAACATCGGCTCCTCGGCCAAGTAGGAATTTCACCATGTGTACATTGCCACTGTATGCTGCGTTGGCAATCAATGACCGTCCATTAGTGTCCACTTGATTGATGGAAGCACCACCATCTAACAGAGTCTTAAGAGACTCCTCTCTTTCCAAAGCATCTTGTAAGGACACTGACTGTTCATCAAGGTCAACTACTTTTGCCCCGGCACTTACAAGAAGGTCAAACACCCGTTTGTCACTGGGGGTTGTGGTCATTAGACAATCTCTGAGTGGTGTTCCCATCCATATAATCCATGTTGCAAGGTGGTAGCTATCCAATGGTGGCATCATCTTAGCATGGATAAGACTATTAGCAAACAATTGCACCTGTGTAGGTGTCAACTCCGAAGCATTCAATGAATATCTCATTGCCAGCATAGCATGACCTTCCTCCTTCAGACAGAGGTACTTCTTTGTGCAGTACTTCACATCTTGTAACCATTCTACAAAACTATGATGAAACAGTTGATACTTCTTGTCCTTCCCTCTTGACATAAGTCTCTTTGAGAGTTCACATCTTTCTCTTAAGTCTTCCATTGTAAGGTTAAAGTCCTTCGTTCTTGCGCATAGAAATATTTCTTCCTCAGACAAGGGACATTGGGCAGCGAGGAGCACGCTGAATATCGGTCTGATCTTGGTGAACTGCTTTCTGGCGTAAAGTCTTTGACAGAACCAAAGGTATAATCCATTTAGTGTTCCAGGGATTTCAGTGATTTCTTTTAAGGAGACAAAGTTCTCTGCGACTCCATCTAAGACTTTTTCAAGATACATTATGCATCCATTGCTCTTGATGTGCAGTTGATTAAGCATCTCTGCCGTATCCCTACTCAGCTGCTGTCGTAACGCTTCCTCGCGATCCAAACGACACAGAATATATTGCTGGACGTCCCGCACCACGTGAGATTTCCTCAGGTCATCAAGACTTAACTTGCGGAAGCCGGTGAACATTCGTGTGACATTTTTACTTTGCCTTCTTGCGCTACACACAAGTGAAAGCCACGACGGGAAGAGATCATGATGATTGGCCAAGATCTCCGCGATAGTTCTACTTGAGGAGCACCTGTCGCCTTCCAAATGTGGATAGGCTTCATCTACCGAATCTACTAGTATACAACAGTTTCTGGATGGTGGATTTAATGCGCACAAAGGTTGCATTATTCCGATCCTGAAAGCCTCGTCAGGATTACGCTCAATGGCGGCAGGTTCTAGAACTGCTTGAACACTTGGATCGCGAATCTTCTCGTCGAACCCACGGATCAGGGTCGATCTGGACAGCATGTTTAAGATTCCCAAGACAAAATTGGTCATAGATAGAGAATCCCTGTCGTGGGCTTGACAAAAATGATATGCTAGTATTCGTTTACTAAGACTCCGCTGCTTGCCGTAATTAGACGTTGGCCAGACGATCTCTGCGCAAAGGGCCGTCTTGCCGCTCCCTGCACCACCCATGATAAGGGTTCCGCATGTTTTCGAGGAGGGCCTGCTTTCCAAGCCGTGTAAGAGTTTTTGGACTGCCCATTCGCGGCAATAAAATTGCTTCCCTTGAAGCATACAACCAGCCATGATTCTTATTCACTTATCTCAATCAGAATAAATGTTTGGTCCATAATTAGAGTTGTTTGGGTGTTCACAGTCCTTTTTCGAAATCCAGGTTTTCTTCCTGGGTAAATCCCTCTCTACGTTGGTGGTATACCAAAAAGTTCACCTCATACAGAGCTTTAGTCACAGCTGGATTGATATCAGCCTGCAAGGGAAAAAGAACAAAGAAAAGAAAAGAATCAATAGGCTGGAGTGGTCTAAATTACCAACAATTCAATTGATAATAGGAATGCACCACTTTTCCTGTGTGTACCTGAAGAATAGAGTGAAGGATAGCTTCACACAAGGGCAGCCGAGTGTGAATACATGACTATCCTACAATTTGATTGACCTGCGAATTAGCCTTTGAGTTTGGGACAAGTTGGAACTTGCTATACTGCACATTCGCAGGAATGTGTAGTCTCTGATTAATAATTAATTGTGATAATATTTTCAACAGAAATCAATCAATGATGAAATGGGATGTGGGGTTCAATGGTCGGTAATTGATTGATTTCTCTATTAAACAAATTTAATGTCAGGAAAATGTTCAATATTTATGTTGCAATAATGCACTGAATGAATGGGGACAAACACATTATCGATTGCGCAATATACAAAGTTAAAAGATCATTGACTCAATAATGCAATTATTTGAATAATTTGGAAATCATCTATAGTAACAAAATTGAATGCCTGACAAATAGGGCATCCGCCGTAATGTAATGTTGCATTATTTCGGGACTCCTATAAAAAAAGAGAATCATTCATATTTATTTTTGAATTGTAACATTTTATCTGCTTCAACAATGTAATTCCATCCAAACAATTAGACATTTTTAAAATCATTATACAAAGATGTAGAATTATGATATATTTTCGAACAGTGACACTTCCATATTCATCCCAGAAAAGTTATATCCGGGAAGTTCTATCCATACCATTCACTCATGATATTGATAGGCTGAGCCTGATGGTGTGGTTGGGGATCCTGAAATGTAAAACACTGATGGCTTATAAGTCGTCGAAAACAACCCTGTTCTGCGGGCAAACTTCTTATCGGGTAGGGTCAGTCGGTCGGCTGGTTTTTGGTCGTTTTTGTAACCAATTTTTAAAATATTTCCAAATACTTGCAATCAAAAATGCAAACATTCAACAAAAATATTGTTTGTGTGTTTAAAATTCAAAAAAGATGGGTTGGTCAGGCCCTAAGAACAGGGTTTGTGGTTCATCACATCATATCAAGTGTAACTTAATGCACAACTACATATGTATACATTTGAAAAAAGCCCCTCCCTTCCCCCATATCCAATGTTGCTCAGAACCATTTCATCACCACGATCATTAGGAGCATTAACATTGATTGGTGGGGTTGGGGGAATGGGGGATATCATATGAAATGTACATGTAATGTCAAAAGTTCAAGCTCTACAAAAACAGCACTGGAAAATTGCTCTACCAAAATATGGAAAGTTACCATAAAAATGAGTTCAGTGTTCCGACACCTACCAGGATTGCAGGTTCAAAAATGATCCCTTACAAGTATATCTTTTCAAAAATTTGAGGGCCACAAATGCTTAACAATTGGTACAAAAGTATTTTTGTTTATTTTATTTTTCCAAACAGGATCTTTTCTTTTTCCATCAATTGTGTCATGCGGCATACTAAAAAGTAAAATATCATTTCTTTTGCTCCACACATAGTTGCATTTTCATTAAAAAATATAAAGCACCGGGGTACTTGACTTTAGGGTTAGGGATATAACAATACATTTATATAAAATAGTACAAGGTATGTTAAAAATGTGGGTTCGTATCAATGGCTGGATCATGGAACATGTACATATTTACTATATCAGTATATCAATACATTTTGTATTACACTAAATACTATTAGTATTGACCCATGGATTAATATAAGTTCAGGCATATCTTTTATTGTGTAATAACCTCAATACCGTACATTATGTCAAATTCTTCCTATAGTGTAGTAGTATAGCAGTAATACTAGCATACATAAAGCTTAATTCTATAGTTTGATTTCTATTGAACCGGATATTTGTAAACAAAAGTAAAAGGTATTCCAAAAAGCTAAAAGGCACTCTGATGACGCAATATTAAAATAACGATGCAAGTTTTAAATAGATCAATGATAAAAGGATGTTGTATTTTGCCAGGAAAACTGGCCTATGTTTAATGTTCACAGTTATCATTAAGCCACTTAAAATTAATTAATAGATTCTCGTAGCACAGACCTTCGAAAAATGGCTGTTTTCATGCAAAATTCATATTAATTACCAGCATAAAAAGGAAAACGGTGAGGCTCTTTTTAATGTTAAGTTTTATGTGGGTTAGACCCCTGGCCTATATGAATTTTGGCCTAGACTAGAGTTTTATGAAAACACTTGAAAGTGACTGTGAGTTGATATAATTAGGCCTATCAACCATTGACAGACATTTCAGTATTAGAAACTCAATCATCTATGAAAATTGATATAAAAAAATGTTTTGACCATATCACTGAAAGTGAGTACTGAGGAGGGAGGGCTACGAGAATCGAATAATATTTTTTAAGTGGCCTTATATAATCATTTTGTCTTTCTTTTTATAACCACCCTCCCTAAAAAACAACCACACAAATATAATTATAATATATATAATTTGTTTTTATAAATTTGATACAATCATCATCTCCATAGCACTACATGTAAAATAACAGTGGCAGACGGTACAGTTTGCACCATTGATGCAGTGATGTAAACAGCAGATTTCATTTCAAAGGGTATTATCATAGAGGAACAAGTGGCAATATTTATGAAGGGTGGGCTGGGCCGGGGGGGGGGGGGGGGGGGGGGGGGGGGGGGGGGGGGGGGGGGGGGGGTGTACTCGGATTTTGTTTGGTCGGGGGTATGTTCAAAACCCCTACCCATTTCTAAGGGTGATTTTTAGGGGTTTTGCTTCATTTTAGACCAAATTTTCGCGAAAATATACCTAATTTTGGGGCAAATTTTCGC